>CM055104.1:17586953-17770207 GCA_029204225.1 Diphasiastrum complanatum | reverse complement strand
TTCCACATGGAAAAAAAGCAATTGGCTGTAAATGGGTTTATAAGATCACGTACAAGTCCGATGGTACTGTTGAAAGGTACAAGGTAAGACTTGTTGCCAAAGGTTATGCGTAGAAGGAGGGCATTGATTATGAGGAAACTTTTGCACCTACCACACGAATAACTACCGTAAGGATAGTCACTGCTTTGGCTGCCCATCATGGTTGGCGTATGCACCAACTTGACATAAAGACAACTTTCCTCAATGGTGATCTTAATGAGGAAGTTTACCTTTAGCAACCTGCTGGTTTTTTTGCTTGCAGGTCAAGAAGACAAAGTGTGTCTTCTCAAGAAGGCTCTCTATGGACTAAAACAAGCCCCAAGGATGTGGTATCAAAAGTTACACACATACTTTTGTGATCGTGGGTTTTCTAATAGTCCTAGTGAATCTACGCTTTATGTCATGCATACATCTGAGTTTATCATCATCATTTTGCTATATGTTGATGATATTATCATTACAGATAATAATGAACAATATATTGCAGCCTTAAAATCTGATCTTGCTTCAGTTTATGATACATCAGATTTAGGCCAATTGCATTTCTACCTTGGTCTTGAGTTTTTGTAAGGAAAGGCTGGAATCTTCATTACCCAACAGCGGTACATTAAGCAGATTTTGAAGCGTTTCAAAATGGAAGATTGCAACCGGTTGCTACACCAATTGAGACGGGCCTGAAGTTAAGTAATCAAAGTGGTGGTGAACCATTTGATACTACACTATATTGTCAAGCGGTTGGAAGTCTCATTTACTTATGCAACTCAAGACCAGACATATCTTATATTGTTTCCCTCATGAGTCAATTCATGCATGCTCCGTTGACATCACATTGGAAAGCATTGAAGAGGATCCTTCGATATCTTCAAGGAAGTAAAACACTTGGTCTGTTTTATCCTTCTAGTGATGATGCATGTTTGGCTGGTTTTTGTGACTCGGATTGGGGTGGAGATCAAGACACTAGATGCTCTACTAGTGGTCATTGCTTTTTCATTGGAAATTCTGCAGTTTCTTGGTTAAGCAAGAAGCAGCCCACCGTTGTTACATCCTCAAGTGCAGCAGAATATAGAGTAACGTTTTCAGGCACTACGGAGTGTATATGGCTGAGACAATTACTTGTCGATATGAAGCATGGCCAGCCCTCAGCTACTCTCCTATTTACGGATAGTCAAAGTGCTATTGCCATTTCACGAAATCCAGTATTTCATGCAAGAACAAAGCATATCGAGATCCACTATCACTTTGTTCGGGAGAAGCTTCATAATGGCGACATCACGCTTGAATATTGTCCCACGGAGGATAATATTGCAGATGTGTTCACTAAGGCATTGCCTAGAGTTCGATTTAAAGCTCTTTGTGAAGCTTTAAATTCAAAGCAACATGCTGATTTTCTTACTTAGTGAATACATGTCATTTCTACATGTCATTTTCATTTAAGGAGGGTGTTAGAATAATAAATGTAAATGATGTAGAAGCCATAGGTTACTATGACCCAAAAGGTCGAGATCTGTGTAACCATGGTCATTTATATTTTAGGCCCAAGTTAGTATGAAACTAACTTGTAGGGATTCGTGGGTCCACTAGGGGCCTATACATGTGAATTACGTACCTAACTTGTTATTTGGGGTACTTAATTATTTTATGTAACTTATGGTAGCTAGATAGCCATTAGTCAAGTTGTTGGACAGCCAACAATCATGAAGGTAGATAGCCATCTTGGACTACTTATATGTAGCCATTCATTTGTATGAGACACTTTTGTTAAGCAATCTACTGTTCATATTGGCTGTCCACAAGTTTCTACAAGAGGGTCATCTAACCATCTCTCTTTTCTCTTTGAGAATACTTTGTGTTAATGAATAGTCTTGATTTTGGATTTCTACACATCTATCCGTGATCTCCGGCGGGAAAAGTACGATGTGATTTGGGGCTGTGTATCAAGGTGAACAGATGGCTGGTGTAGGTCCTGTCGCAGTAAAAACATCTCTCTGATCATAAGTGCAACTTATCTCGGTTCATCATATGCTATAAGGGACCGCAGTGTGACAGGAGTCTCTCTGAAGAGGCAATGATATATCCCTTTGATCTCGTAGTAGACTAGGCATCTGAACAGAAAGTGCTCCTCTGACTCCACCTTAGACAGTGAGCATAACTGGCAGATCCGCTCCTCACGTGGGATACCATGGAAACCTTCAATCTCAATGTTAAGCTGATGTGATGAGACACGTAGTTGACCTAACGCGAATCTCAGGCCATGGGATAGTCTAGAATCTAAATATCGTGGTCGAATTGGGATCCCCACGACATCCATCTCCAAGAAATGAGTCCTGTAATAGTCGGGTTTAACCCCTAAGTGACCCTGCCATGTGTAGTGAAGGTATGCTTTGTAGAGGAACTGTCTGATATAATCATGTGTACCCGCTGGGAGGTACGTGATAGACATGTCAAATGTATCCAAAATATCATCTGCATATAGGACAGTTGTGTCGAATCGCGATTCATTGAAAGAACCGCGATTCGAAAGACCTTTTCGAAAAGGTCCGGTTCGAACCGTTGTTTGACTGTTCGAACCGTTTTAAAAAAAAAAAAAAAATTCGTCGCCTCCTTGCCACCTCTTGCTCCTCGCGACCTCCTGCTCCTGCTCCTCGCGACTGCTCCTCCTCGCGACCTCTCGCGACTGCTCCTCGCAACTGCTTCTCCTCGCGACCTCCTGCTCCTGCTCCTCGCGACCTCCTGCAGCCTGCTCGTTACCTCCCCTTGGGCCCTGAAGCTTCCCAGATTTTTGCGCCTAAGAGAGAGAGAGATCCGAGACACTGGATAGAATATAGATCCACAAATCTGGAGAGAAATTTGAGAGAGAGAGAGACGGGTGGAGTTGTGTGAGAGGGGTGGAATTGTGTGTGTCACGTGTGGCTGTTCAGTGTGTGTGACTGTTGACAAATGTGTGTATGTGTGTTAAATGTTTGACAATGTGTGTGGGTGTGTGTTTTTGTGTGTGTGTTTGACAAATGTGTGTGTGTGTGTGTGTTTGACAATGTGTGTGTGTGTGTTTTGTCATTTTCGTGAAATTCGAATCATTGAACATTTGCTAATTTACCACTAAATAACCATGCACATGGTACATGGGAACATGACATATATAATATGTAATATGTATGTTGTGACATTAATGTTTTAAAAAAAAAACCCTAAAACCGATTTGCCGGTTCGAACCTGGAGAAGTCGATTCTTTCCCGATTCAAACTGGATTCAAACACGGTTCCAAAAGGCGATTCGAAAGGTACCCTCAAACATTGATATAGGAGAATGGCAATCAGGATATCCCCAAGTGGGGAGCAACCCTGTTTCACCCTGATGGTACTCCATATGTGCTCTGAGAGGCCAATGTCACCCCGAAAACAACCAAGAACTCGCTCATACAGTGCCATCACAACTAGAATTGTGTCAATAGAGAAGCCAAGATCATGTAGTCGTTGGATGAGAAGAAAGCGTGGAATAGAATCAAAGGCTTTCCTGAAGTCAACAAAGCAACAGTAAACCCTCTGTCTCCTATGTCTGGCTTCCTCAGTGATAGCTCGAAGGGTGAAGACATGATCTATGGTGGAATGGTGAGCCCGAAAGCCAGCTTGGCCCAATGCAAGAGAGAGAGAGAGAGAGAGAGAGAGAGAGAGAGAGAGAGAGAGAGAGAGAGAGAGAGAGAGAAAGCTTTATTAATGTCTTTTCCATGCCAAAAGGCGTATAAGACTAATGAAGTACATGTCAAGTATGTGGTAATCATGGGAGCGTATAAAAATGTCTCCAAAACTACAAAAAGAAAACATCTAGTACAAACTAAAAATAGACACGTATGCGAGAGTATGTGTGCATAATAGTCCTATGTATCCATGTCAAGATGTCAGGACTGTGCTGAAGCTGCTACTGCTGTACTGATGCTATAGAAAGATGTAATGCGAGGCGCAACACTAGAAGGCATTGGAGCCTGCTGGCGTCGTCTATGAGCACGAGCACGAGCATGTGTAATAGTACGTCTCTGTGTGGAATCTCTGGTGATAACATGATGGTGGGAAGTATACTGTCTCTAATCTCTATGGGCATGTAAGCGGCTATCATCCTCACCGTCGTCATAATCCTCATCCTCGTGCACTAAATCATGTGATCTCCGCCTAGTAAAGAAGGAAGTGATCAATGGCTGTGAGGTAAAATGCTGGGATGTCCCGGATAGATCTCTCCGTAATATGAATATCTTGCGTACCATCAGAGCGACACATCGTGGGTCCTCATGGGATATGAGAGAGCGTAGAGTGGTAGGCATGTCTTGGAACAAGCAGTAATATCGCCCTCTGATCTCTCAGAGAGAGAGAGAGAGAGAGAGAGAGAGAGAGAGAGAGAGAGTAAGGAAGAAAGAAAGAAAGAAAATGTATTAATGTCTGTTGAGTGCCCAAGGGCACATAAGACAAAATGAATAAGTACATGTCTCGTAGGATTACTTTCCATGTCGGACAACATAATAATAAAAACCGCTAGTCTAAATGGAAAAGACAATATAGAACTCTCTCGAGCTAGGAAAAGACATAGCCAATATATAATCATAAAATGCATAAAAGAGCAGATACACAAGAGCTTAACCTCTAGCTCTGAAGAGGGTAGAGGTGCAAGAGCTTAACTGCCCGCTCTGCTGAGGAAAGTAAAAGGATAAATATCAATCTTGAAAAAAGCGTCTGATACCCATAGCAGCTGTGGGCTGTGATCGAGGAGCTCTGGTAGCTCTAGAGGCGTGCGTAGATCTGGCAAGAGGTGGTGGCTGAGCACGTTGGGCCTTCGCCCTCACCGGTATGACTGCCTCATCATCTGATAGGTCATCGCGCTCCCGCTTCTGAAAGAAGCTAGTAATGAGATGCTGGCTAGAATCAGTAATACTCTCTGATGGTAGCAAAGAGGCTCTCAACATAAGCATCTCTCGTAGTAAAAGGCCGACACATCTGGGATCCTGATACTCCAAAAATGTATCGAGGGCAATAGGGGTGTCACGATATAAATAGTGATATCGGCCACGTATCTCATAGTATGTAGGGCATATGAAGATAAAATGAAACTCATCCTCCACTACACCCAATGTGCATACCTGGCATATCCGATGCTCTCTCAAAATGCCTGAATATCTGCCAGTCTCAATAGCAAGCTGATGCGAAGAGACTCGTAACTGTCCCAATCTGTATCGGAGCCCAAAAGAAAGAGGAAGAGAGAGATATAAAGGTCTAACAGGGAGTCCCAAACTGTCTCTGCGTAAGATATGTGTGCCATAGAAGGTAAGCTTGACTCTCTCATGGTCAGGACGATCCCATACTATGTGACAATATCTCCGAGAGAGAGAGAGAGAGAGAGAGAGAGAGAGAGAGAGAGAGAGAGCACATAAGGCAGAATGAATAAGTACATGTCTCGTAGGATTACTGTCCATGTCGGACAACATAATAAAAAACACTAGTCTAAATGGAAAAGACAAAAAAGAACTCTCTCGAGCTAGGAAAAGACATAGCCAATATAGAATCATAAAATGCATAAAAGAGCAGATACACAAGAGCTTAACCTCCAACTCTGAAGAGGGTACAGGTGCAAGAGCTTAACCGCCTGCTCTGCTAAGGAAAGTAAAAGGATAAATATCAATCTCAAAAAAAGCGTTTGATACCCATAGCAGTTGTGGGCTGTGATCGAGGAGCTCTGGTAGCACTAGAGGCGCACGTAGATCTGGCAAGAGGTGGTGGCTGAGCACGCTGGGCCTTCGCCCTCGCCGGTATGACTGCCTCATCATCTGATAGGTCATCACGCTCCCGCTTCTGAAAGAAGCTAGTAATGAGATGCTGGCTAGAATCAGTAATACTCTCCGATGGTAGCAAAGAGGCTCTCAACATAAGCATTTCTCGTGGTAAAAGGCCGACACATCTGGGATACTCCAAAAATGTACTGAGGGTAATAGGGGTGTCACGATATAAAACAGTGATATCGGGCACGTATCTCATAGTATGTAGGGCATATAAAGATAAATTGAAATCACCATACCAAGAAGGCCTAGCCTGCTGTCCAGCTATAGTCTGAGAAGAAGTAAGCGCTGCCATCATGTATTTGTGAGTATCCATGGTCTCAAGTCGATGTAGAAAGGTAACAATCTGAAACATAGCCTCTACCACCATGGGGAGTGAGGCGAACTCCGCTAAAAGGATCTCATGAGGAACTGACGGCTTAGCACAAATCATCCTCCCTAACATGGTGATCTGCAGACGAGTGATGTCTCTCCAAGTACTCTGAGATATCCCTGGGCCCCAGACCTCCGCCGAGTGCATAGCCACAGGTGAGACTATTGTAGAGAAAAGGTGGTCTCTGGTAGCAGGATCACGAATATGGTAAGTAGTACACACTCTCTCCATATGTACCAAGGTAGCATGCCCCTTACGCAGGCGATATAGAGCAGTAGAGCGAAAAGTGAGTAAGGGGCCGGTGAATTATACACCTAGATAGGTGTATGATGTAACAATCTCCAGCTGCTGTGCATCATAATAAAAAGCGTCATCTCTCATATGCTGCCGATTTGTGTTAAACACCATAACTTTGGTCTTAGCAATATTCACCGTCAAGCCCGACACTAAGCAAAAACCATATAGAGCATCAAGATGTCGCTGTAATCCAGAGGCTGTAGAGGATATCAATGCCACATCATCCGCATATTGTAGGATAGGAATAATAACATCAGCAAGAGGACATCCATCACCCCCCTCCTCCTTGATGATCCGCTCTAGATCATCAATGTACAATGCAAAAAGAGTGGGAGAGAGTGGACATCCCTGCTTGACTCCAACTGTGCTCTGGATAGAAGGCGACCAGTTGCTGCCATCTCTGAAAGGTGCTAAAACCCTTTCATATAAGGCGCTGATAGCCATAATGATATCCTGTGAGAAGCCAAGTGAAGATAAGCGCTGAAGTAGCAGGTGCTGTGGAACTGAGTCAAAGGCCTTGCGGAAATCCACAAAGCAGCAGTATACTCTGTGTCTCCGATGTTGAGCCTCCTCTATGATGCAGAGTAGTACAAATGCATGATCAATGGTAGAGTATCCGGGTCTAAAGCCAGCCTGTCCAAGAGCAAATAACTCATCTGATTCCGCCTGGGATCCAACCATAGACTGCAGAACTGAGCCATAAAGCTTCGCCATCGTGTGACTGATCATGAGAGTGCGATAGTTATCCACGTTCATTGGATCACCAGCCTTGAGAATGGGATGGAGAAGGTTCGTGCACCAGTTGGTGGGGAAGCCCGAGGTAACAGCCAAGCTAAAAGTGTGGGCAATGTAAGGAGAGAGAAGCTGGGAGACAGGTTTGAGGAAGTCCGTGTTAAGAGAGTTGACGTCCTTCGCTTTATGGGATTGGGCTTTACAAATCGCGAATTCAATTTGGTCAGAGGTAAAAAGAGAGAATGTAGCGGGTCGAGTGATAGGGATAGGCAGAGCATTTGTAGTGTATAAGCAAGTAGCATACTCCACCCAAGAGTCAATATCAATAGGTGAAAGTAAGGGAGATTTCTTAGAAAAGATTTTTCAGAAATGAGAGGAGGAAGAGGAAAGGGAGTCTATGAGTTTCTGACCATCTCTTGTTAGAGAGTCTCTTTTCTTTTTATTAACTACATGACGATATTGCTTTTGTACGTGTACTAAAAGATTAGGAGAGTGATGCATGGCATATACCACTTGCTTATGTAAGGCGTGGCAATCATGGTCGGATATGTCTTAGGGGGAAAGGCCTAGGTGGTGGCTTGTATAAGGGAGAGCGACAAGAAGCTGGCCCGTTGCTCAATAGGAGAGGAGAAGGGAAAATCTTGCAAAAGAGAGTTGAGCGCGACTATGTAGCGTGGGATGAGATGTGTACGAAAAGAAAAGTGAGGTTTAGCGGTCTTGGGAGAGAGAGAGAGAGAGAGAGAGAGAGAGAGAGAGAGAGAGAGTGTTACGAGCTCGTAACCAGTGCCGAACCCTAGAGAACACAGATAGGTCAGATACCACAGTCAGGGTCGTGTCCAGCGTACATGACCAACAGGGCAAGACAGTGTGAGTAGTGTGCCCCAGCACGGTCCATAGCCATGGCGGGCCTAACACAGCCTAGGGACCCTGTCAGCAGGATAGGGCCCCCAGTTGGGTCCCGACGTGCAGTCGGCCACGTCAGTGCCACGTGGCCGACACTTGGCAGTAGCATGCTACCAGTCCTCACACTGGGCTAGGAGGGGCTTACTCTATATCAGGGAGTAGGCAAGGTTGGGTGGATCAATTAGTGTTTGCCCTACTGTGGTGTTAGGATCTATTACACTGGTATCAGAGCCATCTCCATCCTAGGGAGTTCAGGAGCAACAGTAGAGAAAGCTATCAGAAGATAGGAAAGATCTGGGAGATTCTCAGAAAAGAATAGAGGAGGAAAATCGCTGTAGGATCAGCTTTCTAATCCTCCAATTTGCTGGATTTCTCAGTAGTTTGGAAGCATATCTTTTACAATAGCTTCAGCGCTGAAAAATCAGTTTCCCTCTCTGATTTTCGAGTGTAGATCACTATGATCTGAGCGGAAATTCAAGAGGAAGGGAAGAGCAGGTCCATCGCTGTATAGTCAGCCCTCAAATCTGAGTTTCGTATGAAGTTCTGAGTAGATTAGAAGGAGTTCTGATCTGAAATATTGTAGCAGGGCCAGCGCTGGACAGTAGGGTAGAAATCTCAGAATTTAACCCTGTTTTTCAGAAGTTTTTCAGGAGTCTGAGTTTCAGACTTGCTTGCTACAGACCAGCGACCTACAGGCTGAGAGTAAATCAGAGAATCAAGGTGATTTCAGAGCTGTAAATTCGACAAATCGGGCCAGACAGGTTGCTGACCAACCAGCGAGGGCAGGGACTTCAAAAATTCCGGATTTCTTTTTGTAAACTTCCGGTTTTTACTCGGTTTGTTGGAGCCCCACACCTCAAATCAGATCAGTCAGCTACTCAACTCAAGAACCGGGAAATTTGGCACCGTTTTGAAGCTTCAAACTGGCATTTTCCGGGACAGCAGGTCTGAAATCTTGGGGAAAAGAGCTGAAAGGGTTCCTCTTCATAATCTCTTTGGAAGTACAGTCCTCAGAAACAGCTAAGTCATCTTTCCTTTCCCTTGTACAGTTGTAAATTAGTCTTTTAGACTTTTTTCCTTCAGAAGTTAAGGTAGCTCTCTTTCAGTTTCGAAGATGACCACTCCTCAGGGACCTGATCAACCCCAGGAGAGAGGCTTCGACGAACTTGAAACAGAAGCCTTGGCTTACAGAAAAGGGAAGGAACCCATGGAAGTAGAAGAACAGGAACAGTTCGCCGAAGAACTCGACGAACTGGTTACCAAGGAGCAGTTCCTCCAATTGGTAACAGAAGTGGATGAACTGAAGCTGGCATTAGCCAATTTCAAGTCCAGTGTGGACGACTCGTTCGCTGAACTCAAAAACTTGATTTTGAGCTCCGCGAAAGGAAGCCTTCCCTCCACTTCTCAGTTATCCCCTTCTCCACTTCCATCAGTTTCGGGTGAGACTTTACGGTCTCACCCCAGTGTTTTTAAAGATTCAAAGCTCTCCTGGAGATCCAGTTGCATGGGGAGCATGATGTTCCCAACAGCCCTATGGTCTGCAGTTCAGAGCTCTGTCAGCTAATCGGAGACGAAGACCATCAGGTATTCTTATGTGACTTTCAGTTTATTCCTGAAGTTTCTATTTCAGTTCTATTCAGCAGAAAATCAGTAAATTAGAAACTTTATTGTCTAAATTTAAAGATGTTTTTCCTGAAGATTTGCCACATGGTTTACCACCTAGCAGAGAGGTAGATCATGTAATAAACCTAGTACCAGGTACAGCACCTGTTTCTAAACCTCCGTATCGGGTCAGCCGAACAGAGGATGAAGAAATAACTAGGCAGTTAACAGACTATCTTGGGAAAGGCCAAATTCAGACCAGTAGTTCACCATGGGCCTCACCAGTCCTATTGGTGAAAAAGAAAGAGGGGTCTATGCGTCTTTGCGTAGATTACAGAGCCCTCAATAAAGTCACAATTAAGAATAAATACCCTATGCCTCGGGCAGACGAGTTGTTTGATCAACTCGACGGGGCTAAGTTTTTCAGTAAAATAGACCTTAGATCGGGATATCATCAAGTCCGTATAAAATCGGAAGATGTCTCGAAAACAGCTTTTAGGACTCGTCACGGTCATTATGAGTTTAAGGTGATGCCATTTGGGCTCACAAATGCTCCAGCTACCTTTATGACCTTGATGAACAGTGTCCTCAGACCATACTTGGGTAAGTTTGTGGTCGTATTTTTAGATGACATCCTCGTCTACAGCAAAACGAGGAAGGAGCATCTAAAACACCTCAGAAAGGTGTTTCGACTGCTCAGAAAGCATAAGCTTTATGCTAAACAATCCAAGTGTGAATTCTTCGTTGAAAAAGTAGCATATTTGGGTCACATTATCTCTTCAGATGGGATTAACATGGACCCAAATAAGGTTAAAGCCATACTCAGTTGGCTGAGACCTCAGAATATTTTGGAACTTCAAATCTTTCTTGGTCTCGCGGGATATTACAGACGATTTGTCAAGGAATATGCTCAGATAGCAGTCCCTATGACAAATCTTCTTAAGGGGAAGGGAAAGGAGTTCATTTGGGAGTCTGCACAACAGGAGAGCTTTGATGCTCTCAAAACAGCCTTAGCTACAGCACCAGTCTTAAAAGGTCGTCGACCCCAATCAGCCATTTGTGGTCGAAACAGATGCTAGCGACTTTGCAGTAGGCGCTGTGCTAACTCAGGGTGGACGACCAGTTGCATTCGAGAGTAAAAAACTCGAGCCAGCTCAGACTAGGTACAGTGCCTATGAAAAGGAACTCTTTTCTATAGTCCATGCCCTTAAGACTTGGAGGCATTATTTGTATGGTGCCAACTTTGAGGTCCTGACAGACCATGAGAGTCTCAGATACCTTTGCAATCAACCTGAGCTTAGAGGTCGGAAAGCTCGTTGGGCAGAGTTGATGCAAGAGTTTGACATGTCTATCAGATATAGGCGTGGAAAATTCAATACAGTAGCAGATGCCCTTAGCAGAATGCCTATGATAAACGAGCTGAGTTTTACTCAGATTCGTAATGAGTTACTCGAGTCCTTGAGAGGGAAATGCCAGCATGATGCATTCTTCTCTATTATCTGGAACTCAGTCCAGAACAGACAGTTACAGACTCCAGAACCAGTTCCCGGGGCTGGTGCCAGTTCATCCAAGAATACGGCAGCTTCCGTTGAGGATGATGATGAGTCCGAGTATACGTCGTCAGATGACGTTGAGGATTCTGAGCCTGTATTACCCAAGCAAACCCCAGTGGTTGAGGGTCAGTTGACTCAAGGATTCAAATGGAAACAGTATTCCATTCAGGATGAGTACTTGCTCTATAGAGATAGAGTATGTGTCCCCAATTCAGAGGATTATAGGCAGCAGGTCCTATATGAATGTCATGACAATCCTAGCGCGGGACACCCAGGCATACAGAAGACCTATGAGCTTCTTCGTAGGCAATTTTTCTGGCCCAGTATGAAAAGGGACGTCCACCAGTATGTAACCAGTTGCCAGAAATGTCAAGTAAATAAAGCAGAGCGTTTAAAGGCAGGAGGGTTGTTGCATCCCTTAGAAATACCAGCTGGTAAATGGGAGAGTATCTCCATGGATTTTATAGTAGGCCTGCCTAAAACCCAAAAGGGTAATGACGCTATATGGGTCACAGTTGACCGTCTGACCGAAATGGCTCATTTTATTCCGACCAAAACAACCGTTAGAGCTCCAGAGTTAGCGAGGTTGTTTGTAGACGGGCTATTTAAATTGTACGGTCTACCTTCCGGCATAGTCAGCGACCGGGACAGTAAGTTTACTGGAAATTTTTGGAAGGCAGTATTCCATCATCTCCATACTAAACTTAATATGAGTACCACTGACCATCCACAGACGGACGGTCAAACAGAAAGGGTAAATCAAGTGCTGGAGGATATGCTTCGTGCATACGTCAGCAAGAGGCAGACTAATCGGGAGGAGTATCTCTCGATATTAGAGTTTGCTTACAACAGTACCAAACATTCAGCTACGGGATACAGCCCATTTATGCTGATGTACGGTTTTCAGCCACGCTCACCCACAGCTGTAGGGTTTAAACAAGAAAAAGTTGAAGCAGCCAGAAACTTTTTAGAAGACCTAAACCAGATGATAGAACATGCTAAGCGTAGCATTAGACAATCCCAGGATCGAGCCAGGCATTATGCAGATCCACACAGACGGGATGTGCAGTTCTCCACTGGTGAGAAAGTCTACTTGAGAGTCCTAGTTGACTCTAAAACCCTCAAATCAGGAGTGTGTGCTAAGTTGTCTCCAAGGTATTGTGGTCCCTTTACCATCAGTAGGAGACTAGGCGAGGTCACCTATGAACTAGAACTCCCACACAGCAGTAAGGTTTTTCCAGTTTTTCATGTAAGTCAGTTACGAAAAGCCTTAACCAGATCAGATAATCTGGTAGGGGACAGTGTTCTAGTTCTCCCATTGGATCCTCAACAACCTCCACATGAACCAGAGGAAATTCTTGATAGTAGAGAGACGCAGACTCGTCATACTCTATACCGAGAATATCTGGTTAAGTGGAATGATCAGCCTGTTGAGAATGCCACTTGGGAAAGAGGCAGCGTCCTTCGCAAGATTTTTCCAGACTTTGTCTTAGAGGACCAAGACGGTTCTTAAGGGGGAGGGAGTGTTACGAGCTCGTAACCAGTGCCGAACCCTAGAGAACACAGATAGGTCAGATACCACAGTCAGGGTCGTGTCCAGCGTACATGACCAACAGGGCAAGACAGTGTGAGTAGTGTGCCCCAGCACGGTCCATAGCCATGGCGGGCCTAACACAGCCTAGGGACCCTGTCAGCAGGATAGGGCCCCCAGTTGGGTCCCGACGTGCAGTCGGCCACGTCAGTGCCACGTGGCCGACACTTGGCAGTAGCATGCTACCAGTCCTCACACTGGGCTAGGAGGGGCTTACTCTATATCAGGGAGTAGGCAAGGTTGGGTGGATCAATTAGTGTTTGCCCTACTGTGGTGTTAGGATCTATTAGAGAGAGAGAGAGAGAGAGAGAGAGAGAGAGAGAGAGAGAGAGAGAGAGAGAGAGAGAGAGAGAGAGAGAGAGAGAGAGAGAGAGCTTTTTTAACGTCTTTTCCATGCCAAAAGGCATATAAGACCAAAAAGACTACATGTCAAGTATGTGAAAACCATGGGAGCGTATATAAACGTCTCCAAGAAAAACTATGCATAAAAGAGAAATGAGTAATATAACTCTAAACTACAAACTGCCATCTGTCCATAAGTGGGAGCAAGAATAGCTGACAGGAGTAGAGTAGTAACAAATAGTGTCAGATAGTGCTGCTGCTGAAAAAAGACATAATACGAGTTGTATCAGGAGGTATGGACCGTCGCTGACGTCGTCTAGGAGGGTGAAAACTGTGTGCTCTCGTAACAAGGCGAGAAGTGTGAACTGCTGCTTGACTATGAGTGATACACTGTCTCTGACATCGGTGAGGTGGTATGTCGTCGTCATCGTCATCAGGCCGTGTCCGTCTCTTGGTGAAGAAAGAGGTAATCTGAGCTTGAGAGCTAGGATGTGGTAGTTGACTGGTACACATCTTGGCGCAGCAAGACCATCTCTTGTAGCATAAGTGCGACCCAACGAGAGTCCTCATATCCCATTAGTGTTGTGAGTGTAGTAGGCATGTCATGGAATAAACAACGATATCTCCCTCTAATCTCATAATAATATGGGGCATCTGAAGATGAAATGCTCCTCGGACTCTATCTCATGTAGGGGACACAACATGCATAGTCTCTCCTCTCGTGGTGTACCCTGGAATTTGCCTGTCTCAATAGCCAACTGATGTGAGGAGACTTTGAACTGTCCCAAAGTGAAACGGAGACCATGTGATAGTCTAGAGGACAAATAGCGAGCTAAAACTGGAAGACCAGTGGCATCCTGCTCTAGAAAGTGAGTCCAGTAGTAGTCAGGCTTAACCCCCAGCTGGTGACGCCAAGTACGGTCGAGATATGTTCTGTATAAAAAACGTCTAATGTACTGGTGTGTACCCAAAGGGAGATCAGTGATAGTGATACCAAATGCTTCCATGAGGAAGTGTGATGCCTGAGAGAACCATGATAGCCGGTATCCCAAAGTCTTAAGGTGATGAGAGGATGTGAGTGCAATCCGCGTACATCTCTACTCGGTATTAGGAAGTGCCTGAGCTCTCGGGATGTACGTGATAAGCTGGAAGGCTGCCTCAATCTGAATAGGGGGGGGTGGCAAACTCCGCAAGGATGATCTCATGGGCAACTGAGGGCTCGCTCAGATCATGCGAGCCAACATGGTGGTCTGTAACCGTGAAATGCTGGACCAGTGTGAAGATGATAGTCCTGTGCACCATATCTCTGCGGCATACAAGGCTGAAGGGGTGACGATGGTGTCAAACAGTCTGCACTTACTCGGGGCATCCCGAATAGACTTACGAAAGTAGAATCTCTCCAGCTAGACTAGGGAAGAGTGGCCCTTCCCAAGTCTAGAAGTAGCCGCCTGTCTCATATTGAAGGTAGGACCAGAGAAGAGCACGCCCAGGTAAGTGTATGAAGAAACCACCTCTAGGGACTGTCCAACAAAGGTAAGCTCCTGGCGCTGCATGAAGCCCCGAGAGGTATTGAAGACCATAACTTTGGTCTTCGAGAGGTTCACCCCTAAACCGCACTGAGTACAAAAAGTGTGTAAACAGTCCAGCTGTCTTTGTAATCCCTCTCTGGTACGGGAGACTAGTACCACATCATCCGCATAGAGAAGGATGGCAATCAGAATGTCTCCTAATCGACAACCGTCCCCACCACACTGAGAGATGACCTGCTCTAGCTCGTGAATATATAATCCAAAGAGAACTAGTAAGAGAGAGCATCTTTGCTTAACCCCAATAGTACTCTAGATTTGCTCAGAAATGCCACTACCATGACGAAAGCAACCCAAAACCCTCTCTTAGAGAGGCTTTCCTGAAGTCCACAAAACAACAATAAACCTTTTCTTTCCTGTGTCTAGCTTCCTCAATGATGGCTTGGAGTGTGAATATGTGATCTGTAGTGGAATAATGAGCTCGGAACCCTGCGTGACCCAAAGCATGTATTCTCCTGGACTCTGCCTCTGAGCTAACTGCAGGCTGGAGGATGACGCCATATAACTTCGCGAGGACATGTCCAATTATAATAGTGCGATAATTACCAAATACCATGGGGTCACCGTTTTTATGGATAGGATGTATGATGTTGGTGCACCAAGAGGATGGGAAGCCCTCAACAACAACATGGTTAAGGAGAGTGGATAATGTAGGGGCAAGGGTATCGGGGGCGTGAATCAATAGCTCAGACTCAAGGTCTTCAATGTCTCTGGTGCGGTGGGTTTTCAGCTTTTTGATTGCTGCCCGAACCAAGTCAGGGGTGAAGAAGGTGAAGTGTGAAGGTCGAGGAGAGATGGAGATGGGCGTATCAGTGGGTATTGTGTAAAGCTGGGTAGCATAGTCGGTCCAAATATGTAAATTGTCCGGAAGAAGGGGACGGGCACAAGGGATAAATTCACGTCAAAAGGCACCAGAGGAGGAGCTAAGAAGGAGGTTCACAAGACGATTTCCTTCGGAGTCATCATAGGCACGTTTTTTGCGACGGAGTGTGCGATTGTACAATTGCCGTGAAGAGCGGAGGAGATGGCGGGCGTGGAAACGAGCATGTGTGACAGAATGGTGAAGGGATCGACAATCCGCGTGATACCACGGTGGATGGAAAGGTCGGGATGATTGTGGATGAACTGGTTTATGTTTATGAGGTTTAGAGGGGAAAAAGTAGCAGCAAAGTGGAGACAGGTGGTGAGGAAGGCGGCTTGTGACTCCAGCGATTCACTGTGTGGAAAAGAGTGGAGAGAGAGAGAGAGAGAGAGAGAGAGAGAGAGAGAGAGAGAGAGAGAGAGAGAGAGAGAGAGAGATTTGCATTGTGTTGTGTGTGTGTGGGTGGGTGTGCGTAATAACTTATAAGCTATTAAGCCTTGGCCCCTTACCCATTGATAATAGCTAGCTCGTTGATCTTGGAAGTTGGGATTCTCCAAGATGTAGTAAGTAGTCTCCATAGTACCATATGAAGTAATTGATTATTGGAGTCCTCAGTCCTTAGTCTTGGACTGCATTGTCTGCTAAGGATCTTCTAATAGCCAACTCCTCCACATCAATGGGTCACTCAAGACGGCGAGATGCAAAGGATCTATGATCTTTCATCTAAGGTAGCTTGTAGGATCATGAATATCGAATTTCGATTAGATCATTTATGATATTAATAATTAATGAATTCAATTTGCAATAGAATCTTATAGTTTCGGTGTAACCTCAATTTTATAGCTGAAAGTTCTAGCATAAACAACTTGAAAAACCTCAATTTTCTTTTAGATGTTCGAGTCAGTTGATTTAAATTTGACCCAACCTATTCGAACCGGTCGAATCGGCCGATTCGAAGTGGTGCATTAAACTATGATCCCCATCCTCATGATGATCCTCCTGTCGATCTTGATCTTCATGATGCTTTTCAAGTCTCGCAAATCTCCTAGTTCTCTGTGTACTGGACTCTCCCTGTTTCAAAATGACACTATCCTTGATAGTTTCATAGTACCATCTAGGCAATCTTCTAGTATCTGATGTAGGACACTTCCTACCTGGTGAACTAGGAGGTGAATAAGTATCCCATATAATTGATCTCTTCTTCCTTTTTCCTTTCTCAATTGACAACCATGGTCACTCTAGGTACTTGAATTGGTGAAGGCGATACATGTGTCGATTCAGGTTCTCATCACACAAGATAGGAATTCCTCCATCTTGCTTCCTATCATAAGATATCTCCGTCCTCATCAAAGACTACATCCTTGTTTATGATAACTTTCTTACCCTCCAAGTCATACAACCTGTATCCCTTCTCTTGACTATCATATCTAAGAAATAAATACTTACTCGCCTTTGAATCAAATTTGCTTAGGTATGTCAGCATATGCAATACTTCCAAAAACCCTCAAATGACTTACATCAGGTTTCCTACATGTATAAGCTTCCTCTGGAGTCCGATTCTCTACAACCTTTGTAGGACTTCGATTCAAAAGATAAACCGTTGTCTTGACTGCTTCACCCCAAAACATATTTGGAAGATTTTTACTTTTAAGCATGCTCCTTCTAGTTTCTACAATAGACCGGTTCTTCCTTTCCGCAACTCGATTTTGTTGAGGTGTTTCCGTACTTGCACAATGTCTCTTTATACTATGATCCCTGCAAAACGTTTGAGATTTTGTAGAAAGATACTCTCCCCCTTTATCGGAGCGAAGTATTATAATCTTTCTATTTGTTTCTTTTTCCACCTGTCTAAAACGATGTGAAATATTTGAATGCCTCACCCTTGTTCTTGAGAACATAGATCCCTGTCTGTAGTAGGAGGTATCTCTGCATCTCGAACTTCCATATGCTGTAGTTTGTACGATCTAGCGTGCTAGTCTCCAACAACACAGCATCATTCAACTCTGCCCTTGTACTGAACTATAGCAATTCTCAACAACCTGAATTTGCAGCAATCAGTATCTCGCTCCAATCAGTAAACAGTTCTACAGTTCCAGCGAACAGTTTCAGATCAGCGAACAATTTACAAACAACTATTCAGGTCTGATTCTTCAGTGATCAATCAGTCTGCAAATTCAGCGATGGAGCAACAGCGGTGTTCTACAAGCAGACAGCCAGTGAACAACAGACAAAAATCTGATGCTGGAATTAGATTTCCAATGATATGTAGGCATAAAACAGTTCCTATGGACAGTGATCAGATTTGCAGGTTCTCAAATGAGACATCCAGCAGACAGATCTGCAGTGAACAGGTCTGTATCAGGTCAGTGAACTGATCTACAGTTCTTCTCTTCGACAATCCAATCTTCTCCCAGAAGACTACCGTGGTTCTCCTAACAGCTTCAGCTCCTCCAATAATCTGCTTGCTCACCTGCAAACAATCTCTCTCTCTCTCTCTCTCTCTCTCTCTCTCTCTCTCTCTCTCACTTTGGATCTTGACAGCTTCCAAGGTCACAAAGCCCGCTTTGATACCATGTCAGAATTTGATCCGCAAATTCTAAATAGGAGTTAACGAATCATATTAGCACTCACAAATCAAGATCAGCAAGAGGAATGAGCAAGAATACATACAATGTAATGACATGAGGTGGGGCGCCAGCCTCTCTTATATATTTTCTCTAGTGTATGGCTAAAGCAAAAGCAAAAGCTTAAAAGCCGAAAAGCTAATTGCTAAAGTTATACTTCATTTTGGGTAAAGACCTATAATGAATTTTTAAGTGTGAAACCAAACTCTATACTAGTGCTAGTGCACGCTTACAAACATGTCTGATTGACTTGACTTTAGGATTTACTAAATATAGATTTGGCCCCTAAAATAGCGCGTAGGCATGGCCAATCAAACATCAGGGGTACAAATAAACATTAATTTCTAATAGAAAGATCCTCTTTTTCCATCGTCCATAACTGCACTTGCAGGTAGCAGACTTGAACAATATTTTGCGGCCACCATCCTAGTAGTAAATCACAGCCTAGGACAGGGGCAGCCAAGAAAAATTTGTAGTTGATGATTTGTTTGATGCAAAAATCCATATTTTGACCATTACTTTCGTTTTGAAAATTTGCGTTTGTAGTTCTCTACGTTGCGATGGATTTTGATGAAGAGCAAGTTCTGATCCCAACTTCACGGATTATTACATCCCTTTCGTCGAGTCCACAACGCAAACCACAATCCGTTGTAAATGGTAAATTGTCTAGTTTGGGCGTTCCACCGTCAGATGTGCAAGATTGTCTATTTGTGTTGGAAAGGTCCTTGATAGGCGTCCAGGGCATGCTAAGAGTGTTGGTTAGTAATGTGTCCACTATCGACTCCTCAAATCCCAAGTGTGTGGCCTTCCCATGTACAACCTACCCTGCAGCCAAATCATTTGTCCTTTTTTGTGCCAAGACGCAACTTGTACCGCCTGATTGCTCGATGACCCTCTCCAACTCATCAATATACAATCCCAAAAGGGTACATGAAAGAGAGGTGCCTTGCTTCACCCCAATGGTGCTCCAAAGCTCAAAATTGGCACTATCATTTCGAAAGCCACCTACAACTCTCTTGTAAAGTGCCATGACCGCCAAGATCGCATTCGTAGAAACTTCGGATCTCGTAGTCTCTGAATTAGTAAGGTGCGTGAGACAGAATCAAAGGCCTTCTTGAAGTTCACAAAAATAAGTAGACCCCCTCTCTCGTCAGTCTAGCTGCCTCCGTAAATGCTCGAAGCTTGAGGATATGATCAACAGTGGAATAAGGTGCCTTGAACTTTGCATGGCCCAAAGCATACAATCTCCTAGTCTTTGCTTCAATAGTTATCACACGTTATCATACAACTTTGCTATAATATGTCCAAGGATGATGTTGGTACACCGGGAAGATGGGAAGTCGGAGACAACAACATGATTAAGAAGGATGGCCAAAGTAGGTGAGAGTAAGTCAACAACATGGATTAATAATTCCGACTCAAGGTGTTCAAATTCTCTCGCTTTATGGGTTTCATTCTCTTGATGGCCGTTAGGACCATATCAGAGGTGAAGTGAAGAAGGTGAAATTAGTGGGATGAGGGGAGATAGAAACATGAGCATCATTAGGTATTGGATAGACTGTGGTTAGTCCAGAGATGTAGGTCATCCAATAGAGGTAGAGCACGAGGAATGAATTCACACCAAAAAGCGTGCAAACTCTGCTAGTATAATGTCATGAGGAACCGAGGCCTTCGCACAGATCATCCGTCCAAGCATGAGAATCTGTAACTGAGTGATGTCTCTCCATGTACCCGTAGAAAGCCCAGGACACCAAGCCTCTGTTGAATACATAGCCACCGGGGAGACAATAATAGAAAAGAGCAAACAACGTGTAGCGGGGTCATGAACATAAAAGGTAGTACAAAGTCTCTCCATCTGCACAAGGGCAGTATGTCCCTTACGTACACGAGCTGTGGATGCTGGTCGAAAACTAAGCAGAGGACCAGAAAAGAGAACTCCGAGGTGAGTGTAAGAGTCAACTATCTCCAACTGCTGTCCATCATAATAAAAAGTATCGTCCCGCATATGCTGCCTATTGGTGTTGAACACCATGATCTTAGTCTTAGAGATATCTACTGTCAAACCCCATTTCTGACAAAAACCATGTAAGACGTCAAGGTGTCTCTGAAGCCCACTGGTTGAGATAGATAACAAGACAATATCATCAGCATATAGGAGAATAGGTATGACAATATCTGCAAGAGGACAGCCATCACCACCCACCTCTTTGATAATCCGCTCGAGATCATCAATGTAGAGCGCAAAAAGAGTAGGAGAAAGGGGGCAACCTTGCTTCACACCAACTGTACTGTGAATATGAGGTGACCATCCTGTACCGTCTCTGAGTCTAGCAAGAACCCTCTCATGTAAGGTGGTAATAGAAGCAATAACCTCCTGTGAAAAGCCAAGTGAGGCCAGGCGCTGAAGCAGAAGATGTCTAGGTACAGAGTCAAAAGCTTTGCGGAAATCCACAAAGCAAAATAAAGTCGCTGCTTACGATGCTTAGCCTCCTCAATGATACATCTCAAAATAAAAATCTGATGCGTAGTAGAATAACCAGTCCTGAAACCTGCCTGTCCAAGAGCATGTAAACCATCCGCTTCTGCTTTTGAGCTAACAATAGACTATAGGATTGAGCCAAAAAGCTTAGCCATGATATGACTAATCATAATAGTACGGTAATTTTCCACGTTCATTGGATCACCGGCTTTAAGGATAGGGTGTAGCAGGTTAGTGCACCAGGCAGTAGGGAAACCAAACATAACAGCTTGATTGAAGATGTGAGAGATGTATGGGGAAACTATATGAGCCACAGATTTGAGAAAGTCAGCACTAAGTGATTCAATATCTTCAGTTTTGTGATTTTGGGTGCGTTTGATAGCATCTTCAATGAAAGAAGGGGTGAACATTGTAAAATCAGTAGGTCTCGGTGAGAGAGTGATAGGGGAAGAATCAGTATTATAGAGGCTTGTAGCATACTCCACCCAAGACTTGATAGGAATAGGAGCAATCATAAAAGACTTCTTAGGGAAGGTCTTCCAAAAATAAGATGAAGAAGATGAAACAAGAGCATCTATCAATTTTTGACCCTTTTTTTGCAAATATGCCTTCTTTTTTTGCCTCTCAAGTGTGCGGTGTATTTTTTCTTTTTGAGCAAGTGATGTGGGAGAATGAAACATGGCATGCACCACCTGCTTATGCATAAGAGAGCACTTTGTATTATACCAATTATTATGCGCACGTCTATGAGTGGAGTTGAGCCTTATGGGATACGAAGAAGCAGCAGCATGTAGGAAAGATTGAGAAAGGAACGTGGCTTGGTGCTCAGCTGAGGATGAAAAGGGGAAGTCGGAAGGAGGGATCTCAATGAAGAAGAATAAGCAGAAATGCCGTGGGTCAAAAACTTAATGCGGGGATGAGTGGTACGTGTTCTCGGTATATTGGGGTTAGGGGTGACATGACCAAGGAAAGGGACAGAATGGTCTGATAAAGTAGGTGGTAGGATACTAAAGTCAGATATGTGTGGGATCAAAGCTGGTGATCCAATGAAGTAGTCAACCACACTGTCCACCTCCATGTGGGTGACATGTAAATAAAGAGGAGGATGGCCACTGCGAAAGACCATTCAAGATGGTCAACCGAGTGTGCCTTTGTCAGCTTAAGTAGCTGCTCACCAAAAGAAGTCACTGGTGTATCTGCATCCTGTGAAGACCTGCTTAGTCCTGTATCCAAGGGATAAAGTTGGAAGTAATCCTTGTCGGCGTGAAACTCAGACTGTCTGGTGGACGTGCGGGCATTAAAATCCCCTGCTAATAGAATATACCCCTGTAAAGAGAAATTGGCTATGTCGTCTGAGAGAACCTGGAATGGGTCATCACGAAAATCTGCAAAAATAGAAGTTTGAGGAGCTATGTGGCAAACTGCCAAGAAAACATCCTGAGGAAGACCCAATGCCTGTCCATAAAACTGGAACCAGATGAAGCGAGCAAAAGAATCTTGTTTAACCATCTTGAAGACTGAAGTGCAAGCATTCTTGTATAAACAAGCCACTCCCCCCGATCCTCGTGAAGTCTTCCCCCGCATAAACGGGCGAAATACTGAGTACCAAGAATAGTCCGTAACACTTGGAAGAGAGCGATATTTAGATTCGTGAGTTTCTGTGAATAAAAGAATGTCCATCGACCAAGAAAATCCTGTAGATCACCTGATGATGATGATGAATGCAAACCATTACAGTTCCAGAAACCTATTCCAAGCTTATTAGGGGATCTCGGGCTGCTCCGCTTTTTCTTTTGCTTCTTGAAAATTTTTCTTCCTTGCTATCCATTGAGAGTGTTTAAGATCATCATCCATGAAAATAAAAGTACCTTTGAGCTTGCCGCGAAGCCTCAAGGCCGCATTATGTTGTTCGATCGAAAGGAATTTGACAAATAGTACACTATCATCAAATTTGCCTCGCCATGCAGTATCAAAACCAGCTATTGTATGAGAAAGCTTATTAGTGAGCAAATCTTTAGCTTCCTCAATGGGTTTACCTTCATTCGGGATTCCTCTTACTCGAATGTTAAGAACTTTTTTTGCCCTTCTCTCTTGTTCCGAGAAGACAGATTCCATGGTGGATTCAACAAGAACATTCTTGACGTTCGATTCAGATTTACCTTCTTCAAACAGGGAGGCCCATGTTCTTGTGCCCTTTTCCATCGAAGAAATATTTTCCGCTGTTTCTTGAAGCAGGTCCTGTCTTCCTTTGTCATCCTCCCGCTGCCTTTTGAGTTGCAAGTTTTCATCCTCTACTGATATTATCTTCCTTTTGATCTTGCTATTTTCCTCTTCTAGATAGAAGAAAAGAAAGAAAGAAAGCTTTATTAATGTCTTTTCCATGCCGAAGGCGTATAAGACGAGCAAGTACATTAGATAAGATGGAAACAAGACGGATCAGTGCAGTCAAAAACAAACAAACTAAAAACCAAACTAACTAAGAAGAGAGTGATATAACCAGGATTATTTGGTACGTGTACCATTTACATGCTCAATTGGACATCTCTTCATTTCTCTAACTCAATCTCTATCTCAGAATTAAGACTCTCATTTACTATAGGCTTACGATTTACAAATCTGATAATGCCATCACGATATATAAGCCGTTTGCCAGTTGATAGAGCTTCTTGTCTTGCTTTCTTACGTTCTTGGACTTGGATGAAAGTAAGATCTTTGTCCAAAGAGATTTTGGTATCACGTAATTTAGATCGTCTCCCTAAAACTTCGCGTCGGTGAGACACTGACGTGAAGCGGATGACAAGAGTATCTGGGTCCTTCTTAGGTCGTCCGGTTTCCATACCTTTGCTATGGTGCTGAAGATTTCCTTCCAAAAACTTTTCAGCTTCTTCAACAGCATTTTGGGAGTTCGGGATACCTCTAACACGGACATTGAGAGCTTTGTGTTCTCGCAGACGGCCCTCGTTAAACGTGACTGAGATAAACGAAGGTGACGGCAAAGGTGGAGAGATAGCTGTGGGTGAACCTTTAAGTGCATCTGCCCATGATTGGACAGCCGTATGGTGCTGTTCCACCTGATTTTCAAGCTGCTGAACCTTTCTGAAGTAGCGATTTGGGAAGAGGTTTCACTTTTGATAATTGCAACTTCCTTCTTGAGTGCTTCAATGGAAGTGTCTAGCTTCTGAAGGTGCGATTGCACAGCTAGAAGTAAAGAATCATGGGAAGCAAGTTTCTCTCTGGGATTGTTAAGATATTCAAATAGACGGAGTTGATCCTCACGAAGAAGACGGACTAAGGTATATATGTGGGGAGAGAAGCAGGCGTTTCTGGGGTGTCTGGGGTCAAGGGAATAGCTACAGTAGTTTCATCGTTAGGAATAGGGTTCGATAGAGAGATAGGAATTGCAACGGGCCTAGAAGTAGAAGGAAAAGTTGGATCTGGTTGTGAGGCTGAGGCAATGATGGAAACAGGGATTGCAATAGGCAAAGGTACGGCTCGTGACTCAGATGTTGAGGCATCATTGGCAACAGAAGGAAGGGAACGAGCTCCCTTTTGGCGAGGCATTATCAAATAGGGTTGCAGGTCTGGGCAGATCCGTAGGCTGCAGGTGCGTAGATCTGTAGGCTTCAGGTGAGTAGACTCCTGTAGGCAAGGCTGAGCAGATGTTGCAAAACCGTTGCAAATCAGAAGGACGCAGGTCCGCAGGTCAGCAGAGTGATCAGCAGCATCGGAGAGATGTCTTGCCTCTGAGAGTGAGCGATGGAGACTGATGGGCCGTTGGAGCTGTGATGAGGGAGCTAGCCCATCGGATCTCAGCTAGAAGACTTCACGGAGGATCGTGATCAGCAGCAGCTAGGCGCTAGGCGCGCGCGCGCGAGAGAGAGAGAGAGAGAGAGAGAGAGAGAGAGAGAGAGAGAGAGAGAGAGAGAGAGAGAGAGAGTTAGTTGTTTTGTATTTATGTGGTTTCGACCGGGGAAGACTCAATAGTCTCTAAATAAATACAATCTTCCTGAAAATAGCCTCATATTGGAGAGGTAGGATTGCAAACTGGGCTGGATAATCTGATGTGGAATTGACAGCTTAGCCTGGATCACGCGTGAAAGCATAGTAGTCTACAATAGAGAAATACTGACCCAACCTGACTCAAGAAGCCTTGTACACCAAACCTCGGTAGCATACATAACGTAGTGTCAAATAACCTGTTCTTACTCGGGGCATCCCGAATATACTTCCGAAAGCAAAAACCCTAAAGACTAACCAAGGCTCATACTAAAAATAGGACTTGTGAAAGGTGTGCCCAAGTATGTGTAAGAAGATACAATCTTCAAAGATTGGCCATCTAAATTAAAACTTTGTTGCTGCATATAGGCCCTAGAAGTGTTAAAGATCATGAATCTAAAAAATTTAGACCATTTCTTGATTTGTGCGTGTCATGCTTGTGCGGTGGCCGGGAGAGAGAGAGAGAGAGAGAGAGAGAGAGAGAGAGAGAGAGAGAGAGAGAGAGAGATGCACTTACAGCTTGGATCTTTTCTCGTTTCTTGCTTCCTCAGTTGTGATGGCCCATGCCTTCGCTCTTTTCATGCAACAAAAGCAGCTGCTGCAAAGTCAAGTTCTCATTGTGTATCACTTAAATTCACAGAATATGAAGTGAAGGTAGGTTTGGTTGGTAAGTTGGAATTTTGTAAATTTTTTAAGTTTTAGGATAATGAAAGTGTTGACTTTTAGCGCATGGTTGCAGGAAATGAGCAAATTTTTTTGTTGGAACTGTCTGTATAAGAAACATCAGTGCTTTGTTTGTGGACAACTTGGGTCATCTGAAGGTGAATCCAAACAGGTTTGTTGTAATAACTGCATGCACTTTAGTGATTTGTTCTGCATTACTCCCAACTTGTCTTAGTTGTCCTTTTGATTTGATGGTTTTGATATCTATAACTGGAGGGTGCAAGCGGTTATATTTTTTGAATGTTCCTTCTAGTGGGCAAAGGACATATAATATTTCATTATGTGATTGCATGAAAATTGTGAGATAGTCGAGCTTGATACCAATAGGAGGGTTCATAAGTGATTGTTAAGCAGCGTAGAGCACCTAATTGAAACCAGTAGATTTGGGGTAGAGACTGAATGAAACATGTATCTTTGATACATGATTGAGCAGCGTAAATTTTCTATCATGTCATCTATTTATATCCAGAAATCATAGTATATTCTAGCGTGTTACTAGGATGAGTGGAGTATTGTATAAACACGTCCAAAGTCAAAAACAAACATTTATGATGCTTTGATATGCATTGTTGCTATTGCTCAACTTGTTTGAGGATTCTCCTCTCAAAGGCATCAAATTTTGCTCCTTGGAGATTATTGATTGGTTGTTGTCAATCAAAGCGATGGGTTTACTACAACTACAAACAATGTCTGTTCAAAGTGTTTTGGTCAAGTTAGTTATGTTTATTGCCAAAACATCTTGCATATGAAGATGTGTGAGCAAAAACCAGGCCCATTGGTTGACACCCTTAGGGATCGGATTGAACTAGCCACTTTGAAGCAATGTTTCATTAACATGTGTTTCCTTTAATGGAACTATGTTCCGAAACGAATTGTTTCAAATAGACCGTTCAATATGGATTTTTGATGAACGAAACGATTTCTAAAAAAGACAGTGAATGAAACCAATCCCATTTGGGATTGGTTTCTTCTTGCAAGTTTTGAGAGAGAGAGAGAGAGAGAGAGAGAGAGAGAGAGAGAGAGAGAGAGAGGAAGCTTGTAGTAATAAGGGAGTGTGTGAATTTCTTATAAAGAACACAGAAGTGTAAAGTCTAACTCTACTCCAAAAAGTGGGTAACATCAATGAAAAGTACATAATGATGCATCGATTTGAAACCTTGATGACGTCTGGTAAGAGGAACCGATGTAGTAGAAGAGCCTTTGTTAGAGCCCAGTTATAGCTCTATCATGATCTCAGCATAGCCGGTTACCAAAGGGCCTGAGGCCTAGTGTTGGCAAGATGCGGTGTGTCTTGACTGTCAGGACCCTAGCCGTCAGTGACCAGATGCTAGCCGACAAGTAGTCGGGGTGACCAAGAGGGTCATAGGTCTTTGGCGGGGCATGGGGGTGGTACCCTATGAGTCACTCAGTATTCACATGTCACAGGGGCCAGGCATGCCAAGTGGACTGATTACCCGCAGGTGGATGCCATGTGCCAGTTGACGGGAATAGCAGGTAGGACTCAAGGAGGGGGTGCCTATGGTTGGGAGGTTCATTCTACACACCGGTCTTTTAGGATTCACGAGCTTGGAGACACTTGCTTGTGACAATTGGTATCAGAGCCTCGTTCTAGAGAGAGAAAGTGGAGAAAACATCAATTTTCTTAGTTGTTTTTGGGGGATTGCAAAAGGAGAAGTGGGGGAATTGATGCCCTGCAATGGATCGCTGGTGAATAGGGAGCTTTTGCCTCGATTTGAGCCAAAAAAATAGGGATTTACAGATCTGGAAAAAAATTGAACATAAAAAAATGAATTTTGTATAAAACTTTCTCTATGCTTATCGGATTGCTATGAGATTTGGGCAGGTGCTTGGGGGTGCTGGATCGCTACTAGGGAGGCTGAAAATCTGAGAAAAGATTTCGAAATCGCTGATTTTGCTCAAAAAAACAGATTTTGGACGTTTTTTAGAGGTTTTGGAGTTGAAACGTCATAACTTCTCCGCCGTATGTCCGTTTGACGTGAGATTTGGCACGGAGAATCCTTATTGGAGGGCGACCTACTACAGTAGTACCTTCAGCCTGTTTGCAGACCTGAGCGTCCATAACTTCGCTTTGATTTGGTGCTGTTTTTTCACCTATTTTCTCAAAAAAATCGACAAAACTTCAAATTTTTCCGGCAACCTCTTCATCGGTCATCCATACTACGTCTTTGGGAACCAGGGAGTGATCTATCTTTGCTGATTTATTTTGCTTTCCTTTTTTCTTTTTCATAAGAAAAATCATTTTTTTTTGTTTTTTTGGCGTACATTCAGAAAGAGTGTTTTTTTCTGTCTTCTTTTTGTTCATTATAGAAGATGATAGAGTTGATATTCGGCTTAGCCCTCCTGTTGCTCTCCAATCACCACCACGTAGCCCTATGCTTAGCCCTGACCCTAATCCGCCTATAGTGGTTGCTCGTTCGCCTGCTGGTACTTCCCCTTCTGTGCAAGCTCGCATGGATAGTGTGGAAAAGACCATCGCAGAGATGCGAGTGATAATGGTAGCTGGTGGTTATGCATCTTGCTCGCAGTATGCTCCGCCTTATCTGTCTTCTGTTGTTCGTCCTCTCTTACCTCCACTGTTACGAGCTCGTAACCAGTGCCGAACCCTAGAGAACACAGATAGGTCAGATACCACAGTCAGGGTCGTGTCCAGCGTACATGACCAACAGGGCAAGACAATGTGAGTAGTGTGCCCCAGCACGGTCCATAGCCATGGCGGGACTAACACAGCCTAGGGACCCTGTCAGCAGGATAGGGCCCCCAGTTGGGTCCCGACGTGCAGTCGGCCACGTCAGTGCCATGTGGCCGACACTTGGCAGTTGCATGCTACCAGTCCTCACACTGGGCTAGGAGGGGCTTACTCTATATCAGGGAGTAGGCAAGGTTGGGTGGATCAGTTAGTGTTTGCCCTACTGTGGCGTTAGGATCTATTACACTGGTATCAGAGCCATCTCCATCCTAGGGAGTTTAGGACAGCAGTAGAGAAAGCTATCAGAAGATAGGAAGTGTTTCTCAGATTCTCAGAGAGGAATAGAGGAGGAGGATCGCTGTAGGAGCAGCCTTCAAACTTCTGATTTCCACTGAGAAATCACAGTAGCAAGGAGTTAGATTCCAAGTGTAGGTAACTCGCTGAAAAAACAGTTGTTTCTCACTGAGTTCAGAGGATTCTCTATAGCTTTCCCAGCGAAATTAGAGTAGGAAGAAGCCAGCACCTCCATCGCTGTACAGTCAGAGACGTGCATCCGATTTCCAGGGAAAAAGTCACTGGTTCTCAGCGAGTTGGAAGCCAAAAAAGAGGAGCAGGGCCAGCGCTGCCAGTGCTTCTGAAAATCTGGTTTTTCAACAAGTTTTTGGGCCCCAACGTCAGAGATTTGGAGCAAGAGGATTCCTACCAGATCAGCGAGTAGGAGACTTCTGAAATTTCAGAACTCAGAAGGGTTTTTGGACTTCAGATTTGCCTTTTTGTGGACAAGTTGGATTGCAATCAGACCAGCGAGCTACTATCCTCAAAAAACCGGGAAATTTAGTACCGTTTTGAAGCCTCAAACTGGCATTTGTCGGAACAGCAGGTCTGAAATCTTGGGGAAAAGAGCTGAAAGGGTTCCTCTTCATTCTTTCTTTGGAAGTACAGTCCTCAGAAACAGCTAAGTCATCTTTCCTTTCCCTTGTACAGTTGTAAATTAGTCTTTTAGACTTTTTTCCTTCAGAAGTTAAGGTAGCTCTCTTTCAGTTTCGAAGATGACCACTCCTCAGGGACCTGATCAACCCCAGGAGAGAGGCTTCGACGAACTTGAAACAGAAGCCTTGGCTTACAGAAAAGGGAAGGAACCTATGGAAGTAGAAGAACAGGAACAGTTCGCCGAAGAACTCGACGAACTGGTTACCAAGGAGCAGTTCCTCCAATTGGTAACAGAGGTGGATGAACTGAAGCTGGCATTAGCCAATTTCAAGTCCAGTGTGGACGACTCGTTCGCTGAACTCAAAAACTTGATTTTGAGTTCCGCGAAAGGAAGCCTTCCCTCCACTTCTCAGTTATCCCCTTCTCCACTTCCATCAGTTTCGGGTGAGACTTTACGGTCTCACCCCAGTGTTTTTAAAGATTTAAAGCCTCCTACTTTTAATGGGGAAGAGAAGGATAGAAATGCAGATATTCTACAAACCTTCCTCAGCAAATGGAAGAACATTCATGCTCTTAAACAGACCCCTGACCATTTGCAAGCAATTGAGGCCAGTCTTTCTTTAGGGCCTATGGCCTATAAGTGGTGGTTAAATCTCCAGGAGACTGGGCAGACTCCCCGGTCATGGAAAGCTTTTGAAGAAGCTTTCCTAAGAGAATTTCTACCAGAGAATGAACTTGATAGAGCCTGGGAAGCCTGGGAAAGAACAGTAATGGACAAGTCCCTCATCCAATATATTTCGCAGTATCGAGAGGCAATTTTAAAGATTAAAAATATGGATGACTATCAAAAAATCAGGGGATTTGTCCGTGGCCTCAAAGATGAATATAAAGTAGAGGTCCAGAGAAACTCGCCTACTACCCTTGAGCAAGCTCTCAGATATGCTCAAATCTATGATGATTCAGTGGGTAGGAAGAGAGCGAGACAGCAACCACTTTCTGAGCAGCTTCCTCAGAAAGACTTTCAATTTAAAAAGAAATTTTTAAAAAGAAAGAAAGAAGATAAATTTAAAGGTGAAGCTCCTCAGAAACGCCCTTCACTCATACAGCCCTTAAAACCAGATGAGTTTGAGAAAGCCAAACAAGAACGTTTGTGCTTTGTGTGTATGGGCAAGGGACACACAGTCAGACAGTGTCCCAAGGGGCCTTTCACTAAAAAAGATAAGAAAGATAAAAAACAAGTTCATCTTGTTCAGACTGTATGTTTCCCCAGTGACTCGGCAGCTTCCGAGATCAAAGTGTATCATGAAGATCATGAACACTGTTGCCAGCTGACCTCTGCAATGCTAGCGAGACCCTTCAGCTTTGGGCCGCATGACCTAGTACGTATGCATGGGAAAGTTGGTAACCAGTCAGTAAGAGTCATGGTTGATGATGGGGCAACCCATAATTTCATCAACCACACCCTGGTTAAAAAGCTTAAACTACCAGAAGTACCTAGTCAGCATAGGTACATAGTTTCATTAGCTAAGGGTGAAGATAAAAAAATATGGGAAACTATGGTAAGTAAGTTAAATCTTGGTATTCAGGGGTACCAAGATCAAATAAACTTTCAGATAATGCACCTGGATCGAACAGATATTGTTCTCGGGAGAGATTGGCTCTATAGTTTAGGACCTTCCCTCCACAGAAACTATCAGGAGAACACCCTCAGCTTTCAGCATAAAGGCCGAGAGATCCAGTTGCATGGGGAGCATGATGTTCCCAACAGCCCTATGGTCTGCAGTTCAGAGCTCTGTCAGCTAATCGGAGACGAAGACCATCAGGTATTCTTATGTGACTTTCAGTTTATTCCTGAAGTTTCTATTTCCAGTTCTATTCAGCAGAAAATCAGTAAATTAGAAACTTTATTGTCTAAATTTAAAGATGTTTTTCCTGAAGATTTGCCACATGGTTTACCACCTAGCAGAGAGGTAGATCATGTAATAAACCTAGTACCAGGTACAGCACCTGTTTCTAAACCTCCGTATCGGGTCAGCCGAACAGAGGATGAAGAAATAACTAGGCAGTTAACAGACTATCTTGGGAAAGGCCAAATTCAGACCAGTAGTTCACCATGGGCCTCACCAGTCCTATTGGTGAAAAAGAAGGAGGGGTCTATGCGTCTTTGCGTAGATTACAGAGCCCTCAATAAAGTCACAATTAAGAATAAATACCCTATGCCTCGAGCAGACGAGTTGTTTGATCAACTCGACGGGGCTAAGTTTTTCAGCAAAATAGACCTCAGATCGGGATATCATCAAGTCCGTATAAAATCGGAAGATGTCTCGAAAACAGCTTTTAGGACTCGTCACGGTCATTATGAGTTTAAGGTGATGCCGTTTGGGCTCACAAATGCTCCAGCTACCTTTATGACCTTGATGAACAGTGTCCTCAGACCATACTTGGGAAAGTTTGTAGTCGTATTTTTAGATGACATCCTCGTCTACAACAAAACGAGGAAGGAGCATCTAAAACACCTCAGAAAGGTGTTTCGACTGCTCAGAAAGCATAAGCTTTATGCTAAACAATCCAAGTGTGAATTCTTCGTTGAAGAAGTAGCATATTTGGGTCACATTATCTCTTCAGATGGGATTAAGATGGACCCAAATAAGGTTAAAGCCATACTCAGTTGGCTGAGACCTCAGAATATTTTGGAACTTCAAATCTTTCTTGGTCTGGCGGGATGTTACAGACGATTTGTCAAGGAATATGCTCAGATAGCAGTCCCTATGACAAATCTCCTTAAGGGGAAGGGAAAGGAGTTCATTTGGGAGTCCGCACAACAGGAGAGCTTTGATGCTCTCAAAACAGCCTTAGCTACAGCACCAGTTTTAAAGGTCGTCGACCCCAATCAGCCATTTGTGGTCGAAACAGATGCTAGCGACTTTGCAGTAGGTGCTGTGCTAACTCAGGGTGGACGACCAGTTGCGTTCGAGAGTAAAAAACTCGAGCCAGCACAGACTAGGTATAGTGCCTATGAAAAGGAACTCTTTTCTATAGTCCATGCCCTTAAGACTTGGAGGCATTATTTGTATGGTGCCAACTTTGAGGTCCTGACAGACCATGAGAGTCTCAGATACCTTTGCAATCAACCTGAGCTTAGAGGTCGGAAAGCTCGTTGGGCAGAGTTGATGCAGAGTTTGACATGTCTATCAGATATAGGCGTGCAAAATTCAATACAGTAGCAGATGCCCTTAGCAGAATGCCTATGATAAACGAGCTGAGTTTTACTCAGATTCGTAATGAGTTACTCGAGTCCTTGAGAGGGAAATGCCAGCATGATGCATTCTTCTCTATTATCTGGAACTCAGTCCAGAACAGACAGTTACAGACTCCAGAACCAGTTCCCGGGGCTGGTGCCAGTTCATCCAAGAATACGGCAGCTTCCGTTGAGGATGATGATGAGTCCGAGTATACGTCGTCAGATGACGTTGAGGATTCTGAGCCTGTATTACCCAAGCAAACCCCAGTGGTTGAGGGTCAGTTGACTCAAGGATTCAAATGGAAACAGTATTCCATTCAGGATGAGTACTTGCTCTATAGAGATAGAGTATGTGTCCCCAATTCAGAGGATTATAGGCAGCAGGTCCTATATGAATGTCATGACAATCCTAGCGCGGGACACCCAGGCATACAGAAGACCTATGAGCTTCTTCGTAGGCAATTTTTCTGGCCCAGTATGAAAAAGGACGTCCACCAGTATGTAACCAGTTGCCAGAAATGTCAAGTAAATAAAGCAGAGCGTTTAAAGGCAGGAGGGTTGTTGCATCCCTTAGAAATACCAGCTGGTAAATGGGAGAGTATCTCCATGGATTTTATAGTAGGCCTGCCTAAAACCCAAAAGGGTAATGACGCTATATGGGTCACAGTTGACCGTCTGACCAAAATGGCTCATTTTATTCCGACCAAAACAATCGTTAGAGCTCCAGAGTTAGCGAGGTTGTTTGTAGACGGGCTATTTAAATTGTATGGTCTACCTTCCGGCATAGTTAGCGACCGGGACAGTAAGTTTACTGGAAATTTTTGGAAGGCAGTATTCCATCATCTCCATACTAAACTTAATATGAGTACCACCGACCATCCACAGACGGACGGTCAAACAGAAAGGGTAAATCAAGTGCTGGAGGATATGCTTCGTGCATACGTCAGCAAGAGGCAGACTAATCGGGAGGAGTATCTCTCGATATTAGAGTTTGCTTACAACAGTACCAAACATTCAGCTACGGGATACAGCCCATTTATGCTGATGTACGGTTTTCAGCCACGCTCACCCACAGCTGTAGGGTTTAAACAAGAAAAAGTTGAAGCAGCCAGAAACTTTTTAGAAGACCTAAACCAGATGATAGAACATGCTAAGTCTACTTGAGAGTCCCAGTTGACTCTAAAACCCTCAAATCAGGAGTGTGTGCTAAGTTGTCTCCAAGGTATTGTGGTCCCTTTACCATCAGTAGGAGACTAGGCGAGGTCACCTATGAACTAGAACTCCCACACAGCAGTAAGGTTTTTCCAGTCTTTCATGTAAGTCAGTTACGAAAAGCCTTAACCAGATCAGATAATCTGGTAGGGGACAGTGTTCTTGATAGTAGAGAGACGCAGACTCGTCATACTCTATACCGAGAATATCTGGTTAAGTGGAATGATCAGCCTGTTGAGAATGCCACTTGGGAAAGAGGCAGCGTCCTTCGCAAGATTTTTCCAGACTTTGTCTTAGAGGACCAAGACGGTTCTTAAGGGGGAGGGAGTGTTACGAGCTCGTAACCAGTGCCGAACCCTAGAGAACACAGATAGGTCAGATACCACAGTCAGGGTCGTGTCCAGCGTACATGACCAACAGGGCAAGACAGTGTGAGTAGTGTGCCCCAGCACGGTCCATAGCCATGGCGGGACTAACACAGCCTAGGGACCCTGTCAGCAGGATAGGGCCCCCAGTTGGGTCCCGACGTGCAGTCGGCCACGTCAGTGCCACGTGGCCGACACTTGGCAGTTGCATGCTACCAGTCCTCACACTGGTCTAGGAGGGGCTTACTCTATATCAGGGAGTAGGCAAGGTTGGGTGGATCAGTTAGTGTTTGCCCTACTGTGGTGTTAGGATCTATTACATCCACCCTGCCCAAAAGACAAAGATATTAAACCTACCCGTTTCGCAGGAAACACTCCCTAACGCAATACTGATATTGTGGATTAGTTGTTGCATAAGTGGGAGGAATATTTTGATTTGAAGCGGTCCCCAACTGATGAGGGTTGGCGGGTCCGCAAAGCTGCTTACCATTTCACTGATTTTGCTGACAGGTGGTGGCGCAAGTTGTTGAAGTCTAATCAGGCTTCATCATCTGTCTTGAGTTTAAGCAAGCTTTCAGAGCTCAGTTTATTCCTCCACATGAGCATGTGCGTGCGATGGATGCTTGGCTTTTGCATTGTCAGAGGCAGTACATGGTGCAGGAATATGCCGATAGGTATCGTGAGACGCTTATCAAGATTCCAAAAGAGATTCCTGAGTGGCTAGTAGTCCACAAGTTCATATTTGGCCTTCGTGAAGAGTTGAGGCCTTCAGTGCTTAATGAAGGCTGCAAGACCTTAGAAGAAGTAGTTGCTACAGCTCTCAACTTTGAAGGTAATGTGCGCACCAAGGCTGAATTTGGAGCGCCAAGCTGGCCTCAGAAGAAGGGTTTGCGAAAGTCTAGCCAAGCTGGTCAGAAAGGCTTTTCGCAGAAGGATCCTATCCAGATGCAGCAGACTTTGAAGCGCAAGGTGGGATCTCCTATGGCTCGTCGTGCTTACGCTAAAAGGCCAAGAAAGACGGATTATGCTTTTTCTGTCTTGGCAAACCTCTTTTCAAATATTGTCCTCGACGTACGGGCAAGAAGCTCCATGTTATGCAACGTCAAGATGAGGGCAAGGATGAGGAAATTTTGGATGACTTGTTGGTAAGTGATGATGAGGACACTCGTCGTGTCATGACTATTTCGGTGCGGAAGCTTGTTCCAGAGGCACCAGTTTGTTTCTTGTCCACCAAAGCGCGGGAAGCTTATCAGTTTCCAGATAGTGAACTGATACGCATGAGGGGAAAACTGGAAGGTCATGACGTGCTCGTCTTATTTGACACCGGTTCCTCGCATAATATCATCAATTCTCATGTGGTGAAGAAATTTCACTTGGCTACTGTTTCGTCTGATTACCAGTATACTGTTGAGATGCCAGATGGTAAGGGAACAGAGGTTTGGGATGAAAGAATCTCTTGGGCGTCTTTGTCTATTCAGACATGTGTATAAGTTTGGGCATGAGGGTATGTCTCATGTCTTAAAGGGGGAGAGACCATCTGTTGAGGGTCCTCTTGTTACCTGTATGCAAATAAAGAGAATGGAGATTCAGTATTTGTGTTTGTGTTATGTGAATGTTGATTCCAGTTTTGATTCTTATGTTGATAATAATCGGATAAGCACACTCACTAATAAACCACAAGAAGCTTCATTTACTTTTGCATCCCTAGTGCACATGCATTTTCATTACAGCCTAGGTGTGACCCAACAAGTGAATTGGAGAAGCCCATCCGCGCTCAGTTTAAACACGTGCTAATTAGTAATATGCTAGAGGGATTGCCGCCCAGTCGGAACGTTGATCATCGTATTGAGCTCGTTCCAGGGGCAAGTCCGGTATGTAGGCCTCCTTATAGGATGAGCCTAAAAGAGGAAGAGGAAGTTAGAAAGATGTTGGAGGGGTATCTCAACTTGGGGTACATCCGTCCAAGTTATTCACCTTTCGCCTCTCCTATTTCACTTGTTAAAAGAAAGGATGGTAGTTTTTGGATGTGTGTAGATTACAAGGGATTGAATAAGATCACTGTAAAGCACATGTATCCGATGCCCAGGATTGATGATCTACTGGATGCGTTGCAAGGTGCAACCATTTTTAGTAAGATAGATCTCAAAAGTGGATACCATCAAATACGGATTCGAGATGAAGACGTCTAGAAGACGGCCTTCCGAACCCGTTTCGGTCATTATGAGTTTTTGGTTGTGCCATTTGGGTTAACCAATGCCCCAGCCACGTTTATGATGCTCATGAACGATGTCTTGTGAGACTATATGGGCAAGTTTGTCGTCAATTTTATTGACGATATACGTTTTGAGAACTTGAAGGAGTTTGTGGCCACGGCTCCAGTCCTCAAGATTGTGAATACCCAGAAGCCTTTTGACCTAGAGACCGATGCAAGTGGCATTGCCGTAGGTGCAGTGTTGAGCCAAGAGGGTAGACCAGTAGCCTTTGAGAGTAAGAAGTTGACACCAGCTCAACAGAGATATCCCACACACGAGCAAGAGCTGTATGCGATTATACATGCGCTCAAGGTGTGGAGACATTATTTATATGGCACCGAGTTTTATGTGTACACAGATCGTCATACTTTAAAGTATTTTGGCACTCAGCCAGATTTGAAAGGCCGCCAAGCTCGGTGGGCCGAGCTGATGCAGGAATTTCACTTGCATCTTCGCTTCCGAAGAGAGAAGGAAAATGTGGTCGTTGATGCACTATCTCGTATACTGCATCAGATGAGCTTTACTGTGGTTGACAGTGGTCTCATGGAGGAGATTAAGAAGGCTCAAGAAAAGGACCCGCATTGTCAGCGTGTGTGGCCTAATGCGCGCAAGGTAGTTGACCAAACAAAAGAGTCAGTCGAGGATGTTGCTTTCGTAGAGGCACACACCAGTACATATCTTACATACACCGTGAAAGATGTTATGTTATTGAGAAATGGAAGAGTTTACGTGCCAGACGCGAAAGGTCTTCGTCGTAAGATACGTCATGAATGCCATGATAGTCCCTGTGCAGGGCACCCCGGTATTGATAAAACTAGTGAGCTTTTAAGAAGGCATTATTTCTGGACACGATTGCAGCGGGATGTAAGAGAGTACGTCCAGCGTTGCACGGCTTGTGAAGTGAACAAGGCCGAGAGAGTAAGTCCTCCGGGCTTGCTACATCCACTTGAGATACCTACAGGAAGGTGGGAAAGCATCTCTATGGATTTTATTGTTGGGCTACCCAAGACCCAGAAGGGATTAAATTCCATTATGGTAGTGGTAGACAGGTTTTCCAAGGTGGCTCACTTCATTGCAACTACCAAGAAGGTTACAGCTTCGCAAGTTGCTGAGTTGTTTATTGAGGATATTGTCAGGTTGCATGGCCTTCCGAAGTCCATTGTTTCTGATAGGGATTTACGGGAAACTTCTGGATTGAGGTGTTCACCAAGCTGGGAACACAGTTGCAGATGAGTAGCTCTGAGCATCCTCAGACGGATGGTCAGACAGAGCGAGTGAACCAGATCTTGGAAGATATGCTTAGGGCATATGTTAGTAGTACGCAAACAGACTGGGTAAAGGCTATTGGAGTTTGCGTACAATGATAAGAGACATGCGTCCACTGGATTGAGTCCATTTGAGCTCAATTATGGTTTCAGGCCACTTAGTCCTGCAATCATAGAGATTCCGCATAGGGTACCTAGTGCTGTAGAGTTTTTGGCTTAGATGCAGCAGAAGCTAGAGATGGCATGAGATAACTGGTCCAAGGCTGTAGTTAGGGCTGAGAGTTATACCCGTGAGAACCGTACCTATCGGGAATTTGAGAATGGAGATTGGGTGTATTTACTAGTCCCTTCGAAGTCGAAGGTGCCACGCACATGAAAGTGCGCCAAGTTATCTCCTAGGTATTGTGGACCATGGTTGATTATTAAGAAGGTGAGCCAAGTAGCTTATAAACGATAGCTACCTATGGGGTGCAAGGTGCATCCAGTATTTCATGTTAGCAAATTGAAGAAATGTTTGCATGATGGCGATAGCCTGGTGGAAGGTCTAGTGTCTCTAGAGGAGAAAGACACCACGGGTTATGGGCCAGAAAGAATCCTAGATCGAAGGGAGCGACGATTGCGAAATCGTCTCCTTCAAGAGTATCTAGTAACTTGGAAAGGGCATCCGTTGTCAGATGCTACTTGGGAGACGCGACAGGCGTTGTAGAAGTCTTACCCAAAGTTTGTCATCGAGGACTGATGACTTGCCAGAGGAGGGAAGGATTGTTAGAGCCCAGTTATGGCTCTATCATGATCTCGGCATGGCCGGTTACCAAAGGGCCTGAGGCCTAGTATTGGCAAGGGTCGGTGACCGACGAGGACATTTGTCCCAAGTTGGGACCGGTGTGGCCGCCTGACAAGCTGTCAGGGATGCGGTGTGTCTTGTGATTGTCAGGACCCTAGCCGTCAGTGACCATATGCTAGCCGGCAAGTAGTTGGGGTGACCAAGAGGGTCACAGGTCTTTGGCGGGGCACGGGGGTGGTACCCTATGAGTCACTTAGTATTCACAGGTCACAGGGGCCAGGCATGCCAAGTGGATTGATCACCCACAGGTGGATGCCATGTGCCAGTTGATGGGAATAGCATGTAGGACTCAAGGAGGGGGTGCCTATGGTTGGGAGGTTCAGTCTACATACCGGCCTTTTAGGATTTGATCTGGATAGGTGGAACTGCAAACTCGGCCAAAATAATCTCATGTGGAACCGAAGGCTTCGCACGGATCAACCGAGCTAGCATAGTGGTCTGTAGTCGTGAGAGATTGGCCCAGCGTGAAGAGGGAAGACCTGCACACCATGCCTCTGCCGCATATAGAGCCGTGGGGGTGACAATGGTATAAAAAAGGCGACACTTACTGCGAGCATCCTGGATGGACTTCCGGAAACAAAATCTCTCTAGCTGAACAAGTGAGGCATGTCCCTTCCCCAGTCGAGTGGTAGCGGCCTGTCTCATGCCAAAAGTAGGACCTGAGAAAAGGATCCCCAGGTATGTGTAGGAAGGGACCACCTCTAGAACCTGTCCATCCAAAGTAAGCTCATGTCGCTGCATGAATGCTCGAGAAGTGTTGAAGACCATAATCTTAGTCTTCTCAATGTTCACTCCTGCCCCATCTGGTGCAAAACTCATGTAAACAATCCAACTGTCGCTGTAGACCCTCTCTGGTAGGTGAGACCAATACCACATCATCAGCATAAAGGAGAATAGCGATCAAGATGTCCCCAAGCTTGCAACCAGCGCCATCACACTGTGTAATGACTCTCTCCAACTCATCAATATACAAGCCAAAGAGGACTGGTGAGAGGGAGCAACCCTGCTTCACCCCAATAGTGCTCCAAATGTGATCGGATATGCCATTACTGTGTCGGAAACATCCCAGAACACGCTCATAAAGTGCCATCACAGCAAGAATGATGTCTGTGGAGAAGTCGAGGTCGTGGAGTCTCTGGATAAGCAATGAGCGAGGAACAAAATCAAAGGCTTTCCTGAAGTCCACAAAACAACAGTAAACCCTCTCTCTCCTGTGCTTAGCTTTCTCAATCAAGGCCCGCAATGTGAAGATGTGATCTGTCGTAGAGTAATGGGCTCGAAAACCTGCCTGACCCATAGCATGTAGTCTCCTAGTCTCCGCCTCTGAGCTCACAACCGACTGAAGAATAGTACCATATAACTTTGCCAGGACATGCCCGATCATGATGGTGCGCTAGTTACCCGGAATCATGGGGTCACCATTCTTATGGATGGGGTGGATGATGTTGGTGCACCAGGATGAAGGGAAACCGGAAACAACTGCGGAATTTGAGAAGGGTGGCTATAGTAGGAGCGAGTAAGTTTGAGGCAAGAGAAAGGAGTTCAGATTCGAGGTCTTCAATATCTCTGGCCTTGTTGGACTTCATCTATTTAATGGCTGCAAGTACCATGTCAGATGTGAAGAAGGAGAACTCAGATGGTCGTGGAGATATAGAAATGGGTGAGTCGGTAGGGACGGTGTATAGGCTAGTAGCATAATCGGTCCAGATGCGGAGGTCCTCCAGGAGGGGTGGTGGGGAGCGAGGAATGAACTCACGCCAAAAAGCGCCCGAAGAAGAACTAAAGAGAAGGTCAATAAGACGTCTCCCTTCAGTATCATCGTAGGAACGCTTCTTACGACGGAGAACACGGTGGTAGGAGCGTCGGGAAGATCGAAGCAGATGTGGAGCATGGATACGTGAATAGGTAACTGAGTGGTGAAGGGAACGACACTCGGCATCATACCAAGGAGGATGCAATGGTCGAGGTGTGCGTCGAGTCTTTTGGGAATGGGGTTTCGTGGGAAGTGTTAGTGAGGCAACTGTGTGGAGAGAGGTGGTGAGAAAAGCAGCCTGGGTGTCAACTGGACCGTCATGAGGAAAGGAGTGTGAAAGTGAAGCCAAGGACTGCCGGTACAGTGGCATGTAAATGGGATCAAATGTGTACGTGGGTGCTCGGGTATTCATGGGTAGTGTAGATAAATGAGTGGGTGGGAGGTGGCCGATATCGAAGGAGAGAAATGAGTGATCAAAAAGGGTGGTGGGAGAAACGTGGAAGTCGGAGACTGGGTACAAAGGATGGTGACCCCATGAGATAGTCAACGACACTATGTCCTCCACTATGAGGATGGCATGTATAGCTGCCTGAATGAAGCCAGCAGGGTAAGCCATTATAAATGGCTAGCTCATGCGCCTCTCCAAACTGCAGTAAGTGCTCACCATATGAAGTAATAGGTCCCAAATTGTCCGCGGAGGTCTTGGTAACCCCAAGCGTATCGCTGTCAAGGGCACGAACACGCAGCTGATCGGAGGTGTCGAAGAACTCTGTCTGTCTCAAAGATGTCCGGGCATTAAAGTCCCCTGTGAGGAGAATATGCCCCTGCTCTGAGAATTTGATAATATCTGGTGAGAGGTCCTGATATGGAGACCCAGTACCCTCCTCAAAGACGAGGACTCTGGCGGAAAATAACATGCTGCAATGAAAAGATCTCTATCCAAACCAATATCCTGACCCACAATGCGAGTCCATATGTAGCGGGCCTGCTCGTCATGTCGGATGAAGTCAATACTCGAATGAAGTCTCTCTGTACAGACACGCATCACCAACTGCTGTGTATATTGATTTCTTAGGATCGAGAACAGATTCAATAGAAACAAAAGAATCTTTGGAGCAACCCCACCTGAACCTCGACCACTGGCAGATCTAGTCTCTCGTCGGAATACTGAGTCCCATCTATATCCAGGAAAGGAAGGAAGTCCTCGCTCTGGGCTCTCGTGTGTCTCCATGATGAATAATATATCTCTGCTTGTGATGAAGTCAAACAGGTCCCCTGCCGTGGAAGATGAATGTATGCGGAATTCCACACTCCAATCCGAAGGTGGTGTGGATGGGGCCCCGGGGTGCTCCCAACCCCAGGCACCCCAAATTCCTAGCACGGGGAGCTGCTAGGAGCGCTATCAAGAAAGCGCACTCGTCCATCCCGATAAATGACTCGTCTGCCAGACCCATGGGCTGCATGAAAGGCCTTGCGCCTCTCCTCTACCTGGATTTACGTGAGGTCGTCATCCATGTAGATAGTGGTACCACGTAGCTTAGCTCTGCACCGTAAAGCATCTCGACGACTCGCGAGGGAAGTGAAGCGGATGATGAGTGTGGCTGCATCTCTGGTGGTCCTCCATGCGGTATCTAGCCTGTCCGTCCTGTGCCCGAGAGTGGTGTCAAGAAAGCGTTTGGCTTCAGCCAAGGCATCTTGTGTATCCAGAATCCCACGAACCCTAATGTTCGCTTATTGGTCTCGTGTTTTCTCTTCCGAGATGGTGGCTGAGATAACCGAAGAGATAGGGGCGCTTGGTTTGGTGCCTTTTTTCAAAACTGATGCCCAAGAAAGGGCCTCTTCTTGCTGCTTTTCCATCTTTGTCTCTAGTTCCCGTATCATATTGGTGGTAGACGCCGAAACCGTAGCCTGTTTGGTCCCGATGGATTGTTTGAGTGATGCAACTTTGGACTGAAGCATGTTCTTCTCGTGAATCAAGGACGTAATCGTTCCTTTCAATTGCGGGATTTCTTGCCGCAAAGTCTGGAAATCGGCCCTGATTTGATCAATTTGCCAAGAAGAGAACAATTCAGTTGATTTGGAGGGCGTATACGGGATGCTAGCTGTAGGTTGTGAGCTAGCGATGGGCGGAGTAGGAAGAATGGGATCCAGAACTGCAGGTAGGGTTGAGGTGGTGCCAATATTGATACCAGTATCGAGATCAACGAGGGGGAGGGAGATGCAATCAGCAAGGAGGGCGGATGTAGGGGAGGTGGCAGCAGGGGGTGGCTCAGATGCAACGAGGTAGGGGAGTGTAGGGGAGGTGACAGTAGGGGCGGCACTGTTGTAGCAGGGAGGGCGGGGGTGGGGGAGATGACAGCAGGGGGGGGGCACATCTGCAGCGGGAGGGGTGGAGGTAGGGGAGGCCGTAGCAGGGGGAGCAGCAACTGCTGCTATGGAGGTGGAAGTAGGGGAGGTGACAATAGGGGGAGTAGCTGTAGCAGCAGCGATGGAGGTGGGAGTAGGGGAGGCGGCAACAGGGGGAGGAGCTACATCGGAGGTGGAGGTTAGGGGGGAGGCAGCAGGGGTAGCAGCTGCAGGAGCAGCAATGGAGGTGGGAGTAGGGAAGGTGGCAGCAAGGGGAGCATCTACATCGGGGGTGGAGGTAGGGGGGGGGGCGACAGCAGGGGTAGGGGGTGTGTGATCAACGAGGGGGAGGGGGGAGATGGTAGCGAGGGTAGGAGGGGAGCGTGATGGGCGACGGGCGGCGACAGTGGAGCGAGGAGGTGCCATCGAGGCCAGCAGGGTGAAGGGGAGAGAGAGAGAGAGAGAGAGAGAGAGAGAGAGAGAGAGAGAGAGAGAGAGAGAGAGAGAGAGAGAGAGAGAGAGAGAGAGAGAGAGAGAGAGAGAGAGAGAGAGAGAGAGAGAGAGAGAGAGCGTCATCCGGGTGTCGGTAGGTGGATAGGGCAGGTGGATCGGCAGGGGATCGGGAGGGCGCCACCATCGCGCGCGCGAGAGAGAGAGAGAGAGAGAGAGAGAGAGAGAGAGAGAGAGAGAGAGAGAGAGAGAGAGGGAGGGAGGGAGGGAGGGAGGGAGGGAGGGAGGGAGAGAGAGAGAGAGAGAGAGAGAGAGAGAGAGAGAGAGAGAGAGAGAGAGAGAGAGAGAGAGAGAGAGAGAGAGAGAGAGAGAGAGAGAATAGAATATATTAATGTCTACAGAGTGCCCTTGGGCACATAAGACAAAGAAAAAGTACATCAGAAAGGAGCATTGTCCATTTTGTGCTTATTTCTATCAGCTAAAACATAGAATAAAACAGAAATAAATCGGAAATAAAACCAAAGCTTAACCTCCAGCTATGGTGACGGTACAAAAGCAGTAGCTTAACCACCAGCTACGCGGAGGAATAAAACTTACTAACCGAGAGAGAAAAACTGTGTGATCTAGCGTGAGGCACATGGTGGCCTCTGTTGACGAACTTTGGATCTGGATGGTCGAGGAAGGCGCTAGAGCTTCGGTCGTTGAGCTGGAATGTCAATCTCATTGTCCGAAGTATCCTCCCTAACTCTTTTCTGAAAGAAAATTGTAATATGTGGCTGGTTGCCGATAGAGATAGTGGTATTAGGCTTTGATCTCATAGTAAGCTGGATATCTGAAAATAAATTGAAACTCATCATCAACATCCTGTAGTGTACAACACTGATAGATCCGTAAGGGTTGCGGCGTGTCTGTGTATCTGCCTGTCTCAATAGCGAGCTGATGAGAAGAGACCCGAAGCTGACCAATGTGGTAGCGTAGGCCAATAGACAGCGCCTGAGAGAGATAACGCGGTCTGACGAGAAGCCCTTTGAAGCATCAAGGTGAAGAAAGTGAATGTGATAGAACTGAAGCTTAACCCGCGATAGATCCTGGTGAGACCAGACTGTGTATATGTATGCTCTGTAGATCTATCGGCGAATGGACGCATGAGTCCCATTTGGGAGGTCAGACATAGATAATCCCCAACTATGTAGAAAGTCCGAAGCATACTGAAACCATGAGGACTTTAGCCCGCTGCCCGACCAAAGTGCGAGAAGATGTAAAAGCCGCTACCACGTATCTCGAAGAATCAAGCTCTGAGACTCTGTGAATGAATGTGATTATCCTGAAAATAGCCTCTACAATCAGTGGAGGAGAAGCAAACTCCGCCAAAATAATCTCGTGAGGAACTGACTGCTTGGCCCGAATCATCCGGCTAAGCATGTGAATCTGCAAACGCGAGATGTCACTCCAAGTGTTTGGACACCATGTCTCTGCTGAATACAGTGCCACTGGAGAAACAGTCGAAGAGAAAAGGCGACAACATGTATCAGGGTCATGCACGTAATAAGTAGAGGAAAACCTCTCCATCTGAACAAGAGCAGAGCGCCCCTTGCGGAGCCTAGCCAATTTAGTTGGTCTAAAAGAAAGCAATGGACTAGAGAAGAGAACACCCAGGTATGTGTAAGATGCCAATATTTCTAGAAGCTGTCCATCATAATAGAACATAGTGTCTCTCATATGCTGTCTGTTGGTGTTAAACACCATATCCTTAGTCTTACCAATGTTTATTATCAGCCCCCATATCTGATAGAAAGTATACAAGGCATCCAGATGTCGCTGAAGTCCTACAGCCGAACTAGATAATAGAACCACATCATCTGCATAAAGAAGGATAGGAATAACAATATCTGCTAGAGGACAACCATCTCCACCTGCTTCCCGAATGATCCGCTCAAGGTCGTCAATGTATAGAGCAATTTTTGGATCGTCCTGTGTTGCCTGTGGAAAATGGTGAAGTAACGAGGCTAGAGACTCTTGATAGATCGATCTACATAGATGGTCAAAGGAATATGTGGGTGCACGATGTGGTGTGGGATGGGAAGGCAACAGTGACGTCAAGGTGGTGCCAAGACTGAAGGATAAAAAAGAGTGATCGGAGAGAGTAAACATATGTGGAATGGAGGATTGTGAGCCCATGAGGTAATCAACAACATTGAAGCCTCCACTATGGGGATGAGATGTATAGCTGCCAGAATCAGTCCAGTAGGCTTGGCCATTGTACATGGCTAGCTCATGAGCTTCTCCTAGTTGCAACAGGCACTCCCCATATGTAGTAACAGGTCCCAAACTGTCGTCAGATGGTAACTCCTAAGTCATCTCCGTCAAGGGCCCGTAAGCAAAGATGATTAGTAACATCATGGAAATTCGACTGTCGTGAGGCTGTCCTGGCGTTAAAATCACCAGTGAAGTATATGCCCACGCTTGCATATCTGACATCCATAGAAAGGTCCAGAAAAGTTGAATCGGTACTATCAGCAAAGGAAGAGGACTCTGGAGGAAAGTAGCAAGTTGCAATGAATAGGTCTCTGTCCAGGACGATGCCGTGTCTATCAATACAAAGCCAAATATAACGTGCATGCTCGTCATGTTTGACAAACTCAATGATAGGATGCATGGACTCCCTTGCAGTGAGACTTTTCAAATGTCCAACTATCGACAATGGATGGATGCCATTAGAATTCTATAGTCCAATCCGTAGGCGGTGTTGTTGGGGCCCCAGGATCCTCCCATGCTCGGGAACCCCCACTCCCTATTTCTAGAAACTGCTGGATACATGTTCAACATAGCGGATCTAGCCGTCTCTATAGATCACTCGTCTACGACACCTTAGCCTTTTTAATGTCTTATTTAATTCCAAAAGGCTTATAAGACAAACAATTACATCACAAGTGTGTAGATAAGGGAGTATATGAATTTTTCCTAACAACTAATAAAGAACATAGAAGTGTGTAAAGTCTAACTCTAATATGAAAAGAGGATAACATCAATGAGAAGTACATAATGATGCGTAGTCCAAGTTCTGTGGATATTTAAAAAAAAAAAAACTCTCAACTAAGACGACTAAGAAAAGCATTTCTAGATGTTCTACAAGTAGAAATTTTCAAAGATTTGTATAGTAGCCTGAGTCTGAGTCAAGGGCATGGACTTTGGGGCCGATTTGTGTTTTTTCACACCAGCCTACTATTAAGAAGGGACACTTCCAAGGAACCTCACGTCCAGATAGGATCTGTCATATGTGTTCTTTTGGAGAGGTGGAGACCGAAGAGCATTTCATCTTCATATGCCCGCTTTTATATGAGATTCGTGGCATATATCATTGCCTTTTAAGAGACACACTTCATGCTCTCTAATCACCTCCCCTTATGTTTTGTGAGACGTCCTTGCTTGAAAGAGATTGATGGAAGCATGCTTTATCTGACATTTCATGGACTGTTATAGGAGAAGACCTCGGGCAAAGTCAAAACCAAACGATGAGGATGCAAAGACTATTATTTATGACCCTCATAGAGATCAGAGAGTGTGTACAACACAATGTCCTACGATTTGAGCCTCTAGATGTACTACAAGTAGAGGTTTTTAAAGATCCTATACTAGCCTCAGTCTGAGTCAAGGGCATAGACACCATCAAGGCTCTTCTACTACATCGATTCCTCTTACCCCGACGTCCTCGAGATCTCACATGTAGGACGCTGTGCTGTACAGGTATCTGATCTCTATGAGGGTCGTAAATAATAATATTTGCATTTTCTGAAACATAATCTCTCCAAGTGGACTAGGTGAGCATGCCCTTTCCCTAGTCGAGTTGAAGGCCTCAAACTAAAGATAGGACCACTAATCAATGCACCTATATAGGTGCATTGATTAGTGGATATATATATATATATATATAGGTGCATTGATTAGTGGTCCTATCTTTAGTTTGAGGCCTTCAACTCGACTAGGGAAAGGGCATGCTCACCTAGTCCACTTTCAGAAAATGCAAATATTATTATTTACGACCCTCATAGAGATCAGATACCTGTACAGCACAGCGTCCTACATGTGATATATATAGGATGAGACTACTTGTTACGGCCCAAATGGGGGTTTGGACCATTAGGGGCTGCCTTGGATGTAGGGGCCGGGCCTAATCTAGATAATAGTCGAGTGGGACCATAGGGTCACACCTGCATGCGGTATTTGCATGTGTTACATCCTAGTATGGGATGGGGTGTACATGCACTGTGCTTATGCATGGGTCTTGGCTATTATGGGTTAGGGGTACCTCAGTGGACATGCATGGGAGTTTAGTATGGATTGATAGTATGCTTACATGTGGATTCAGTGCATGGGCAGACGGGGTGGGTTCTACGCTCTATATATACCCTCACCTGTGTCCATGAGGATCATTGAGATGCTGCGACCGTTATGCTGTCGGATTGGTAAGCACTTCTTATCTTTGTGATTTGTTCCCTAGTGCTCAGGGACTAGATCAGAGGAGATCTAGGATTGGTTGGGTTGGTTTCGTCCATTGCACTTCCTCATTGTGTTCTTGGAGCTCTATTCGGATTGGGAGTCTCGAGAGACGTTTTACTACTTCCAAAAGCTGTTCGTCTAAGTTAAGTTCGTCTTTCCATGAATGCTTTAAAAGTGTTGAAGACCATAACTTTGGTCTTCGAGGTATTCACCCTCAATCCCTATGTAGTGCAAAAAGTGTACATGCTATCCAAATGTCTCTCAAGCTGCCAACTCTAGTTGGTGAGACTAGAACCACATCATTTGCATATATTAATATGGCAATCTAAAGTGGGTGAGAGGAGTATCTATGTTTCACCCTAGTGGTACTCCATACAAGATCAGAATAGACTCACTTTTGAAACAGCCCCAGACTCTCTCATAGAATGCCATCATTGCCAATATGATGTTTGAGGAAAAACCCGAGTCTTGCAACCTCTGGACAAGCAAGGGCCATGTAATCGATTCAAAGGCTTTCCTAAAGTCCACAAAGCAACAAGAAACTCTCGATGCCTGGCCTGTTGAATAGTGGATCTGTGGGTAATGATATGATCCCCAGACCCTCTCATAGAGTGCCATCACTGCCAATATGGTGTTTGAGGAAAAACCTGAGTCTTGCAACCTCTGGATAAGCAAGGGCCATGGAAATGAGTCGAAGGCTTTCCTAAAGTCCACAAAGCAACAAGAAACTCTCGATGTGTGGCCTGTTGAATAGTGGATATGTGTGTAATGATATGATCAATGGTGGAGTAATGTGCCTTGAAGCCAACCTGACCCATAGCATAAAGTCTCTTGGTCTCTGTGTTTGTGCTCATTGCAAACTGAAGGATAGTGCTATAAGCTTCGAAGATCGCAATGACATTCACGATCATGATGTCACGGTAATTATCATGCCTCATGGGATCGCCACGATCATATTTGTACACCAAGGGGGAGGGAAGCCGGTAGTAACTGCATGATTGAGGAGCAAGTAGTGGTGCAAGTGTATCAGGGACATGAATGAAAACAAAGTACAGTCAATGATAGCAAGATAGATATCGGGCCTTAGAATTGGATAAGGGGCTTCATTTAATGCTGAATATTATCACACCTCATGGGATCACCACCCTCATGGATGGGCTGGATGATATTCGTACACGAAGGGGGAGGGAAGCTGGTAGTAACTGCACGGTTGAGGAGATGAGCAAGTAGTGGTGCAAGTGTATCAGGGGCATGAATGAAACAAAGTAGAGTAGTTACTTGATCAATGATAGCAAGATAGATATCGGGCCTTAGAATTGGATAAGGGGCTTCATTCAATGCTGAATACTATACCTTTGAAAATTGAAGAGCGCTTCAAAATGGTTTGAGACATGGTAGTGACTTGTAAGCAATCAATAGCAAGACATGTCAACAGTCACACTTATACACCTAGCCCTAATTTGGGTCCTCTGACACTATATTTATGCCATCAAATATCTGTATATAGTCTCTTGGACACTAGGATACTTCACATGAATCAAATACAGGAGAGCTCTGCCACCTGTGCATCAATTTAGCGAAGGCTGTATTGGAATAGAATAACTCTGATGTATATGTGTTAAAAGAGACTTATGGATTGATTTGTTGAAGCGCCATTTGAACTTATTTGAGTTTTGAACCATGATTCGAGGATACATTTATTTGGAGTCGGTACCATAGCAATCCTATTAGCACCTTTGTTTGGTGTTGTTGGGTCATATGACTGGCATGGTGAGTGTGTATTTGTAGTTGACTTGTCGGCAACATTCATCATGACACCTTTCGTTGGCATTTTCGGCCCCTGAATTCTTGCATAGCTTGACAGAGGTTCATGTTCCTCTTTCAAAAATGGTTTATGCTTTCAAAGAGAATTTAACGTTTTTGGACATGGAGGTGACAAAGTCAATGCTCCTGCTTTTTAGCTAAACATGCTGTCCTATTATAAGGCTGTTGATCTACTGAGATTTTCTTGATATTGTTGCAGGTGTTTGTGTGTGATGTAGCATTATGTGGACGTTTTTACCATCTTGAATGCGTTTCAAAGATGCTGGTTTCCATAGAGGAGCAAGTGACATTTGTTGAGCAGATAAAGACAGGTTCTGAAGCTTTTTCATGCCCATTGCATAGATGTTTCACATGTAAGAAAGGTGATATCAAGGAAAATGATGCCTTGCGCCTTTATGGATGTAGGCGATGCCCTCGAGCATGGCATAAACAATGTATCTCAAAGTACGTGTCTAAAACGTGCTATGTTTCAGGAAATGTAAATGATAAACACATCATTCTTGATAGTTGATTATTGTTTAGAGTCTAGACTAACTTCTATGAACGCGCTTCTTAAAATCATTTAATGCACTGACGAGTTAAGTTTTATTCTGTTCTGCAGTAAACTAGCGTTTTATGACGGTGAATGGGTACCTGGACTAAGGGGATGGGAGATGAATGGAATGCGATTCTTGTATTGTCTGTGAGTGTTAATTCTGTATGTCAAAAGTACCACTTTGTCACTTTCTTACTAAGCCCTGGTGAAGGAAATTATCGACCTTTTGACCTTTTAATTCACGATAATTTTGTAGATTTTGCATACTTCTTACTTGCCAATTTGATGTACCTGCTGAACTGTGTCGATAGAATTGTTATTGGGTTTCTTGATGCAGACGGCATGAAATGGATGAAGATTTGGGAACACCAGTAAGAAATCACCTGGTTTTTCCTAAAGGACCATCCATTGGCTATTCATCATATGCCTCCTTGAAGAAAGAGCGGAAGTTATCAGCTGAGAAAACAGCTCCCTCATTATTCCAACAAGCTTCTCACACAAAACACAACAATCTGCCAGCCATTAGCAAAGTTCACAAGATGGGATCTCTTGGAAGAATGGGTACAAAAATCATCCAAAAGTCTCCTGCTCCTGCTATCAAGAAAAGTTCAGTTGGTATCAACAGCGTGACATCGCCGAAAACTAAAATCTTCCCATCGTTCAATGAGGAGGTCAAGAAAATGTACGTATCTGTTAGTTAGGCTTTGCAATCCCAATATACTTGTCCAAGAATGTCAATACCTGACAATCGAGGAAGATCAAGGCACTAGCAGCAACTATTGTGTTTGCAATTCTGCCATCAAACAAGGGGGGCTGCATCAAATCGACTTTCCTCTACCCTTTATTATGCCCGACTGTACTTTAAAGTTTTCAAAAAGCCTAAAACTTAGCCTCAAACAAAGCATCCCTAGAGTCAACGTAGCATTCAACTTCTATGTTTACTTCAAGGAATATATGGATATGATGTAAGGAAATAGTAAGCTGAAAAATGGACGCAAAACCTTCAGAGATATGAAGTACCAAAAAAGACCTGGAAAGATCAAATTCTGGTCTCAATAGCTTCTAGTTGTTAGATTGATGATTTGTAAACTGCAATAAAAGGCTTCACAATAGGACTGAAAAATAAGATTTTTTAACAAAAACCAAAAATGCTACAAAGATTGAAAACTGGGAATTCTTAAGAACTCCATTTCCAATTGAATCATTCTTTGTTAGTTTCGGAGTAGCATTGAGATGATGCTTTTTTGGTATTTGTAAGATTTGCGAAATGCAATAGAAGTGCCATATTATAGGAAACAAATGATATACAAATCTCCACAAAAGTCCACAAATGATTTATTGATTATTGATTGGAGCTAGCAAAATGACCTAAAAATTTGGACTTACAATATCTTGAATCCCAAGAAGAAGCTCCACCAAATTTCAAAACCATCTTACTGCATAATATACACTGCCTAAATTTTTGAGAGGGTAGAAAAAATTACAAAAATATCCAAAAAGTGTATAAACTAAGCATCTATAAATACGAATTAAGATTGTAAAGTGTAGCAGTGCCATGTTGTAGGAAGATGGCACTTTAAATAGTCTCCAGAGAAGTGCAAAGAAAGTACAAAAGTGATAGCGAAATGGCAATTTTGTGCACCCTACCTTTTGCGTCACCAAACTCTTTACATATTCTTGGATGTGCAGTGGAGAGGAATCCAAAGAAAATGATAATCAGACAACTATAGAGAAAGCTAGAGCAAAACAGAAAAACCAGGGTTTTTTCCCCAAAACTCAAGCTTCCTTCTTTAAGTTGGATCAAAACAATCTATAAGTTGGCACCTAATTCCTTTTGTGCCAAAAAAGTGCTCTATTATCAAGTTATGGGCAAAACATCACTTGTAGAGTATATGATAGAGAGGAGAATGAGATTTATTCGCACAATGAAGCATAGTCGTAATCAATGGAGATATTGACGAACTCCAGAAGAGTCTAATAATAACAAGCTAACTAAGTTGATCTAAGGAATCCAACTGATGGAAAACTAACCTATCTAGCCTAACTAGATCACATTCATTATCATGCTTGCTTTTGACATTCTTGGGTTATTCGCATCGCTTAACAAATTTCAACTTCTTTCAACGTCCTTCAACATATATACGATTGGGGTGGTGGATGTGGGGCAAATTCCTTTGGCATTCTTGATTTGTCCATATAGCTTGACAAAGGTTGTGTCATTCTAGCAACTTATTCATGTCATGGTCATCAATTTAGCTTGGATGCTTTATGGCCACTGTATAGTCTCTAGCATTATGAGACACTCAACTCGATAGGCTTTTCATTTGTTGTAGTAATATGCCAATTTCTATAACTTATATATTGTTTTTTTATAGCCCATACTGAGGGCAAAGTTTTGCATGTAGCTATTTGCGCCTTTCAAAGGTGTGCACTATCATTTGGCATTTAAGCAATCCATTTCATGTCAGGGATTATGAGTAGAGAGAAGATGGGAGATATAGCCATTCATTCATTAGCTTATGATTAGGTTAATATTGAGTACATCGAAGGACCCATAGGTCTTCCTTGTATGGGATAAGCTATAAACTAGATTTGATGTATCTTAGCTGGCGATCACTGTTTGTTCATCATTTACATTTATGTTCTTTTATGATCTTGTATTTATAACTTGTGCTCATTATTCCACTACATGATATTGTACTAGGTCTAAGCATTTTTGTGGAGAATATTCCATCTTTTCTTGTAGTTCTAGTGGAGTCATTTTTACTTTTTCCTCTATGATGTGTAGGATTGAATCCATTATTGACACGTCAAAGAAAGTGGTGACCTTTGATACTGTGGTTGCAAATTTAAGCGTGCCGATTGTTTACAAGGAACCCATTGGTAGCGTGAGGAAAAATCTTTGTTTGGGAAAGCTCGATTCCATCTTGCATGTAAGATTCATAAACTCACCCAAGTTTGCAATCTCACATGTTTACCAAGGGAGTTTTCTTCGAATTATGTCATTTTTCAGTCTTATATGTCTCATCCGTAGTGTTGATTGGAAGTCTTGACTTCAAGAAGAGGAATTCAAGTTTTGGCCAACACATCACTTAGTGGAGGAGCTGGAATATGTAGTCATGTTATTCGTTCCTAGTTATTTTTCGCAGTAGTTGGCTTTAGTTTTGAAGGTTTGCACTTCATCAAATGTTCGTAGTTGGCTTTAGTTTTGAATGTTTGCTCTTTATCAAGTGTTTGCCTTGAGTGAAGTCCATGGGCCTAATTTTGCAATTTGTTATTTGCTTTTCCATTAGGCTTTGATGAAATCTCGCGAATGCTTGCTTAGAGGGGCGATTGAAGAAGCTCGATGTATATTTCCCGAAGAATCTATTCGAATCCTTGAGAGATCAAAGGTATCATTTAGTCTTGTGTTCTAGTTTTAGATATTGCATTTTCGGTTCTTGAGAATTTGTCTCACTAATATGCTATAAATAAAACTCGTTATTCGGTTGCACCATGTGGTTTCCACATGATCTTAGTATGATCAATCTCATGTGTATAAAGTACGTGTTTGTATGGTTAGAGCACCATATTTGAATGTCAATGTTTCAATGTTAGTGCTATTCTTAAGAACTTGATTGCAAGTTGGTTAATAAACTCTAAAATGTATCTAGTTAATGTCAAAACACATTTTATTGATGTTATTCAAGAATTTCTAGTTCTTGAAATTCGCTTTCTAGTTCATTAACTTACATTCTAATGTCATGTTAACCACTAAATCTTTCAATATTAGAGGCATGGACATTTAAAAGTGTTGGTTGCGTAACATATAAATTGTAGCAAAATTTTGGGGTTTGAGACAATTTAGAATATTGATCTTGTAATATGAGACCTACTTTGAAACTATTTTTGCCCTCATAAATAACATGTTTTTAAAAAGACGTGTTTCAAAAACATTATTGTTCAATATTGAGCCTCATAGTTTTCAGGCTGAGTGTAGTGATGAAGGTCTAAAAAGCTTGCTATAAGTTTAAGGAATGCTAAAGTCAATTGGTAATCATTGACAATGTCAAAATCATTGAATGTATAAAAGCTTGATGAATCTTCACTTGGTTGACTTACTGACTAAAGCTAATAGGTGCTTTTTATTTAAGCTAACCATTGATGAGGTCACTAGCATGTGAACTAGAAACAAAACTTATGGGAAAGAGGCAACCAATATGGGGAGTGATTTGAAGAGTTGGTGTAGCACAATATGGTACGATGTTGGGATCTTTATTAGCATTCTAGATGTCTCTTTTTGAGCGCATTCAACAAATTTTTAGATGGTTTTTTTCATAAGGTAGTGGATTGATTGAATGATTGCAAGGTTCGATTATGTGTGCTAGATGTACTTTGAGCTCCTTTACCCTATCTTGTGGACGCATATTAAAAAAATCATAGCAAGTCTTTTGAGCTCTTGCATGTGAGCAATGATTGGTCTCATTATTTGGATGCACCTACTGCATAGACAAGGACTCTTGCAACGGGGTGGCTTCAAGAGAATGTGCATGGAAATGTCATTACAAGGGGGCATTGACTCCATAATTAAATATAAAATATGTTAATTATATCATGATGTAGTATATTGGCTAACTTGATGCTAGGAATTGACTTGCCACATGCAACAATTGATTAGGTATATTCCTTGAATCATCCATGGACTACATGCTACCATGTAGTGTATCTGCATGGGTGGTGGCTTTATATACATCAGTAGTTGAGGCACATAGTGATGGATTTACTTGGAGGGTATGTCTGCGTATATGTGCAAGACATGAAAGATGTTTCTTTATGAGGAGTCAAATCTTGAGCTAGACTTGTGTAGTCCCCTTGGGAAGGGTCTTACTGTCATGATCTTAGTGACATGAATTATATCTTGACTAGGTGAATTCTTGATATAGCTCTAGGCTTATGGTCCTATCAAATTGGTATAAAGGTTGATGGCAAGTTAACAATCTCAGTACTCAAGTGCAATATTGAGGTTTTGGGTCAAAAATTTGAAAGATCTCGTGCAATCAAAGCTTGAGCCAGACTTGGGCATTTGTCTTGAGAGGGTGTTAGTGGTACGTAATGCTAGTGCCATGAGACATATCTTGACTAGGTGAATTCTTGAGAGCTCTAGGATTGGGGTCATATTAGACTGGTCCAAAGGTTGATGGCAAGTCAACGATCTCAATCCTCATGTGCAACATCGAGTTTGTTTATGCATTCCATATAGTATTATATAGAAAATTTACTAGGCACGTGTTTCTATTTTTAATGAGAAGCTAGAGTGTGCACTTTTCACCAAAGGTCTCTTTTTTTTTCACCTTTGACTTGCTATTGTTTTATTGTATTTCTAGAAAGATTGTATGTTAGGAAGTTTTGAAAGGTCAATGTATCTCATTGTTAGCAAGATTATGTCAAACTACTTAAAGAGTAACATTTCTATTGAGAATTGTTTCCAGAAACCACTTCGATTGTTATGTATTAGAATGAATTGAGATTTTCCTCCTTCAACAAACAACTTTGTGGAAATCGCAAATTGGAAGAAGGAACATTGGTACTTTCTTAACGACAAAGCTGAAGTCTAATTTGCAGTGGCTACTATTTTGATGTATAACGTTGTTCATGTGCTTTTTTTTGAAAAGGCATTGAATCGAAAGGTTGTGCAAGCTTGATTGATTACACAAGCATAGTGGTATTTAGTAACGGGCTTTTGAAAGTTAGCCCCAACCTGTAGGAAACATATATGTTATCCAAGGTTGTAGGCCACGTTTCGGAACGCGATCCGAAATGCGTTCCGGATCGCGTTCTGGATCGCGTTCCAGGAATTCCCATTAGGGTTTCCCGAAACGTTTATTTTTTTTTGAAATTTTTTTGATGCCAATATGGGTATCAAATGGAAGGTTTTTTCAAGGGCAGTTCATTTATCAAGTTTGCCATCAATTTCAGGACCATTGTGGTCCATTAACTTATTTTTCACTATTATATCATTTTCTACAGTTACCAATATTGTGTGAAATGAAATCATGTGCAAAGCAAAGCATTGAAAGCATATTGAATCTCTCTCTCTCTCTCTCTCTCTCTCTCTCTCTCTCTCTCAAGTAGACCATGCTGGAAAAAAATCATATCGAAATACAAACCGATAGGACACAGTGTAAAAACGCGAAAATATATAATGTCGGGCTCAAGGCCTAAAGAAAAATAGAGTGACTTCCGATAAATAATGTCTCACAACAACTAACAACTAACAATTGTCCTCTAACTCAAAGTCTGAGTCATCAGTCTCTGTGGAACTGCCAAACAAGGAATTTGTAGATGACGCCGAGGGTGTCGTGTGTCGTGGTGAGCCTCTGCCTCTGCCTCTGCCTCTGCGTCTTCCTCTTCCCCGTCCCCTACCTCTCCCTCTCTCTCTCTCCCTCCTGCCCCCTCCTGGCTGGCTGCTACTCCCTCTAGGTCGCCCTCTCAACTGTGATCTCGTAGCCTGGGAAGGCCCTATAAACTCAGAGTCGACCTGGCCCTCAACTGCCTGTGAAACTCCAGTCCTCTCTACAAACAAGCCCACCCCCCCTCCTTGGAACGTCTAGGTCGCCCTCTACGTCTAGGTGCAAGAACGGCTGGCTCCTCCTGTGTCTCGGCATCGGGGTCTACGAATTAGTGCTGCATGTCTTCCCCCCCCGCATGCTCACCCTCATCTTCTGCCTCTGTATCACTCTCATCCATCCACTCCTCCTCGTACCCATGCCCAAATCCCTCTCCACGCCCCAAAATCTCATCATCTCCATCCTCTCCCATCTCTTGACGTCGAGCTGTTTCTGGTGGGCGTTCTAGACCAAGAGAGTCCTCTGTGCAGCAGACAGCGGTTGGGGCTAGGCAGTAGACATTGGACCGAGGTGCGTGGCAGAGACATCATCATGCCCTGTGTACCCGACGGATTGGCCAGCTGTTCTATGATGTGGCATTCCTTTTGTTGTTGCAGACACTAGGATCTTTAGAGACACTTGCCTTCAGATAGCATCAGCTGATTCGTCATGGAGGCCTCCGAGGAGAGAGGCATTGCGCACGACCATGCTACGACAGGAGGAGAGACCATCACACGGGAGCTGAGCTCCATCCGCACAGCGTGGCAGACGTAAGAATTTTTTGCTACTCTTTACCACTTCATTTGTTTCAATCTACAATTACCACAATGTTTGCCAGTGCACATGTCTAAGAAATGTTGTATTTTTGCAACTATGGATGCTCGATGTTGAGCGATAGATGGACTGACACTCGTCGGCGATCTGTTGTCAATATCCTAGTGTCTTGCCCACTTGGCACAGTCTTCCTACGAGGCGTGGATGCTACTCGAGCTGGTGGAGCCATCACGGCCGAGTTCATCTATGAGGCAGTGATCTCTGTAGTGCAGGAGATTGGGGCAAAGCATGTGGTTCAAGTCGTTACAGACAACGACTCGAACTGCAGATCGATGGGAGAGATGGTGATGAGGGAGCATCTGTTACGAGCTCGTAACCAGTGCCAAACCCTAGAGAACACAGATAGGTCAGATACCACAGTCAGGGTCGTGTCCAGCGTACATGACCAACAGGGCAAGACAGTGTGAGTAGTGTGCCCCAGCACGGTCCATAGCTATGGCGGGCCTAACACAGCCTAGGGACCCTGTCAGCAGGATAGGGCCCCCAGTTGGGTCCCGACGTGCAGTCGGCCACGTCAGTGCCACATGGCCGACACTTGGCAGTTGCATGCTACCAGTCCTCACACTGGGCTAGGAGGGGCTTACTCTATATCAGGGAGTAGGCAAGGTTGGGTGGATCAGTTAGTGTTTGCCCTACTGTGGTGTTAGGATCAATTACACTGGTATCAGAGCCATCTCCATCCTAGGGAGTTCAGGACAGCAGTAGAGAAAGCTATCAGAAGATAGGAAGTGTTTCTCAGATTCTCAGAGAGGAATAGAGGAGGAGGATCGCTTTCCATTTGCTGAGGAAGGTTTGTAGAATATCTGCATTTCTATCCTTCTCTTCCCCATTAAAAGTAGGAGGCTTTAAATCTTTAAAAACACTGGGGTGAGACCGTAAAGTCTCACCCGAAACTGATGGAAGTGGAGAAGGGGATAACTGAGAAGTGGAGGGAAGGCTTCCTTTCGCGGAACTCAAAATCAAGTTTTTGAGTTCAGCGAACGAGTCGTCCACACTGGACTTGAAATTGGCTAATGCCAGCTTCAGTTCATCCACCTCTGTTACCAGTTGGAGGAACTGCTCCTTGGTAACCAGTTCGTCGAGTTCTTCGGCGAACTGTTCCTGTTCTTCTACTTCCATAGGTTCCTTCCCTTTTCTGTAAGCCAAGGCTTCTGTTTCAAGTTCGTCGAAGCCTCTCTCCTGGGGTTGATCAGGTCCCTGAGGGGTGGTCATCTTCGAATCTGAAAGAGAGCTACCTTAACTTCTGAAGGAAAAAAGTCTAAAAGACTAATTTACAACTGTACAAGGGAAAGGAAAGATGACTTAGCTGTTTCTGAGGACTGTACTTCCAAAGAAAGAATGAAGAGGAACCCTTTCAGCTCTTTTCCCCAAGATTTCAGACTTGCTGTTCCGAAAAATGCCAGTTTGAGGCTTCAAAACGGTACTAAATTTCCCGGTTTTTTGAGGATAGTAGCTCGCTGGTCTGATTGCAATCCAACTTGTCCACAAAAAGGCAAATCTGAAGTCCAAAAACCCTTCTGAGTTCTGAAATTTCAGAAGTCTCCTACTCGCTGATCTGGTAGGAATCCTCTTGCTCCAAATCTCTGACGTTGGGGCCCAAAAACTTGTTGAAAAACCAGATTTTCAGAAGCACTGGCAGCGCTGGCCCTGCTCCTCTTTTTTGGCTTCCAACTCGCTGAGAACCAGTAACTTTTTTCCCTGGAAATCGGATGTAGGTCTCTGACTGTACAGCGATGGAGGTGCTGGCTTCTTCCTACTCTAATTTCGCTGGGAAAACTACGAAGAATCCTCTGAACTCAGTGAGAAACAGCTGTTTTTTCAGCGAGTTACCTACACTTGGAATCTGACTCCTTGCTACTGTGATTTCTCAGTGGAAATCAGAAGTTTGAAGGCTGCTCTTCATGCTCTTAAACAGACCCCTGACCATTTGCAAGCAATTGAGGCCAGTCTTTCTTTAGGGCCTATGGCCTATAAGTGGTGGTTAAATCTCCAGGAGACTGGGCAGACTCCCCGGTCATGGAAAGCTTTTGAAGAAGCTTTCCTAAGAGAATTTCTACCAGAGAATGAACTTGATAGAGCCTGGGAAGCCTGGGAAAGAACAGTAATGGACAAGTCCCTCATCCAATATATCTCGCAGTATCGAGAGGCAATTTTAAAGATTAAAAATATGGATGACTATCAAAAAATCAGGGGATTTGTCCGTGGCCTCAAAGATGAATATAAAGTAGAGGTCCAGAGAAACTCGCCTACTACCCTTGAGCAAGCTCTCAGATATGCTTAAATCTATGATGATTCAGTGGGTAGGAAGAGAGCGAGACAGCAACCACTTTCTGAGCAGCTTCCTCAGAAAGACTTTCAATTTAAAAAGAAATTTTTAAAAAGAAAGAAAGAAGATAAATTTAAAGGTGAAGCTCCTCAGAAACGCCCTTCACTCATACAGCCCTTAAAACCAGATGATTTTGAGAAAGCCAAACAAGAACGTTTGTGCTTTGTGTGTATGGGCAAGGGACACACAGTCAGACAGTGTCCCAAGGGGCCTTTCACTAAAAAAGATAAGAAAGATAAAAAACAAGTTCATCTTGTTCAGACTGTATGTTTCCCCAGTGACTCGGCAGCTTCCGAGATCAAAGTGTATCATGAAGATCATGAACACTGTTGCCAGCTGACCTCTGCAATGCTAGCGAGACCCTTCAGCTTTGGGCCGCATGACCTAGTACGTATGCATGGGAAAGTTGGTAACCAGTCAGTAAGAGTCATGGTTGATGATGGGGCAACCCATAATTTCATCAACCACACCCTGGTTAAAAAGCTTAAACTACCAGAAGTACCTAGTCAGCATAGGTACATAGTTTCATTAGCTAAGGGTGAAGATAAAAAAATATGGGAAACTATGGTAAGTAAGTTAAATCTTGGTATTCAGGGGTACCAAGATCAAATAAACTTTCAGATAATGCACCTGGATCGAACAGATATTGTTCTCGGGAGAGATTGGCTCTATAGTTTAGGACCTTCCCTCCACAGAAACTATCAGGAGAACACCCTCAGCTTTCAGCATAAAGGCCGAGAGATCCAGTTGCATGGGGAGCATCCCTATGGTCTGCAGTTCAGAGCTCTGTCAGCTAATCGGAGACGAAGACCATCAGGTATTCTTATGTGACTTTCAGTTTATTCCTGAAGTTTCTATTTCCAGTTCTATTCAGCAGAAAATCAGTAAATTAGAAACTTTATTGTCTAAATTTAAAGATGTTTTTCCTGAAGATTTGCCACATGGTTTACCACCTAGCAGAGAGGTAGATCATGTAATAAACCTAGTACCAGGTACAGCACCTGTTTCTAAACCTCCGTATCGGGTCAGCCGAACAGAGGATGAAGAAATAACTAGGCAGTTAACAGACTATCTTGGGAAAGGCCAAATTCAGACCAGTAGTTCACCATGGGCCTCACCAGTCCTATTGGTGAAAAAGAAGGAGGGGTCTATGCGTCTTTGCGTAGATTACAGAGCCCTCAATAAAGTCACAATTAAGAATAAATACCCTATGCCTCGAGCAGACGAGTTGTTTGATCAACTCGACGGGGCTAAGTTTTTCAGCAAAATAGACCTCAGATCGGGATATCATCAAGTCCGTATAAAATCGGAAGATGTCTCGAAAACAGCTTTTAGGACTCGTCACGGTCATTATGAGTTTAAGGTGATGCCATTTGGGCTCACAAATGCTCCAGCTACCTTTATGACCTTGATGAACAGTGTCCTCAGACCATACTTGGGTAAGTTTGTAGTCGTATTTTTAGATGACATCCTCGTCTACAGCAAAACGAGGAAGGAGCATCTAAAACACCTCAGAAAGGTGTTTCGACTGCTCAGAAAGCATAAGCTTTATGCTAAACAATCCAAGTGTGAATTCTTCGTTGAAGAAGTAGCATATTTGGGTCACATTATCTCTTCAGATGGGATTAAGATGGACCCAAATAAGGTTAAAGCCATACTCAGTTGGCTGAGACCTCAGAATATTTTGGAACTTCAAATCTTTCTTGGTCTGGCGGGATGTTACAGACGATTTGTCAAGGAATATGCTCAGATAGCAGTCCCTATGACAAATCTCCTTAAGGGGAAGGGAAAGGAGTTCATTTGGGAGTCCGCACAACAGGAGAGCTTTGATGCTCTCAAAACAGCCTTAGCTACAGCACCAGTTTTAAAGGTCGTCGACCCCAATCAGCCATTTGTGGTCGAAACAGATGCTAGCGACTTTGCAGTAGGTGCTGTGCTAACTCAGGGTGGACGACCAGTTGCGTTCGAGAGTAAAAAACTCGAGCCAGCACAGACTAGGTATAGTGCCTATGAAAAGGAACTCTTTTCTATAGTCCATGCCCTTAAGACTTGGAGGCATTATTTGTATGGTGCCAACTTTGAGGTCCTGACAGACCATGAGAGTCTCAGATACCTTTGCAATCAACCTGAGCTTAGAGGTCGGAAAGCTCGTTGGGCAGAGTTGATGCAAGGGTTTGACATGTCTATCAGATATAGGCGTGGAAAATTCAATACAGTTGCAGATGCCCTTAGCAGAATGCCTATGATAAACGAGCTGAGTTTTACTCAGATTCGTAATGAGTTACTCGAGTCCTTGAGAGGGAAATGCCAGCATGATGCATTCTTCTCTATTATCTGGAACTCAGTCCAGAACAGACAGTTACAGACTCCAGAACCAGTTCCCGGGGCTGGTGCCAGTTCATCCAAGAATACGGCAGCTTCCGTTGAGGATGATGATGAGTCCGAGTATACGTCGTCAGATGACGTTGAGGATTCTGAGCCTGTATTACCCAAGCAAACCCCAGTGGTTGAGGGTCAGTTGACTCAAGGATTCAAATGGAAACAGTATTCCATTCAGGATGAGTACTTGCTCTATAGAGATAGAGTATGTGTCCCCAATTCAGAGGATTATAGGCAGCAGGTCCTATATGAATGTCATGACAATCCTAGCGCGGGACACCCAGGCATACAGAAGACCTATGAGCTTCTTCGTAGGCAATTTTTCTGGCCCAGTATGAAAAGGGACGTCCACCAGTATGTAACCAGTTGCCAGAAATGTCAAGTAAATAAAGCAGAGCGTTTAAAGGCAGGAGGGTTGTTGCATCCCTTAGAAATACCAGCTGGTAAATGGGAGAGTATCTCCATGGATTTTATAGTAGGCCTGCCTAAAACCCAAAAGGGTAATGACGCTATATGGGTCACAGTTGACCGTCTGACCAAAATGGCTCATTTTATTCCGACCAAAACAACCGTTAGAGCTCCAGAGTTAGCGAGGTTGTTTGTAGACGGGCTATTTAAATTGTATGGTCTACCTTCCGGCATAGTTAGCGACCGGGACAGTAAGTTTACTGGAAATTTTTGGAAGGCAGTATTCCATCATCTCCATACTAAACTTAATATGAGTACCACCGACCATCCACAGACGGACGGTCAAACAGAAAGGGTAAATCAAGTGCTGGAGGATATGCTTCGTGCATACGTCAGCAAGAGGCAGACTAATTGGGAGGAGTATCTCTCGATATTAGAGTTTGCTTACAACAGTACCAAACATTCAGCTACGGGATACAGCCCATTTATGCTGATGTACGGTTTTCAGCCACGCTCACCCACAGCTGTAGGGTTTAAACAAGAAAAAGTTGAAGCAGCCAGAAACTTTTTAGAAGACCTAAACCAGATGATAGAACATGCTAAGCGTAGCATTAGACAATCCCAGGATCGAGCCAGGCATTATGCAGATCCACACAGACGGGATGTGCAGTTCTCCACTGGTGAGAAAGTCTACTTGAGAGTCCCAGTTGACTCTAAAACCCTCAAATCAGGAGTGTGTGCTAAGTTGTCTCCAAGGTATTGTGGTCTCTTTACCATCAGTAGGAGACTAGGCGAGGTCACCTATGAACTAGAACTCCCACACAGCAGTAAGGTTTTTCCAGTCTTTCATGTAAGTCAGTTACGAAAAGCCTTAACCAGATCAGATAATCTGGTAGGGGACAGTGTTCTAGTTCTCCCATTGGATCCTCAACAACCTCCACATGAACCAGAGGAGATTCTTGATAGTAGAGAGATGCAGACTCGTCATACTCTATACCGAGAATATCTGGTTAAGTGGAATGATCAGCCTGTTGAGAATGCCACTTGGGAAAGAGGCAGCGTCCTTCGCAAGATTTTTCCAGACTTTGTCTTAGAGGACCAAGACGGTTCTTAAGGGGGAGGGAGTGTTACGAGCTCGTAACCAGTGCCAAACCCTAGAGAACACAGATAGGTCAGATACCACAGTCAGGGTCGTGTCCAGCGTACATGACCAACAGGGCAAGACAGTGTGAGTAGTGTGCCCCAGCACGGTCCATAGCTATGGCGGGCCTAACACAGCCTAGGGACCCTGTCAGCAGGATAGGGCCCCCAGTTGGGTCCCGACGTGCAGTCGGCCACGTCAGTGCCACATGGCCGACACTTGGCAGTTGCATGCTACCAGTCCTCACACTGGGCTAGGAGGGGCTTACTCTATATCAGGGAGTAGGCAAGGTTGGGTGGATCAGTTAGTGTTTGCCCTACTGTGGTGTTAGGATCTATTACAGCATCCGAGTATTGTGTGGACCCCGTTTGATGCACATTGCATCGACCTTCTCATTCAGGACATGGTTGCACTTCCATGGATTCGTGAGGTACAATTTTTGTCACTTTGTAAAGCATTTTGCACTTGTTAATTATTTCAGGCCCTTAACCTCTTTTAGCTTCTAACAGTTTTTTGTTTAATGTTTGTCTTGCAGCTCACCTCTCAGGCCATGCGCATAGTGAAGTTCGTCGCCAAAAAGAGGCGCGTGCTGGCATTGTTTCGTACATTCTCTCGGCTGGACCTGAAGAAGCCAGCACCCACTCGCCTTCTTTTTCCTGGTTCTCGAGCGACTGTGCGTCTTGCGAGATCATTTGCGGAGAATGGTATCCAGTGAGGCATTTGATGAGTTCAGGAATTGCACGACAGAGGCAGTGTTCTTCCAGGCCATAGTCTTTGCAGACGACTTCTGAACACGTGCGAGTGAGATTGTGGAGGTTCTTCGACCTGTCTTCTATGTGCGAATCGTATTTGAATCGAGTTTGAATCGGGAAAGAATTGACTTCTCCAGGTTCGAACCGGCGAATCGGTTTTAGGGTTTTTTTTTAAAACATTAATGTCACAACATACATATTACATCTTACAAATGTCATATTCCAATGTACCATGTGCATGGTTATTTAGTGGTAAATTAGCAAATGTTCAATGATTCGAATTTTACGAAAATGACAAAACACACACACACACACACACACACACATATTTGTCAAACACACACACAAAAACACACACCCACACACATTGTCAAACATTTAACACACACACACACACACATTTGTCAACAACCACACACACTGAACACACACTGAACAACCACACGTGACACACACAATTCCACCCCTCTCACACAACTCCACCTGTCTCTCTCTCTCTCTCTCTCTCTCGGATTTCTTTCTAGACTCGCGGATCTATATTCTGTCCAGTGTCCTGGATCTCTCTCTCTCTCTCTCTCTCTCTCTCTCTCTCAGGCGCGGAAATCTGGGAAGCTTCAGGGCCCAGGGGGAGGTAACGAGCAGGCTGCAGGAGGTCGCGAGGAGCAGGAGCAGGAGGGCGCGAGGAGCAGGAGCGAGGAGCAGGAGTAGGGGGTCGCGAGGAGCAGGAGGTCGTGAGGAGGCGACAAGTTTTTTTTTTCTTTTTTTTAAAAACGGTTCGAACAGTCAAAAAACGGTTTGAACCGGACCTTTTCGAAAAGGTCTTTCGAATCGCGGTTCTTTCAATGAATCACGATTCGACACAACTATGGCCTGCAAAAGCAACCAAATAATGAGAGAAAGAAGTAGCAAGTAGTGGAGTATATGGCTGGAAACTGGACAATCAAGTAAGGAAGGTGAGTGCCAAAAAACGAGGGTTAGGCAACCAACAAACAAAGCCGGAAAATCAGTAGAAAGAAGGTGGAGACATCAGCCTCTTCCAAATCTAGAAAAAAAGTGGAAATCTGATGAAAAAATCGGCGAACGTGATGGGTTAGTAGGGCGCTGGTGGAGCCTCTACTAAATCTGAAATGGTGGTGCAAAGGAAATTGCCCTGATTCCAAGTTACGAATGGAGCCACAATTGCTAAGCTATGAAAGCATCACATAAGCAAGACCATGAAAGAGAGAGATTAAGGAGACTAAAGAGAGAGATCAATATCATTAGCTGAGTAACAAATGACACAGATTCCCTACTTATAGCCTAGAGGAAGCCCTAAAAAGAAAGCTTCCAGTGGTTATGGCCCAACTGGGAGGGACAATAGTGCGCCCTCCAAGAGGGCCCCCACTCTCCAGTAATATGTCCAAATGTCCAAATAATGAATAATAAGGCCCAAGGCCAACCATAGTCTAAGTGTCAATAATGAATAAAAAAGGGCCCAAGGCCTGCTTATGCATAAAGTAAAGTAAATGTAAATGGACGTGGTGAATGTAATGAGCCGAGTCCATAACTCTCTGAATTTTGGTATTTTTGAGATTTATGGTCATGTTCAATTGCAAATCATCCCAAGCACATGCAAATTCCCTTGCAAATCTACGTGGCCTTCTCCATAAAGAGACATCATCGACATAAATAAGCAGCAACATTGCATTTTCTGCCATACATACCACCCCTCCATCCTTCCTAAGCCATTCTTCTAATTCATGAGCAAAACAGCCAAGAAGAGTAGAAGATAGTGATAGTCCTGTTCTACAAAAGTCTTCTTTCATCCAGACTAGATTCATCTAGAAGGGGTCTTGCCCATTTGATCATGACCTTTCCTCATAATTGGCTTGTTGCCTCTCTTAGGTTTAGCAAGGCGTGCAGGTTGATCATACTCCCACAATTTCTTTCTTGGGGCCTTATGAAAAGCCATTTTGAAGTCAACAAAACAACAATAGAGTGTATCTCCTTCCTATGGTATAGGGGTTCCACAACTCTCCAACATGATGTGTTCTCATCTTCAAAGCTTTAGTTGAAAACTCTTATATGAAGGACTATTGAGCATTTTCTTCCAACATCCTAAGTATGTTGGATGTTTCGTAATTGAACATTCTTTAATGTGTGCATTACCACAAATGTTTTCTTGTAGAAGATCCTTTGGGTGAACTAGTATTGAGCCTTTTTATATTCATGTTTTGGAGTCAAATCTGCTGTGGTTCATATAGGAGTATGTGCAGCTGTGAGATGTTTTTTCTCAATCGCCATTTTTGGCCTCGAACTTTTTCTTCTTCTACTTCTGTGTCCGTCTATCTTTAAAGTTTTGATGCAAAGTTTGGGCAAATCCTAAGCTAAATTGTCAACATACTCTATGTGGTGGTTGAAACTAATTTTATATATGTAACGTACAGTGCATTTGTTTCTAGTGTGAGAAAATGGAAAATTTAAAACTATGGAAGATAGCAATAACCATGTTATAGCTTTTGGGTCAGATTACTACACAAACTAAATTCTTTAAGCAGTTGGCAATTTAACATTGTTTGGTTGGCGCGAGTAATTCGTTTGTTGAAGAAGTCGTATCTCTACTCATTGATGTGTGTTGGTTTTCAGAACAAGTTGAGGGTCTATCTTGCTCCTATCCTACATGGTGTGCGCTATACGTCATATGGTCGACATTTCACTAAACTTGAAAAGTTACAAGAGGTAAAACTTGGAGAAAGATGGTCGACGATCAAGTTTCACCAATGGTGTTGCACATGAATGAACTTTTTCTACATTTATAGCAATTGATTGATGGCTGTAGGGTTTTAAATGTCTGTTTGGATGTTTGATAAGTTTTACCAAGGCCCAGTAAATTTCTAGTAGAAAAATTTGCAATTTGTTCTTTTATATTGCATTACAGAATGTATGTTTTGGAGTTAGTTTTGTCACTTTATGAATGTTCTTAAGCTTGGAACTTAATTTATGGCTCTCCTTATAGCATTTGTATGTCATTGTGAAACTCTGGTGGTTGCAAGCCTCGGGTAATGTGATTTTATGTGTGCTTTTGGGAGAGCTTGTACCGGATACAATTTTACATACAAAGGAAGACCAAAAAACATATTGTCATTAGGCTTGCCATTTTGCTGCACAAATGAGGACATTTCGTGATCCCATGAGTGCGACAACTTGACAACTGCATTACAGTAAAGAGTTTTAACACACAAATAGTTGTATTTCTTTTAATAAGTGGATTCTTGTAATGTAGCTGTATACGTGCACATAGATAGATGTGTTTGTTCAAAACGGGCATAATGGAATCTATAGTTCCTTGTTGTATGGTGGTGCATGTAGTTTAAACTTTATACAATATTGGCAGCCACCATATTTGGGAACACAAGAAACTAAGTAGCTGCCTGAAGGACGCTAAGTGAAGATAGTTCAGGAGGAGTTATGCATAAGTTTGAAACATGATAATTATTTGTCCTAAATATCAGCCTCTGCAGCTAGAATTGATATTGTTTTGAATGGGGTTGGATGACCAGTTTTACTGACTCGTAAAATTCATCATTACACACCGAATTCATGTTGTTAAGTGTTTATGCTCATATTTGTGGTCCATTTCATCAGAAAGTTCACTTTGGATTAAATTTGTTCTTGCAGATAGTGAATCGACTGCATTGGTATGTTGACGATGGAGACATGGTAAGTTAACTAAAACCAAAACTTCTTTGAAGAACTAAGACATCCTGATTTTATTTCACCTAAAGAGTAATAGAAAGAAGAATTCTGTAGCACTTCGTGTATCAGAGTCGAGAATGATTGAAAAGCTTTGTTTCTCAGCTAGCATATGCCATTTTGATTTGCTTGAGCCTATGATAAAGTTTGATTAATTGTTACTGGTCTAGAGGAAAACTGAAACTTTTATGTGCTTTCAAGGTGGTGGATTTTTGTTGTGGGTCCAATGATTTTTCTAGGCTGATGGTTGAAAAACTCACACAATGTCGCAAAGACTGTGAATACAAGAATTTTGACATTATTCAGCCCAAGGTATGTGGTATTGTATGGCATAGTAAGAATGTCATCGTATTATGTTCTTGTCTGACAAAATTAAATGAAACCATTTTTCATACGTATTCTTTTATATTCTTTGTTGCATTGTTGAAAATGGCAGTATAAATGTCTGTTAGTTGATGTCTTTGTGATTTTCTTCGTGTTACTATTTCTTCCTTGGAGGTCAAATAGAAAGAATTAGTATGGAACTATGAGCTCTATGACTCTTCCACGGGGCTTACAAGCAGTGCCCAAAGTCTGGCCTTCCAATTTTGTAATCTGTCTTTTGTCATTGACGGAAACAAAGACAACTGTCCATAGCGTTAACTTTTAAGTATAAAGCAGAATGTCTCTCATCTATAATCGCCTTTCTGCGACGATGCTTATTTATCTTCTATGAACAAAATATCACATTAATGTGCAAATAGGGAGCGCAAATTGGAAAATTCTAGGAAGTCATCTGCTTGAAGTAAGAGGTACTCTATAATCAATAAACCATTGATAATGGGGTGTCATTGCCAAGTTAAAGTCTCCAAGGGGCCTGACTTAGGGCTAGGGTTTACCCTACCATTGTGGGCTTAAGAATAGAGAAATAGTTGTTAGGTGTCATATGCTTGAATGCCAAGTCAAGTGATGGGCCGAGGACCTCAATCCTAGAATGTAATGATGGTCTGTATTACGTTTAGTTGTAGACAAATAGTCTGTATTTGTCCTATATATTTCTTTATGTGCAAAGATAGTGTCCCCATGTCTATATAAAGAAAATGTTGACACAGCAAAATAAAAGTGTCGATGCTATGAAAATGAACATGTTGAAGGTAAAAATCTTGATCACATGATAAGGAAGATGCCAATGCTGCAACATAAAGATGATACTGCAAGATGTGTTTGTTGTATACGAAACAACAAGAACTTATATGCCGAAGAAGGTTGCAAATTTTATCTTTGAATGAATGCTTGCAGTCTGTGGATCATGCGGCATGCCACTATATAAAGACCCAATCTGATAATATCCAGTGAGACTCACAAGGGTGCACTGTAGTTGCCTGTGAGAGAAACTGGAGTGTTTATTCCTGATTCACACAAAGAAGATGAATCAACTCTCCTCTGCGCAATTGGAGAGGTTGGTGTACGTACACGCCAACCTGAGACTTTTGGGTAGACTCCAAACCACCGCAGAGCCTATCCAGGTAAGTCATAAATTATAATTTCTAACTGTGGATACTAGGTACTAGACAATCGTACGTACGGTTCTAAGTTTTAACTTTTGTCAGCCCTCCAGATCTGTCTTGATTTCAATGTGCATTGTGGCATGTGCGTAGATCAATTCGGATGAGATCGATGTGGCAAAGGTTCTAGACTTGCCAGCAAGAGACTAGGCAGAGGAAGACGTGTATGCATTCCTCCATGAGGAGGCCATGCAGAGGGCTGGTGAGAAATTAGAATTTAGCTCTTACTATTGGGTTGATGTTGCACTTCTTTCTTCTGTATGAGGGAAACAATGATCGTACAAACAATAGGGGAAAAAATATATTGTTTCGGTTTTCACTATTTGTTTCGCTCTTCCTAGATTTGTGAGGGATTTCCTAAGCTATATGAGAAAGCCAATTTCCAAACAAAGTTTTGCTCAAGCTTATGCTACATGCACATCGTAAGAAGACGCTCAATGGTACACTTATAAGGAAAGGTTAGAAGAGGCGGGGTCGGGTGCACTTTTGCAAGATATTATGGATTGGGTACTGATGATCTATCCAACCTCTTTGCCTAGAAATTTGAGACTCTTCACTTGATTTTCTTGTAAATTGCTTCCTACACACCAAGAGAATAATCCAGTGATTGAACAACCTGTAGTGGAGAAGACATATTTGGAGGACAACATGTGTAATGCCATCTCAAGCTCATTACAAAAAGAATGTATGGAGTAGCACACGTGCCATATACCAAATTTGGTCTCTTTGAGCTTCAGTTGGAATCATTACACATTTTTTACGAGTAGCGTATGTCTTTCGAGGAATATCTTGCAGAAGTACATGCCTTGAAAGACTATGCTGCTCGTAAAAAACGATAATTACTCCAACGGAAGCGAAAAGAGACCAATTTGGTATATGGCACGTGTGCTACTCCATACATTCTTCCCGTAATGAGCTTGAGATGGCATTACACAATGCACATGTCCTTTAGAAATGTCATGTCCACTACAGATTGTTCAACCACTGGACTGTTCTCTTGGTGTGGAGGAAGTAATTTACAAGAAAATCAAGTGAAGAGAGTTATATTTCTAGGCAAAGAGTTTGAACAGATCATAAGTACCCAATCCATAATTGGCCAAAGGGATAGAATATTGTCTGTCAGAAGCTCTAAGAGCAAAAGTTTTTCAAGCGAACCATCATGCCTCACCTCATAAAACAATACTCAACCACTGCTTACTTTTTTCAACAAATCCTTGCCTCTTTTTGGGATTGCAAGACAATGTCTTTCGACTTTCCCACCCTTATGGTCTATCTATGAGGATTGGACATCAAAAGGAGAAAGACAAGTCTCTTATCTTGAATTCCTATTTGAAAAACACCACCCATAGACAAATGGAGCAAGAAACAAGTTTGGAAAGTAGACAAACTGCTTGCGTGAGTCAAAATCGAATTGTAGGTTGTAGAGATGGAGATGTGTCACGAATGTCAAGTCAAAACTGGAAACATGATAATTTGCCAGGTGTAGTAAAAGAAAGCATCCGTAACCGCTGTAGAATGTTGCATGTATCTGTGTCCCTTGACCGTTACCATCTCTGCTTGATACAAGACAAAATAATGCACTTCCAAAGTTAGAATTTTGAGTCGTGCCTTACGTGGTGAAAGTCGGGGGTGTCCAACCCTAACTTCTAAATGACAAGTGTTAAGTGCTCAGTGTATGGGTCAGGTGCCGGGGGGAGGTGCCCTGGTCACACCTTGGCAACAGACTACAGTCACCATGTGCATTGTGCATTGTTGCTGTTGGCATGATCATGAGATTTATAAATTAGTACCTCAATTTTACTCGAGTCCTGACTCCTCAGTCTTCTTAGCAAGCAGATCCTTCAAATAGTTGTACTCATCTTTAGCCTTCTCAAACATTGTCATAACCTTCTTGTTTATTCTTTTCTCCACACTGCAAATAAGTTTGACACAATATTACAATCTTAAGCAGTAGGTAATGTGTCAAAGGCATTGCTCCAACAGTCAGATATCCAGAACTTAGCTACCATATCACCTCAATTATGCTCTTCCTCAGTCTTCTTAGCAAGAAGATCCTTGTACAATGTACTCATTTTTAGACTTCAGCGTTCTCAAACATTGTCTCGACTCCGAGTCTCCACAAATTGAATCCTCCAGAGCCCATTATAAAACAGTTAACAAGTCCCAAACCAAATTTTAAAAAAAATATCGAACCTGGCCTGCTGGTTCAAACCAGAAAGAATCTCAAAGAATCGGTCGGTTCGAACTGGCCGATTCAAATCGGCGTGTAACTATGTTGGCCAAACCTTTCCTACTTGTTGTTATAGCTTCACATCTAGCCATCTTTGCACATGAAAATGCAACAAGGATTTCGACTACCTTAATCATTGTTGCCACCCTCCTTCCAGCCCTCTAAATTTGTAGCTAGATATTGTTGTAATTTTTGTCCTCCTCTTTATGAGCTACTATTTGTTGCAAGGACTAAAGTTTGTGTGCACTGCAATTTTCTTACGTCCCTAGCAAATTGAGGTTAGTTTTGCGGTAGATATGGTTAGTTAGCCTCTTATATGATGCTTGAACTTGGGGGTACTGGAGTCTCTTAGAGGCACAAGTGTCACAGGAGTTTCGGATTCAAAAATTCTTATAGGACCATAGGAGAGGACATGCAAGGAATATGACGTGGATTGATTAAAATAAGAATGGTCGAGCATTTGTCGCTCATTCTAATTAGTTGAGGCTCAAACTATGGGACAAATTCAACATTAGTTATAGGGCTCTACTAGAGAGGAAATGCAAGGAATATGGCATGGGCTGCTTATAATGTAATAGATTGATTGGGGACAGCTATTGACTCATCCTAATTAGTCAAGGCTCGAACTATGGGATGAGCTCAAGGACCATAGTCTAGGTGAAGGCTGTGGGGTTGGTATTTGTGGTATGGGACCTCAAGGCCACTACTTGGATTGATATAGGATGTTATGGAATTGACTACTAGGGTAGGAATTGATTTGTATGGACTGGGGTATTGAGTTTCATGCCCAGCCCCTTCGTGTTTCTATGTTATAGGTTGGATCCTTGTTGGTCTAGATCTCAAGAGGTCCTAAAGTGATATCAAAGTGTGGTTCCAGTTTCATGAACTCTTGATATCATGTGAGAACAAAAGAGCATGATGCTTGAGAGTAGGTGGCTTGTTTTATCCAGTGGAAACACCCAATGAGTTGGGATAGCATTTCTATTGATACATTATTAGCTTAAAGCAAATCCTAGTGATGAGGCGAGTAATCATGATAGTGAAATCAATGGGCTTTTTTGGATTTTTGAACATGAAAGTCATACTAAGCAAAGACTCAATAGTTTATCCATGATTTGATAAGTCTGAGACTAAGCAGATCATGGAAATTGTGTATTTAGGAAGCAAGCATAGTGGACAAAGGAAGAAAATGATTTTTGGGATTGCGAAGCTTGATTCTTCGAATTCGTTTCTTAGGATATAAATGCTTTTAGGAATGGAAGCATGTTATGTTCCTTGCTAAGGAAAGAAGAACTTGAACTACATTACAAAATCTAGGTGGGAGTAAATGAATGGTAACGATATTGGGATTCCAATAGGTTTAAAATATTTGAAGGTCGGAATAATTTAAACATGCTTGCTACTCATGAACAAGGTTCACAGGATAGGACAACCTGAGCATAACATGCCACATGCATGCAAAACATGGGAAAATTATGTTTATTTTGAAGAACATTCCTTGCAAAATAACTGCTAGATCCAAACAAAGGACATCAAAGCCTATGCTCTTATATAATAGAGCACCGTCTTAACACTTGACAAGTATCGAGCTAGTGATGGTTAATTGATCTTGTTTATTGAGAGTTAGACAATGTTTGACCTTGGGTTAAGGAAATCTTCTTACATAGGGCTATAATTACAGTCTAGGACTAGAGAATACTAATAGGACTACTGGAAAGGTTATGCATGGAGAGTCAGCAACCCCATAGGCACTCAGGTAATCTAGCATGCGAGGCTATACAAGACAACGTTTAGAGATCCGTTGACACATTGTAATAGTTGAGGCTTGAAATCTGAGATGAGCTTGCGGATTATTCAGTCTAGGTGAAGCATCCCTAGCTAGTGGGATGGGTTTGGGTGGTGTGCTGCTTAGAGGATTGATTTAGTATGCTAGTTTGGAATTGACTTCCAAGCTTGAGGGTGAGCTGGATTGAGATGTATGCTTGTGTGGTGAGTTGAATATGCAAACCCTTAGTGTTTTTTTAGTGTAGTTTGGATCCATGTCAAGTTACATCTTGAGAGGTCCCCTAAAACTACTTTCGTGTCTTCTTGTTGCTTTTTATTAGCTTCTGTTTCAACCTTACAATTTTGCTAGAATTGAGTGTAGGTGCAACACTCAAAGATCTATTGTGAGTTAACCAATACTTATATTATTCTTGCTAACTGTCGTCTGTTACGGCTACCACCAATTTTCCAAAATAAAACAATTACTTGGAAATAATCAACTATTGTCCATTGCATAGTCAATGTGTTGTAGTTTCGAACTTTGACCCTATTGTGTGTGTTTTGAAGTTGGAAGCAAGGAAAGCTAGAGATGTGTATCCCATATCTAAGGAATTGAAGAGTTACTAGAAAGCTATCTTGGCGGTTCTTTGTTTTGTTTTTCCTCATGGTGTTTCAGGCAATAGTATACTTTGTATTATACTACAAAACTCTTTGGCAAGTGAATCCGAATTTTGTCAAGGGTGCGGTTCCCCATTGGCCCCAACCCGTTCTATTTTTTGATCTATCGCTTAAAACTTTTGAAACTAGATTTTTTTTATTGATTAGATAGTAATAAATATCATTGGTTATTTCCAGTTTTATTGATATTTGTCCCTAATTATGAGCCCATAAGTATTAAATGGACCATAAGCAAAGATCATTATCATTACTCTCTGCATAACTTATTGTTGCATTAAGTTGATTATTGCTCAATCGTTTAGCCTCTTAGGATTGTGTAACACGCTATCCCCATGACAACAAGGATTAAAATTGTAGCTGCTCCTTTAAACCCCTAAAGAGAGTGAAGGATTCATGATATAATGGTAGTTATTAGACAAGCAATGTGATTATTCATTTGGGCTCAAGCTAATTGATTTGAATAGATCAAGTTGTTAACAATTGTTGTTAAAGCATGGTTATGATTTTGCTTGAAAATTTCTTATGTTTGGATTCCTTTGAGTAGGTGTCACCAAGCTCCCATAACAAATGAGACCCACCCGTAACCCCAAGCGGCCATGTCAAGCATCTTATCCTCATTACAACCTTCCTTCCCATCCAGATGCCAGATGCTTATTAGCTTGTTTAAATAGCTATCTAATCATGAAAACTTTCTCAACTCCACTCCCTTCTGGTACATTTCTACAATGTCGGTGTCACACGTTACCAAAAGTTTTTTGCTAACCAAGAATCTGCCATCACTTGCTTGAGGATTTCTTGTCTCATCCTTTTTAGAATCTAGATAGTTATGTATTGAAAGGGTTTTAAAAAAAATGTTAGCTAAATTGGTAATGCCAAGCTAAGTTTCGTGTGGAGTTCCTACAATGCTGGTGCTTTCTATATCCATTGGTTGATATTGATGCTATTCCTCCGTATAAAGCCGTACTTCTAGGATCCAACTCTAAGCATGCCAAACAAAGCAACAACAAAGGGAACGGGTGGTGGATAAACCAACCCCAGCAAATCTAGATCGTACGGATCTAGCCCCCAAGCTATGGATCAATCACTGTCATAGAAAGAGGAATCACACTAGCAGCATGTAGAAACCAATCACAGAATCGAGCGTACACTAGTGAGAGCCCAATAGGTATACTTATACCCTCCAAGGCCCATGCACCACTAGTAGTGCACTGTGACACCTCACTGGACACCTCTGTAGCCTATCTGGGCCACGTTATCCAGTTCCCTAATGACTCACTGAAAGACCCATACCAACTCCACCACCATGTGTTTAGGCCTATAACCATTGATTATGACCATGTACACATAAGGGCCCCAATTCCCTTACAGTCACAATTCTTACGGGTTGTTGGTTTACTGATCTCTAGCATGGACACGCTACCCGAGACCTGTCATGGGCATGACACTCCGTGATGTGGGTTTATACGTTCCCACATTGAGGGCAATGTTTTTTTATTGTAGTAGTGTTACGGACATTTTGTCCATGCAGGTGCTCTTTTTATGCAATTAGTTAATTAGTTGAGGAGGTGACCAACAAGAGGGTGCAATTATCTCTCTCTTCATTTCCATAGTCTAACCTTATGATCTCTACTCTTTAGAAGCTTCCATTTTAGGGCATTTTCTGGGTATAATTAGGGAGTAGAGACACTCACTATTGAGCTTTTGTGTATCGGTATTGCTTGAGCTCTTTGTGGGAGGACTCATTGCTATTGCTTGTAGGGATCTAGTCATTTTCCATTCTCCATGGGAGATTGCTGTTTGATCTCACATATGGTCTTCTATGCTTCATTGATTTCAAAATCTATGATTATGTTGTAACACACACACTTAAAAGATGTTATATCATATTGGGCCTTCCTTGTAGTTGTAATTACAGTAGTTACATGGTCACCTCTTTGTTTCCAACCTTCTATATCTTGTAGTGATTACCACTATATCTCAAGCGGTATTGTGTCACCTCACCGTGGTGGGAGAGAGAGAGAGAGAGAGAGAGAGAGAGAGAGAGAGAGAGAGAGAGAGAGAGAGAGAGAGAGAGAGCTTTATTAACGTCTTTTCCATGCCAAAAGGTGTATAAGACGAACAAGTACATCAACTAAGTTGGACACAAGATGGATCAGTGACGTCAAAGCAGAAAAAACAAACAAACAAACTAGGAAGAGAGTCATATAGCCAGGATTATATGGTACGTAGACCATTTACATGTTCAACTAGACATCTCTTCATTTCTCTATCTCTGATTCTATCTCAGAATTATCATTAACTATAGGCTTTCGATCTACCAGTCTAATAATACCATCACGATAGATAAGCGGTTTGCTAGTTGATAGAGCTTCTTGTCTTGCCTTCTTAAGTTCTTGAACTTGGATGAAGGTAAGATCTTCGTCCAGGTAGATTTTGGTTTCCTGCAATTTGAATTTCTTCCCTAGCGCCGGTGAGACATTGATGTGAAGCGGATGATAAGAGTATCCATGTCCTTCTTAGGTCGCCAGGCAGTTTTCATTCCTTTGCTATGGTGTCAAAGGTTTCCTTCCAAAAACTTCTCAGCTTCTGCAACATCATTTTGAGAGTTTGGAATACCTCCAACACGAACATTTAGAGCTTCATGCTCTCGCAGACGGCTCTTAGTGAACGTGGCTGAGATAAGCGAAGGTGAAGGCGAAGGTGGAGAGATAATTGGAGACGAACCTTTAAGCACATCTGCCCATGACTAGACAACCATATGGTGTTGTTCCACCTAAGTGAGTCATACTCATCTTCATCGCATCCTCCCAATATTTTACTCCCTTGGCCTGCTCATAGAAAACAGGTTCTTCCGCAACATCTCCATGAGATGTAAGAGGAAAATCTGAAAAATCAGCATAGTCCACTGATTTTGTAGAGGCACGTGTCTTTTCATCATAAAATGAACTTACTTTGCTGTCCCGCAAAGTCGACAACAGCCACCGTGGGACTGTTTTGGGCTGTCCAACAGCCATGTCTCTTCTTACAATTTGTTGTCCAAATCCTCCGACACCGCACTTGGCTGTCCAAGATCTTCCAAAACTGGCCAACAGTTCCTGCAGGCTGATTTTGAGCAACAACGGCCAGTTCTTGATGAACATTAGGCTCTAAACTTGATGAGGTGTTGGGCAGGTCGAAACTGGTTGATTGCTGCCCCTTATCTCCAGCAATAGAGTATGGTACCAAATCTGGAAAAACTTCAACATTCACACTATGTGGGCTGTCCCCCTTCAAGATATGAGTTGGGGCCACATCCAATGAATTCTTTTCATCAAAATGCACATCACGACTAACAAAAATCTTGTTAGTGCTCAAATTGAACAGCCTATAGCCTTTGCTTTCACTACTATAGCCAACAAAAATGCATTTAACTCCTTTATCCTCAAGCTTTGTACGAAGTCTATTTGGAACAAAAGCATAAGTCGTACAACAAAAAATGCAAAAGTGAGAGATTGTAGGCTTCTTTTCATACCAAACTTCATGAGGAGTTAATACTTTCAATGCTTTAGTAGGACAACGATTGCTTGTGTATGCTGCCGTTATAATCGCTTCAGCCCAAAACTTGTGAGGCAGCCCCTTTGCTTTGAGCATGCAACGGGCCATCTCCATAAGTGTGCGATTCTTTCGCTCGGCAACACCATTTTGTTGAGGCGTATAGGGAGTTGTCATTTGATGTGGAATTCCCTTTTCTTGAAGAAATGCACCGAACGTATTCTTAATGTATTCCCCTCCTCGATCGTGCGTAGGGTCTTTAAAGAATGCCCAAACTGATTTTCCACCATGGCTAGAAAATCTTTGAAACGTTGAAAAAACTTCCGATTTAGCCTTCATAGGATAGATCCATGTAAAACGGGAAAAGTCATCAATAAAAGTCACAAAATAGATGCACTTTCCAATGGATTCGGTCCTCATTGGACCACAAAATCACTATGAACCAAATCAAATTTATCAAGAACACTTATAGTTCCATCAATTGGAAAAGGTTTTCTTTGAAACTTTCCAAGTATGCACCCCTCGCATACATGCCCTTCCGGCTGCTCAATAGTAGGAATGTCTTCTACCATATTAAATGTCTTCAGCTTCTTCAAACTTGCAAAGGGAATTCGTCGCTCATAGGTATCCATAATGAATAAGCCAGCATGCATCGTTCCCGAAACAATAATCAAGAGTGATCTTTTAGGATCCTTGACAAGACACTTATCTTCTTTGAACTCAACAACTAGTCCTTGCTTCAACATAGTTGAAACCGAAAGAAGATTCTTCTTGATTCCCGAAACATAAAGCACATTCTTAATGTACTATTCTTCACCATTAGGCAAAATGATGGCTACAATTCCAATTCCATGAATAGAATAAGATGCATCATCCGTACCTTACTTCCATTTTGCACTTTCACTAATTTAGTGAATGCTTCTTTGCGAGAAGTCATATGCCGAGTAGCACCACTATCAATCACCCATTCAATGGGCTGAAAATCAGCAACTTGCAAAACAGAATCTGAATTCCTCATAGATGTAGTAGTACTAGTAGAAGCAATATTAGACACCAAAGCATAGTCTTGGTTGAAGAGATCACCACTAGCTTTAAGCTCATGCTCCAAAGTAGCAAGTGAACCACTAGTATTAATTCCTTTACTCTCCTCTTTCGCAAGCTTCTTCTTACAATCCTTGATGAAGTGTCCATACCTTTTGCAATAATGGCACTTCCCTTTCTTCTTTTGAGTGTTGAAACGAGCTTTTGCTCATCCTTGGAAGGAGGCTTCCCCTTTCCTTTTGACTTGCCTTTGCCCTTGTCTTTCGTGAAGAAAGCTTGATCTTGTTGAGTGTCACCCGCAAAGTTTTGCCTTGTTTGCTCCTCTTGAAGAAGCAGCCCAACAAGTTCATCAAAGGAGAGTTGCTGTCCCCTAAGAGAGATACTCAAAGATGAAACAAATGGAAGATAAGATGAAGGTAATGAGTTGAGAGTAATGGAAACAAATTGAGCATCCTCAATTATCTCATCAATATTGAGAAGCTCCTCACGAAGATCCTTGATCTTCGTCAAGTGATTGGTCACTTGATCTCCTTCTTGCATCTTCAACAAAGAAAGCTGATTTCTAAGATACACCACTCTTGCTGGAGTTTTGACTCTATACATAGTATAAAGTGTATCCCACGCACTTTTAGATGTCTTACAAGACCTAATATGAGGTAAGATAGATCTTTTCACAGCAAGAGGAAACATAGAATGTGCTTGTGCATCCCTTCTATCCCACTTCTTTTGTTCTTCCAAAGATGTAGAAGATGATGATCCACAAAGTGTAGGAGGTGCCAAAGACGGAGGCCTTTCCTCATCACCATTGACCAAATGCCACAGCCCTTTCGCTATGAGAAAATTCTTCATCATGTAACTCCACAAGGAGTAGTTTGTGCCATCCAACCGATCTTCACTAAACAAAGAACCGATAGCTTCCGATTCTTTAGCCATTACCTCCAACAAAATTTCAGCTTGTAGTAGATAGGAAAGAGAGCCTTTCCACAACCAAATCTACTCAAAAATTTGCAGCAAACAAAGAGCTGAAAGTAGGAGCACAAGATGTCTTTCAATCTGCAACCAAAGTGCCCAAAAGATAATGGATAGATGGCTGTCTTTCTGCACAAAAAACCAGCTTCTTGAACATAAGGTTAGCTTCGATTGAAGCCTACACCGAAACCCAATTAGGAAGCCAAATAGTGTGATCTCAGGTTGTTGAAAGCGCCCTATTACTTGCTGAGAATCTGCAAATTTTCAGCCACAAGTTGACCTAACCCTGAATAGGGTTTGCTGAATTTTGGGCGCCCTCCTACACAAATGCAGACCTGAAAACAAAAACAACAAGATAAGGAGACACCACAACCAAAAATTAGTAGCAGATTTTTGGGCGCCCTCTCCAAACAAAACTTGCTGAAAACTGGTTGCATAAAAATCACATTTGAGATTCTGATTTTTGGGTGCCAAAAATTGCTCCTCCAAGATCTCTGATGGCCGCCCTCCTTCAACCTGAAAAGAGACAAAAAAGCTGATCCAAACTCCACTTGAAAAGATCAGCAAGATGCTGAAATTTCACAACAAAAAGCAGAGAAGCTCCTCTTCTGGTAGGGCGCCAACAAACAAGCTTGTTGCAGATCCGATAGCTCTGATACCATGTAGGAAAGCAAGAGTCAAGTCACCAAGATCTAGTTATCAATCAATTTCCACAGAAAACAAGAGAGAAGAGGCTGGGCGCCCAACTCTAAGAGAGAGAGAGAGAGAGAAAACAACAACAAGAGCAATGGAGAGCAATGCTTAGCCAAACTGTAAAAATGAAATACACAATGAGCATCTAAGTACTCTACCTGGATGTGGCCAAATGCCACCAAACCCTAAGGTTAACCACTTACTAAATGTAGGGCACCCCCAAAAGTCAAGATAGGGCCCCTAAACAAAATTAGACCCACGAGTCAGTACATGACCAAAATTGGGTCCCGCAAATGAAATTCAAGAAGAAATCACAAAGATATGAAAACAGAAGTATAACTATGATGTGCCGCCGATGTCGAATATGAGAGGGACCTCGCCTTGTGTAAGGATGAGTAGGTCTAACTGTAGGATAGCACATCTTTGAGCTTTGTGGGATGTTGAGTCATCATCCTCATCATCCTCTGATTCAAAAACTGGTCGTGGTCATCGTCTGGAGAAAAAGGAGGTGATATGAAGCTGTGTCTTTGGAGTGCTTTGGTGCGACGATAGTTGTTAGAATCCCCATAGTTGTTTCGGTCATTCCTAAGATACAATCAGGTGACGAATGCTACGTTACTGCCCATCCATAGAGTTACTGCCACCTCTCCGCAGTGCATTGGAGCTATAGACCACCATCAAGCAAGTTCGGATCTCCAATAAGCCATGGTGTCCCATACCACCATACCTTACCCTCGACCCTTGCCTACGTACATCCTGAGGCGTAGATAATTGTCCTGGCCAGACCACCAGTGGAAGAGCTCTTCATTCTCCAGAAGAGAATGAATGAAAAACTCATGGAGATCCACCTCTATATACATAGTCCAGGTGGGGTCATCTACGACCATAGGAGTCACGCATGACCAACAAGACATCTAGCTAATAAGCGACCCGATTGATTTCCCTTACAACCTTGTAAGGGCCGCTGTACTTTGGAGACAACTAATGACATTTCCCGGTCCGAAGTACCTTTGAATCCTTAGAAATTTTAAGGTATACCCAGGTTTTGGCATCAATTTCTCAAGCTGAGCGACCGCGATTAGCAAAAAACTGTCCTGAGCAGTTTTAATGCTTTCTTTGCCCACCTGCAACATTTCTTGCATTCGGTGGCAGAATGCTTCACAGTATTGTGTGCGAACTCAACCATTGGGAGATACTTTTCCCAATCAGACTGTTGGTGAGAGACATGCCATAAGGATATCTTCCAATGTCTGGTTGATTTGTTTTGTTTGCCCATCAGATTCTGGGTGATTTGAAGAACTAAGACTGAGGGTAGTATCAAGTTTATCAAATACCGATTGCCAGATTTTTGCCAGTGAATTTGGAGTCACAATCACTAACAATATCATTTGGCATGTCATAGAATCTGAACAACTTTTCAACAAAAAGCTGGGCTAGTTCATATGCCTTGACAGTTAATTTAGTTGGTATGAATTGTGCCAACTTGCCATCTTGGTATAAATGACATCGTGACCACTTTTGGTTTCAGGGAGTCTTGTCACAAAATCCATTGAGATACTTTCCCACTTCTTATTTGGAATTTCCAAAGGATGTAAAAGACCCACAACATTGAGTGTTTCTGCTTTATTTTTCTGGCATTGTTCACAACCTTGAACGTATATTAATCTCTCTAATCCAAGTCAAGGCGACCATCTGGCCTTTCGGCCACGAAGTTGGTGATCAGTCATCACCGTAAATCTGGCACCATAAAGATAATGCCTCCAGATTTTTAACACATGAATGAGTGCAAAAAGCTCCTTCTCATAGGTAGAATACCTTGTCTGAGCAGGATCTAGCTTTTTGCTTTCAAAAGCAACTGGTCTACCATCCTGATAAAGGACCTTTTCTATAACAAAGTCGCTAGCATCCGTATCCACTACAAAGGGTCGGTTAGGATCGACAATGTGTAAAATTGGAGCCATAGAAACACAGTGCTTGAGAGTCTCGAAACTCTCATTCATTTCATCAATCCATGTCATCAATGGAATTTTTTTGCGGCGACATTTTTTCTTCACCCCCTTAAGAACATTCGTTAGGGGCAATGCTATCAAGGCATAATCCATAATGAACCTGTGAAAGAGTCCTGTGAAGCCCAAAAAGGATTTCACATCTCGAATTGTTTGAGGTCGTAGCCATTCTCGTACCTTACGAACCTTATCATAATCGATTTCAAGTTGTTCTTGCAACTGCTTACAAATTTCAAATTCTTCCTTGATGCTAACTCTGTATTGAAAAAGAGATACAGGTTGGCTATCGGGAAGCAACTCTATCTGATGGTTGACACTCCTTTGGGGAGGTAGGCCATCAACATCACCATATTCTTGCCCAAGTTTGTTAAATATGCTACCTTCAGGTGAATTAACACTTAAGGGAGTATTTATAGACACATTCATAGGCAAATGCTAAATTAATATTTAGACTCTGAACTGCATGGTCATCCACATATGGAACGAGGTGGAGATTGTGAAGTTGGGATAGAGCCCAGGTGGAAGGATAGAAAAGAGTGATCAGAGAGCATAGTGGGGTTGACCTCGAAGTGTGATATCAATGGAATGAAGGATGGTGACCCCATGAGATAGTCAACGACACTGTGCCCACCACTATGAGGGTGGCATGTGTAGCTGCTCGAATCAGGCCAACATGCTAGGCCATTATAAATGGCTAGCTCATTGAGCTTCTCCTAGTTGCGACAAATATTCAGTGTGTCGGTTGAGGTCCTGGTAACTCCCATGTCATCACAATCAATGGCTCGTATGCATAGCTGGTCAGCAGTATTATGAAATTCTACTTGTCATGCAGTTGTCCTGGCGTTAAAATCACTAGTAAGAAGAACATAACGTCGATCTGAGAATCTGACAATGTCTGTGGAGAGATCAGTAAATGGAGATCCAATGTCCTCTACAAAAGAACAGGACTCCTCCGGAGGGAAGTAGCATGTAGCAATGAAGAGATCCTTGGTCAATCCAACGTCACGTCCTATGAGATGGACCAACATATATCGTGCAAACTCATCAGGTTTGATTTGGCCTTAATCACCCATGAGAGCATGGTGATTTGAAGTCTCGAGATATTGGCCCACTCTGTTGAAGTAAGGCCAGTGTACCAAGACTCTGCAGCATACATACTAGTACGAGTAACCATAGTATCAAATAAACCACACGTACTAAGAGCATCTCGAACATGGTTGTGTGTGTGTGTGTGTGTGTGTGTGTGTGAGAGAGAGAGAGAGAGAGAGAGAGAGAGAGAGAGAGAGAGAGAGACCTCCTTGCTATCAGCATAGCCAGTGGTCTTTCCACTCTCACTTGCTATAGGAAGGAGGTAGGGACCACCTCGACTCGCTATGGTCACGACCAACACTACTTGCTATGCATAGCAAGTCTCTCACAACCTTTGCTGAGCATGGTACGTGTGTCATAATGTTCTTCGCCTGCTCTGCTCGTCTTAGGAAAAGAACATATCAGAAGCTATGCTCATCATGGCGAACTACATTTTAAATGAAATATGGAGAGAGAGAGAGAGAGAGAGAGAGAGAGAGAGAGAGAGAAAAAGCTTTATTAATGTCTTTTCCATGCCAAAAGGCATATAAGAAAGGAGTACATGTCAAGTATGTGAAAATAATGGGAGCGTATATAAACGTCTCCAAGAAAAAACTATGCATAACAGAAAAATGAGTAATGTAACTGTAAACTACAAACTGCCAACTGTCCATAAGTGGGAGCAAGAATAGCTGCCATGAGTAGAGTAGAGTAGAGTAGAGTAGTATCAGATAGTCTCAGGTACTGCTGCTGCTGAAAAAAGACATAATACGAGCTATATCAGGAGACCGTCGCTGACGTCGTCTAGGAGGGTGAAAATTGTGTACTCTCGTAACAAGGCAAGAAGTGTGAACTGTTGCATGACTATGAGTGATACACTGTCTCTGACACGATGAGGTGGTATGTCGTCGTCATCGTCGTCGGGTCGAGTCCGTCTCCTGGTGAAGAAATACGTAATCTGAGCCTGAGAGCTAGGATGTGGCTAGTGAGCTGTCTGGTACATATCCTGGCGCAGCAAGACCATCTCTCGTAGCATAAGTGCAACACAGCGAGAGTCCTCATATCTCATCAATGCTCTAAGTGTAGTAGGCATGTCACGGAATAAACAATGATATCTCCCTCTAATCTCATAATATATGGGGCATCTGAAGATGAAATGCTCCTCGGACTCTATCTCATGTAGGGGACAGCAGGCATAGTCTCTCCTCTCGTGGTGCACCCTGGAATCTGCCTGTCTCAATTGCCAACTGATGTGAGGAGACTCTGAACTGTCCCAAAGTGAAACGGAGACCGTGTGATAGTCCAGAAGACAAATAGCGAGGTAAAACTGGAAGACCAGTGGCATCCTGCACTAGAAAGTGAATCCAGTAGTAGTCAGGCTTAACCCCCAGCTGGGGACGCCAGGTACGGTCGAGATATGCTCTGTATAAAAAACGTCTAATGTACTGGTGTGTACCCAAAGGGAGATTAGTGATAGTGATACCAAATGCTTCCACGAGGAAGTGTGATGCCTGAGAGAACCATGATAGTCGGTATCCCTGAGTCTGAAGGTGATGAGAGGACCCTATGATTCAGTAACATAAAGTACTCAGAGATCCAAATAAGAACATTACAAATGAGTTTTTGTTTTTATCTATTGGGTAGTTTTAGGTTCCCAAGAGATAGTACACTGCTCTTTAGTCTGTGGGATTATGCATTTGACCGGTATAATATCTTTAGCACTTTTTCCAGCACTAACAGGTGATTTCTCATCTATTTGTTCTGGTACCATGTGATTAAGGCTCAAAAAAGGTGGGATATGTTGTTTTCAGTTGCTCTCCTTTTACAAAAAAGTATCTTCTAGTCTTGTAGCAATTATTTTACGCCTCCTGAATTTTAATGCCAAAAATTACATAATGTTTATATGAAGCACAGCCCTGTAGTTCTTTCCTATGAAGAATCGTGGACCATTTTGATGTGATCGTCTTGTGTCACTTGCTGGTCCCAAACCAATGTACTCACTGAGGAACATTTCTACATGGTTTTTTAATTACTTGCTCTTGCGATTCGATAACAATTTGCTCTTGCTTCTTTGTGATATTTTTCTGTACTCTTCATCGTTGGTTAGCTTTTGGGAAGAAATTATCACATAGCATAATTTTACAAGCATATATTACATCATTGGGTTTCTCAAATGCAGCACGACTTTAATTTCACAAAGCGGGACTGGCTGTCAGTGAAAAAACATGAGCTCCCGTCTGGGGACAAATTGGTAATCATTCTGTTCATTTGTTACATCTGAAAAGAATTAGTTCAGGTGGTCATAGCTCTAGAAACTGGACTTGGAGAATTACCTAGTTGAGCACTTTGCTAGTTTACGTTTGTTGCAATCTATGTCAAAAAGCCTTCAATTTTGCTATACACTCATGGTAGGCAACTTATGTCTTGGGCACATAATCTGATTGTTGTTCTTATATCACAATGCCGTAGATAATGGGGCTAAATCCTCCTTTTGGAGTATTTGCACAACTTGCCAATACGATGGTGCAGCATGCACTAACGTTTAAGCCCAAATTGCTCATATTAATTGTTCCAAAGGAGACAAAAAGGTACTATTTTCTAGACTTCTAAAACCTCTTTTGGATGATATGTTTTTCTCCATTGTGGCTTGCATTTTGCAATGTACTCCTCAAGCAAGTGTAGCAAGAGTCCATGTTGTTGTTGTGTCTTTTTAAGTCTGTGGCCACTTCTTCGCATTTAACAGTTCTATTGGATACGAATCAAGTTTTGGAACTTCTTTTCCTTCATGCTCGGGATTCTATCTGCTGAGTTCCAAATCTGCTTGATGCTGACATGGAAGGGGGGGGCATATGCAGGTTGGAATACTGTGGATATGAATGCATATGGGAGGATCCATATCTTTTAAGTGGCCAGGTTTTTCTTTTTTCTAATGAATTAGCGTATTGACTTCACATTGTTTGTGGAATTTCAATCCAGTTTGCTTAAGCAAATGTTGTCTTTTGGATTTTTGTACCAGGTTCTACATATGGATCAATGATAGCTTTACTGATTTTTGGAGCTTCAAAGTTTTCCTCTGAAAGGTTCTTATTGCCTGCCCTTGGCATTCTTGTGTACAGGCTTTCTACTTCCCAGGATCAGTGGACATAAATGACAAAAGTCTAAGTCAGGAGAACTTTGATGTTCCTCCTTTGTACCTATGGAGTCGTTCGGACTGGGCTACTCGACATCGACAAGTTGCTGCAGAGCAAGGGCACCTTGAAAACTCTATCCCACTAAGAACTGACATGTTGCATCCTGTCCCACAAGTATGGTCAACCAGGAGATTTGAAACTCAACCTGAGTCGAGAATTCATGAATGGAGGCACTTCACCGATCAGTGTGCAGTTCCTGCAAAAGATTTTGATCCTTCGAAAATAATGATTGCTGGTGCTGAACATCATGTTAGAGGAGAATTTAACCAGCAGCAACGTGAGAAAATTTTTGGCGCTAATACTCCAGATTATGGTGCTCAAATCAAACCCCAACATCGTCAACAATCGGAATCACCGTCACATTATAGAAAATTGGTAGATTCATGGAATAAGGATCCAAGTGGGAACCAAATGGTTTTTGGACAAGAACTCCAGGAATTGGAAATGGTACCTAACAGGCAACCTGAAGACCCAGCTTTAGATCTTGATTCTTGCGAGGAGGCTCCTAGACAATTCGTATCTGCATTTGAAGAACACAGAAGATTTGCAATGGGACGACAATATCCTGGATGCGAAATTTTAGTCCAGACAAGAAGCTTCACACCTGACCGGCCTTGCTTACCCTCTTCTCGTCCATATCATGATTTTCAACTTTATAATAGGACACCTCCTGAACTGGCATTTGATGGTCATACAGGAGGATGGATTGAAGATTGAGTTGAATCCTACTTTCTAGTTATCTTGTCCCTTGTACATGTGTAAGTTTTGGAAAGTTTGTGGCCATCTTTTTGTGAAGAGGTTGCAATATTCTTACTGTTGTAAATGCCAAAGGGCTGTCCTGGTCATTGAAGTGACAAAAAGCATCATGAGCAGGAGTCACTTTTTGTGCCATTGAGAAATGTACAGTAATGAGGTTTGTGGTACCTCTTTCAAACAGTTCATAGCAATTTCAAATGCCAATTGATGCTTATTCAGTTTCTCTTTTGTGATTCTTGTAGTTCATCCTACACCTTGTTTGCAACTAGCTTGATCTTGTCTCTGGGCTTTAATCATTTTGGCTGCCCATATCATGTATGAGCTTGATCCTGCCTTATTTGCATCCAGCTTGACCTCGTCTCTGGGCTTTAACTATTTTGGCTGCCCATGTCATGTAGAAATGCTAATTTCTGAAGGCATATCTATTCTTCCACATTTCTTTAAAAATTGAGCAGTACTGTCTATAGCTAACACTTGTGGAGATTAACCCCTGTAGAGATGCGATAGTTTGGCCTTCACAAATTTGAAGGTTCTCTCTCTCTCTCTCTCTCTCTCTCTCTCTCTCTCTCTCTCTCTCTCATATGTACGTATGTTTTGGCTTGGATCACTTGCGGATAAGGAGTTTTAGAGTTCACAATTTTTACACCCGACCTCATGGGAGGTACTAACTCGAGCACCATATTTTGATTTTGAGTTATCTCATTGTCTTAGTACATTGTTGGGCAGTTGAGGACTCTTCCTACCATCTTCAAGTGGAAGTTGTTAGGTTCTACGTGGTTGATCGTGAAAACAGGGTATGCCAAGTTTCTCCATTTGAGGCATCTTCCCCTTGATCTCTTAAATCTTGATCTTGAGGCTCTTCCTCAATTCCACTATGTCAATAAATCTTGCAAAACCAAGATAGATTCCATCCCCACTTTCCATATGAAATAATTAGATGAGTTAAATCTTTCACTTGCCTCCAATATGTAAGCTCCTATTAATGGCACGAGGAGGAAGTTCTTGTACAAAGAGTACACTTGTGAAATGACTCTACAAATTGATTTTGTGATTCAATAAACTAGTTTTGAACAAGATCTTCACCAAAATCTAGTGACCTTGGAAAATAGACCCATAGACATTGCCTAGATCAGAAAGATTTAAGGCTCATTGAAATTGAATCAAAATACATAAAAATCAGATCCAAATATTTCTTTGGACTCTTTCAAGTCCAAAGATTCTAATCCTAAGAGTTGGATTGGATTTGAAGAGTTTTGATGCCCTAGCTTTTACAAACCAATCTTGACTAGATTGAAAATTTGGATGAAATTGAACCTATAGATTTACCATGATCTCAACCAAGCCTGTACACTCAAATATGGACACGTCCTTGTTCTAGACACTTAATGAGATCACAACTTGACTCACATTCTCACAAAAGAGATTGATTAGAATCTATTTGAGTTACATACAATCATACATCAATTTTACACGAGAGTTGAGATTTTAGACTTTCACAAGCTTTCAAAGATCCATCCATGTTTCCACTTTTTGATTTTGGATCAAACTTGCAAAAATAACTTTCTGGCACTTGATGAACACAACAAAACACTAGATTGGATGATGCAAATCCAAATGTACCCATAGATTTGAGATCCTTGTAGATTTGCCAATTCCTAGTACAAGGAATTTCATCAAAATCTTAAAACATGCTAATTTGGGACTAAAAAAAAATGACTTCCTTCTTGTAGACTTTCACACATGATTGTAAATGGAAGATAGAGGGAATTGGTAATGTACCAATTGGTGTTGGATCCACTATGATGCTTATGCTAGATAATGTGCTTTTTGTGGCAAATCTCATTAGTGTTGGTCAAATGTTTGATGATGGATTTCAAATTGACTTTGGAGTGGATACTTGCTTGATTAAGAGATGGTGAAGTGGTAGCAAAAGCTTTTTAAGTTGGATTTTAGTGAAGAAGCTAACTTTGTGGAAGAATGGTTAAGAAGAGCTTGGATCATCTCAATCAGAAAACCATGCTTTCCATGCTCAGACTCAAATTATGGACTCAAAAAGTTACGTTACATAGAAGCTTAATATCAATATTAACTGTGACATATTCTGATTCTGTGGAGGACAAAGAAATGCATTTATGCTTTCAACTATTTCATAAAATGGGTCCTCCTGCAAAGCAAAGATAGCCAGATGTAAATTTTCTTGCGTCCACATACCAGTCCAATTAGTGTTAAAATAAGTAAGTAATGTCAAAGCATCTTTTGTATTTCCATTATAACACAAAGCATAGTGCTTAGTGGCTTGAATGTATCTTAGTACTCTGAGTAGAGTTTTTCAATAAGGTAGGTCGGGATTTGACATAAACTGTGACAATTTTTTGCATCAGTTTTCGGGCACATATCCTTTGACAGTTTGAATCCTGGGTCCATAGGCGAGTCCATTGACTTGCAGTTTTCCATGCCGTACATGTAGAGTACACTAATTAGATACCTTTCTTGACTTAATGTGATACTTCTCTGCGCTTTGTCTCTTGTAATCTCGATTCCCAGAAGGTAGTGCGGAGGGCTTGAATCGGTCATTTCGAATTCCTTCGACAAAAGATTCTTCGTCTTATGAAGCAACTGATTCAAATTGCTGATGATCAATGAGTCTTCAACATATAGAGCTATTATGACATAGCTCGAGTCTCTGTGTTTGAGATCAACATTAGAGTCAGCAAAGTTCAAGATGAAGTCATGTTGCAACAAGAATCGATTGATTCTATCAAACCAGGCCCTTGGAGCTTGCTTTAGCTCGTAGAGAGCTTTCTATAGCTTACATACTTTGTGTTCTTGGCCTTGAAGGACATAACCTTCAGGTTGATAGATGTAGATGTCTTCTTGTATATATCCATTCAGAAAGGCTGTCTGAATATCCATCTGGTGTACTTCTAGATCTTCGACAACTGTGAAGACGAACAAAGATCGAATTGACTGAAGTCTTACGACTGGACTGTATGTCTCAATGTAGTCAATCCCATAGATTTGTTCGTAACCTTTGATGACTAGTCGAGCTTTCCATCGGCTGTTGAGCCATCTAGATTCAACTTGAAGATCCACTTGGTGTCGATGATTTTTGCATCTGTAGGAGTTTCGACGAGATGCGAGGTCTTGTTCTTCATCAATGAATTATATTCAGCTTGCATGGCAGAATGCCAATTGTCTGCATTCGAACTTGACAATGCTTTTGTTACTGAAGTGGGTTCATCATTGCTGATGAATGCATGAGAGACGAAACAATCAGGTTCTTGTCATGGTTGTGTAGATCTTCTAACAATAGTCGGTTGCTGAGATGATGATTCTCCTTGCTGCGTGACAGGGATATCTTCGATGTTCATTGAAACAATCGCAGGTCGAGGCCTGTCGATGGTGATGGGAGTCGTTGGAATGAACTTTTGCATTGGTTGCTTATGCTTGAAATCGAAGAATTTGAGGAAGACGACATCTCGACTAACTGAGATTCGGCTTGACTCAACATCAAAAATTCGATATGCTTTGTGTTGTCGAGTATCCAATGAAGATACTCCTGCAGCTAACAAGGTCAAGCTTCTTTCTCAGATCAGAGAGAATGTGTACATAGCAAAGACAGCCAAACACTCGAAGGTGTCTTAGACTCGGTTTGTAGCCATAGAAAGTTTCGAAGAGAGTCTTTGAGTCGACGGCTTTGGTACTCGAATAGTTTTGCAGATAACAAGTTGTTGAAACAGCTTCAGCCCAAAAATTCTTGGTGAGCTGAGCATTTGACATGATTGATCATGCCGCATTTAGCAATGTTCGGTTCTTCCTTTCAGCTACTCCATTCTGTGTGTAGTTGGTGGTGAACTGATGATGAATGTCGAATGATGCCAGATAGTCAAACATTTCGTTTTACAAAAACTCTCCACCACTGTTTGTACAAAGGGTCTTGAGTCGTTGACCAGTCTGTGTCTTAGCGAACTGTTTGAAGTCTTTGAAATAGTTGAATGCCTCAGACTTGTTCTTGATAAACATGATGTTGGTAAATCTAGAATAATCATCGATAAAAGTGAACAAATATAGTGCTGAACCCGGAGAGGGAATACTCATAGGGCCACACAGATCACTATGTATCAATTCTAGAATGGACTTAGCTCTAGTGGCTTGTTCCTTTAAGAATCTTGATCTACACTATTTGCCTAGTAGGCACATCTCACAAACATGTCGAATGTCAGTGGGGGCAACATTAAAGTTTAAATTCTTGACTATACTATTATGATGCATATACAAGATTGATCTCATGTTTAGATGTTCTAATCTTCGATGCCATAATTGGGCATTTGAAGTACTCACATTAGTAGAAAGTGCATATTCGTGACCCAAAATGTACAAATTACCTTCTCTATTTGCAGAGAGGACTTCTTTACAATTCTTGTCCAAAATGGTACATTGCTTTGAATTGAACAAGGGTCTGCAGCCCTGATCAGTGAACTTGCTGACTGACAATAAATTTTTGGTCAGTTTGGGTACGTAAAGTACCCAGAATGTCTCAAGAAGAAGAAGGCACAAGAGAGCAAACAAAGCAACATTGCACATCAGGAGGAGGAGGATGAAGAGTCATCCTTGATGGTTTCCAACAAACCACCATCATCCAAGAGGAACACCAATGATTCTTGGTGGATTGATAGTGGGGCAAGTTCCCACATGACATATCAAAAGGACATATTCTCCACCTTACTTTCTTACAATGACTTACATAGATCAATCTATACTGCAAGTAGTCAAGAATGTAAGATAAGTGGAATAGGAACAATTCCCTTGTATGTGGGATCATCCAAAAGGATGGATCTTGATAATGTTCTTTATGTTTCTAAGTTAACCAAGAATTTGCTTAGTGTTGGCCAGTTAATGGATAATGGCCTAGATGTACAATTTAAGCATGGAGTTTGTTCCATCCTTAGAAATGATGAATGTATAGCCAAAGGCTTTAAGCAAGGTAGATTGTTTAAGCTTGATGCTAATATTGCAGTGGAGAGTGTTAACTTGGCAAAGGTGGAGCTATCAAAGGTGGAACTGTGGCACAAAAGGTTGGGCCACCCCAACTACAAAGCCATGGAATCTATGGTTGCAAAGGAACTTGCAGTTGGACTCCCCAAGCATTTGTCAAAGTGTGGGAAGAGATGTGAAGCATGCAGCCTCTCAAAGGCTCACAAACTAGCCTTCTCAAGATTTACATCAAGATCAAACTCTCCTCTTAGACTTATCCATTCGGATGTTCATAGTTTTTCACATGAGTCTAATGGTGGTGCCAAGTACTATGTTATCTTCATTGATGACTATTCTAGATTTTGTTGGATGTACCTCTTGTCTAGCAAATCAATGGTGTTTGATTCTTTTGTAAAGTTCAAGACTTTGGTAGAAAATCAACTTAGTACCAAGATTAAGGTATTAAGGAGTGATAATGGAGGTGAATATATCTCCAATAAGTTGATTGACTTTTGTAGTTCTAATGGCATAAAGAGGGAGTGTTGATTGACTTTTGTAGTTCTAATGGCATAAAGAGGGAGTTGTCATGTCCATACACCCCTCAACAAAATGGAGTGAGTGAGAGAAGAAATAGATCTCTTTGTGAGTGTGTTAAGGCCTTAAGGCTAGATGCTTCTCTATCCAAACCATTTTGGGGTGAAGCAATAACTTGTGCTAACTATTTGTGCAATAGATTGCCAAACCAAGCCATTGGAGGAATCACACCATTTGAAGCTCTATTTGGAGAGAAGCCCAATTTCAAGGATCTCAAAGTTTTTGGATCCACTTGCTATGTACACCAATCCTTGGATAAGAGAAGGAAGGATGATGCAACATCCATCAAAGGCATCTTTGTGGGATATGGTGAGAATAGCAAAGGTTATAGAGTCTTCAATCCCATCACTAGCAAGGTGATAGTGAGTAGGGATGTTATTTTTGATGAAGGACATGCTTGTGATTTGGATGATAATGCTACTAATCATCTTGATGCCAAAGATCATGCTAGGATGGAGGAGGAGCTTCCAAGTGAAGAAGAACTTGAGGATCCACCTCAAGATGCAAGAACTCCAAGAACTCCAAGAAGATCTACAAGGGCAAGATTCGAGCCATTGAGGCTCACCTATGATGGTCAAGGTGATCAAAGGGAAGGCTCATCATCTTTCACATCTTACATCTTTCTTACTTCAATGTTAGATGAGCCAACATGCTATGAAGATGCTTGTAAGTCTAAAAGTTGGATGGATGCTATGCAAGTAGAGTATGATGCTCTTATTGAGAATCATACTTGGGATCTTGAGCTTCATTCTTGGAATAGAGGTTATTAGAGGATGTGATTTTAGCTTCATTTGTCAATCTAAATATGCTACATCCATCCTAGATAGATTTGGAATGAAGAATTGTAAAGGCATTGAGACACCAATGGAGCAACATGTAAAAGCATCTATTGGTTGTGATGAAGCATCCTTTGAGGACATCACATTATATAGAAGGCTTATTGGCTCCTTGATCTATTTAACTATAACTAGACCTGATCTTAGTTATAGTGTTGAAAAGTTAAGCCAATTCATGCAAAGTCCTCTAGTTTCACATTGGAAGATTGCCAAAAGAGTTCTTAGATACATTTCATTCATTAAGAATTTTGGTATTTTGTATAAAGGAACTAATCTTGGCTTAAGAGCCTATAGTGACTCGGATTTTGCAAGTGACAAAGTGGATAGAAGATCAACAAGTGCCTTTGCCACCTTTCTATGTGATGGAGTAGTATCATGACTTTCCAAAAAGCAAGATACCATCTCCCTATCTTCCACAAAATCCGAATACAAGCCCTTGACATCAATATGCAAGGAGGTCTTGTGGCTCAAAAGGCTATTGGTGGAGCTTCATGTCATGGAGGTGGAGATCCCTATCATCTATTATGACAACCAATCAGCCCAATCACTTGCAACTAATCCTACATTCCATGCAAGGAGCAAACACATCGAAATTGCTCATCATTTCGTGAGGGAAAAAGTGCAAGCTAAAGAGATCAAGCTCCAACACGTGCCATCATCAAGTTTCTTGGCTGATTTGTTTACTAAACCTTTACCTAAAGATTCATTTGTCAAGCTTAAATCTTCAATTGGAGTTATTGATAAAAGCATTGTGATCTCCAAGGCTAGATTTGAGGAGGAGTGTGAAAAATTGCCTACATTGGCAAATCTAGCCATGTAGAATATTGTATATTTTGTCAATATTGTTTGTTGGTTACTTGTATGGGAAAAGTGCCACTTGTACATACACACCTAAAGTAGGTTACCACGAGTCAAGAGGAGTGGTTGTGTCTATTTGGTAGTGATTCCTACTTTGTAGGATCTAGACCATGATTTATGATAAGATTTGTACCTACCATGCACCTACCAAGCATGACTCTTGGATCTAGGCTAGGGTTTTCACATTAGGGCAAGAAAGTGGAGTCTACTTCCTTATTACATGCTGGATTTTCACCTAACTTTGCAAAGGAAGTGTGTTTTACTATGTATTCCCATTCTCCATAGTGAGAAGATAGAAACTTTTTGGAGCCTCAAGGAGAAACTCGAGTTTCCTCTCATTGTATGGTGATTACTCTTGATTTCCAATGAAACCCAGCTTTGGCACTTTATAAACACTGTCTACAGGCCGTACTACAGCCTTATTTCCACACGTGTGGAGTTGGATTATACTATTTGATCAATGCCTTGATTGTCTCTGCTTGTTTCCTATCAAGCTAAACTAGATCTTGTTTTCTGATGACTAGTTTCTGATAGATTGTTTAACAAGCATACAATCACCTTGTGGATCATTCAAAAATCTATTTATGGTCCTTAGTACTGTACTTTTCACAGTTATGTGATGCGTAGTTGAGTGTTCGGAGCTTCCGCACGATAAGAAAATTAAAAGACAGAAATTTGTTCGCGAATCAGAAGAGAGGACGAACACAAAACAAAGAAAAAGCGCTTTCGCGACATGGTATCAGAGCAAACAATTTATCACTACTGACATTCCAGTAGTGATTCTTCCAGACAACACAATATGGCTACAACAATCCAGACCAGAATAGCAATCAGTCTTGATGGTGCAAATTATAGAATCTAAAAATTTAAAATCAAAACACTCCTGAAGGGTGAAGGCATCTGGTCGGTGATCGAGCTCTCAGAGGTGCAGCCTCCAGAGGGAGACTCGAGGAGAGCTGAATGGATCAGAAAGGATGAGCACGCAATGGCGATCATCGTTTCGTCCATAAATGAAGATCTACTCATGCAGATTGAAGACTGCGAAAGCAGCCATGGAGCGTGGGAAAGATTAAAGTAGAAGTATGAAGTGAGGACTGCAGCTTCAATCATGCACCTTCACAATCAGCTGCAATCCATACGGTGGGATGGCAACCAGTTAGATCAGCATGTTGAGAAGATCAGAACGATCTTCGCTCAACTCGCTGCATCGGGACAGAAGCACCAGGTCCCAACACCACAACAGTTGATGTGCTTCATGAAATCTCTACTGACGTCCTATCAGCCGCTGAGAATGCCATACTGAGTCTACCAGTTATGACATTCGACAAAGCGATCAGTCTTGTCGTTGATGAGAGATTGATGAGAGACGAAGGAGAGGAAAGCAGTGATCAAGATAAGGCTCTCTTCACGAAAGGAAAGAAGAAGAACAAAAACAAGCCAAGATTCGAGAAGACAAAGTCCTCGAATCAACAATCTTCTTCCTGCGATCACTGCCACAAACCAGGCCATACGACCAACAAATACTGGTTCAATCCAGCAATACCTTGCATGCACTGCAAGAAGAAAGGGCATTCTACATACGACTACAGATTCAATCCAAAAAGGAAAAACAAAACTGAAAAGGCAAGCGTTGCAGAGTCATCAAAGGATGCTGAAAGAGGTGACGAAGCTTTTACGATACTCGATGAAGCTTTGACAAGCTACTCTGAACACGACTACGATGTAGTCATCGATTCAGGAGCAACATCTCACATAACCTACAATAAAAAGATCTTGATCAACTTTCGCGAACTCGAAAACGACAAAGCATTGATTCTAGGCGATGGAAGCAGACATGATGTCAAAGGCATTGGCTCTCTACAGCTACGAACATTGTCAGGCCAAGCAGAGCTGCCAGGAGCACTCTATGTGCCCTTACTCAGAAAGGATCTGCTATCTGTCTCCAAGATGGCAGATCTAGGCATTCGAGTTTTGTTTGAAGGCAACACTTGTCGAATGATCGAGAAGACGACAAACAAGTTGCTGACGGTCGGATGCAGAGAAGGAAATCTCTACCAGGCCAAAATAATCAGCAACTCTGAAAGCATATTAAATGCTTCAGAAAACGAAGATCAACTCTAGAATAGAAGAATGTATCATCTGAACATTGGAGCCTATATGACATGATCAGAAAGGACATTGTCACAGGTCTCAAGATTTCAAGGACAGAGGCTGAGTTCTGCGAAGTTTGTCAAAAAGGCAAGCAACATCGGAATCCATTCACACACGAGGGAAGAAGAGCCAAATAAGTTCTTGAGCTCGTCGCCTCTGATGTGTGTGGACCGATGAAAATAGATTCGCTCTCAGTTTCGAGATATTTTCTAACGTTCATAGATGATTACAACCGAATGACCACGATCTATTGTTTGAAGAGGAAATCTGAAGTATTTGATTCTTTCAAGAAGTTCGTGGCATTCGTAGAGTGACACACCTTGAACAAGATACAGATCCCTAGATCTGACAATTGAGGTGAATACAAAAGCACAGAATTCTCAAGATTCTGCGAAAAACAGGAGATCAAACACTAGTTCACTCCTGCATACACACTAGAATACAACGATGTGACAGAAAGAAGAAACAGAACGCTAGTCGAAGGAGCCAGATGCATGATGGCACATGCTCAATTGCCAGGTCAATTCTGGGCCGAGGCAATGCTCAGTCACAATCCATGTCTGATTCTTAATTAGAGAATCGAATTCTGTGTCCATTGTGGACTTGGGATTGACATTGCCTATGATTCAATGCATGGTTCTCGCACAAAATAACAGGCTGGATCATCCATAAATCAGGATGGAGGCTGTCTGGATCAATTCAATCTTATGGGTTGAACTTTGATCCTCTGATGCAATTTGACTCGTTGAGGGTCTGTGACTCACTTTCTGAGTTTGTGTCAAATTTATGGTCAATCAGGAGTTCAGAGTTGGTTTTGACTCTAGGATCTAAATTTGATGGAGCTTTTTCCTTGTGGTTGAAGAATTGATCTTTCACAAAAATGATGTCTTTACTTGTGAATGATTTTTGAGTGTTCAGATTATAGAGCTTGTATGCCTTGTGATATGGAGAATAGCCAATGAAAGTCAACTTTCTGCTAGTGTCGTCTAGTTTTTTTCTTAAATCAGCAGGCTAATATGAGAGTAAGCAATGCATCTAAAAGCTCGAATGTGTTTGAGTGAGGGTTTTGATCCTGTCCATACCTCATAAGGTGTTTTGCCATTTAGAGCATTTGTAATGGATCGATTCTATAGATAGGCAGCAGTCCTGATAGCTTCTGCCTAGAATTTCTTTGGAAGACAGGCATGGGCCAACATGCTCTTGGCACTTTCGATCAGTGTCCGATTCTTTCTTTTAGCTACACCATTGGATTGAGGTGAGTAGCTAGTTGTAAATTGTTGGTGTATTCCATTCGCCTTGCAAAACTCCTTAAATTTAGTGAATATAAATTCTCTCCCTCCATCAATACGTAGAGCATTGTTTTTTCTTTGTGTCTAATTATCAGCAGATGCCTTGAACTGTTTGAAGAACTTGAATGCTTCAGATTTATTCTTCAAAAAATAGGTGACAGTTCTTCGAGAAAAATCATCAATAAAGATTAGAAAGTAAATGGCTTCCCCCGTGGAAGCAGTTTGCATAGGGCCACAAATGGCTCCCCTCGTGGAAGTAGTCTGCATAGGGCCCCCATGGAAGCAGTCTGCATAGGGCCACAAATGTCACTATGTACAGGATCTAGCAAACCTTTAGATGAATGAACTAAATCTGAATTGAATGGACTTCTAGCATGTTTGTTGATAATACAGCTTTCACAAAGAGAAGTTGATTTGCTAATAGATGGTAGATCTTGCACTAAATTCAGATTCGACATTTGTTAAATACTTTTGAAATTTAAATGACCTAATTTGAAATGCCATAGCATATCAGTCGATTCAGAAGTTAAAGTATGAAGAGCTTGACTGTTTGTAGAATAACAATGACTTAGTTTGTAAAGGTAGCCACACCTTCTACTAACAAGCCCCTCTGTCTCTTAGTGCAGAATGTCGCCTGCATAGCTCTTTCCATAATTATTTACAATGATGGTCTTTCATTTTTGTTATACTTTTATTACAGAAATTCAAAACTTGGACAGGGCCTTTCCAAAAGATGCCTTTATTTTATTTTATTTTAACTTTGGTAAATCATCTCATTTTTGGCCACAACTCTTGAAATCACAATGAATGGATGCTACTTATATGAAATCCACCAAGTAGACATCTCTACCTACTCTCAAAGATTAGTCCTAAACTCTCAAACGACAATACAAAATTCCTTGGAGTTACTTGCATCATATTCTGCACTTCAAGATCTTTCTAGCAAGTGGGCAATTTCTCACTATGGATAAATAACAAGATTTTTGCAAAGATTCAAAGTGGATGGATGGTACATGGACATTAAATGTAGTAACTGAAGCCTAATTTATCCAAAAAAATGTGAAAAATTGTCAACTAGTTTGTTGGTTTATTGGCATTTTTGGAGGCCAAAATGAAATCTCAACTTAGAGATAGTTTCATATTTGTCAATAAAGGCCTAAATAGTGTTCTTACTATTTTTGACAAGTAGATAAGTGAATGAGGTTGGATTTGGACCCATTCTAATTGGCTAATTTTGGTACATTGCATCTAGACTAGATTTCTAGGTTTTTGATGAAGTATCTAGAAGCTTCTAATTAGGTCAAGTTTGGGGCAAGTGGCCAAATGAAATTTTGGAAGCTATAAATAGTTGTACCTATGTGGAGAAATAATCATCAAAGTTTCTTTCTTTGTGAAAAATTCATCTCTTGTGTTTCTATGTCCAGCTCATGTGTTTCTCTTTTGATATCTTGGATTTGGGTTTTGACAATCTGCAAGTAAATTCTTTGCGAGTTTTGCGAGTTTTATTTACAAATGATTTCTAAAATTTCATGGCACATGGTATGCTATCAGATATATAGGCTTTATATATACTCATTTTATATTAGATAAAAACTAACTTTGATTATACCAATGGATTCTACATAAAAAATGGAGCACTTTTGCTTTTTGGACCATTTCAATCCGAGCAATAATAAGAAAGTTATGATAGTTCAACGTTTTTTAAACTAGAAAACATTTTTCCCTTGGAACCTAAAAGGGGTAGCATGCCGGCGTGCTATCAATTTGAGTTAAAGACTAAAAGCAAAATTGGTAGCACGCCGGCGTGCAACCCTTTCTAGCTGCAAGAAAAAAAAATTAGCCTAAAAAACTTTGAAGGGCGATAACTTTCTTAATATTGCTCAGATTGAGATGGTCCAAAAAGCAAAAGTGCTCCATTTTTTATGTAGAATCCATTGATATAATCAAATTTGATAAGAAAAAAAAAAATTCATTATTTCATCATCTCAACATAAGCTTAATAGTAAAGTTATAGCCTCCATCTAGAACATACAATAAAAATGCTATTTTTTTTTTACCGTCGTTGATTTTATAATACGTAGCACATACCATCATATCTTTTAATGTATGGTCATATATCAATTCTTGGTAGTAGACAAAAATGTTTTAGCTTGATAAATGTAAAATTAAAGTGATTAAGTATTCTGCGTTCTCAATGATATAACATACTATGTACAATTTGTAGACAACATGATTTGCAGACATATCTTTTAGCTAGTAAGAAAATAAACAATGTGATAATAAAGTACACAAATAGATTATACACCCAAAAGCGAAGTAGAATAAATTTTAAAAACCTAAAAACAATGTAGCATGCCATGTGCTATCAATTTGACGTAATTTAAAAACACTAAACATGCAAAACTCGCAGATTATTTACTCGCAATATGCCAAACCCCCTTGGATTTCTCTGTGTAGAATGTTGATTTTCTTGTAGATCTTGCTTGGCATGCTAGCGCCCCGGATACTAGGGTCGGTCACACACTTGAAATGTAACCTTCTCAGATTTATCAATAAAGTGGGATTTTTCTCAAACTGACTCTGATTACCTTCTGGGTTTTAGTGTTCGGTAAAAGCGCCAGTTGTAAGGCCGCTTTCAAAATTTTTAACTTGGCACATAGCTGAGGGTCGTATCCCGGGACGCCAGCGGTATGCCGTCGGGACCATTCGGTCCGTGGCGCCAGCGGTATGCTGTCAGGACCATTTGGTCCAGGAACTGGTTGTTTCCATATCTGTCGCGGCTTGTGGTTCTGAGTGTTCCTTGCATGAACGTGAATGGGTTAAGCTCTTGGGGAACGGGCTCTAATCTGTCGACTGAGTTGGATGGCTTGCTTGGGTGGATGTTACCTGTTTATGGCTGTCCAGTCTGGCGTGGCGCCAGGTTGGCTTGCAGCGCTCGTGACGAAGCTTTCAGTTGGTTAAGTCTGATGTAAGTCAGACCGCTTGCTTGGAATGGACGTTACTCGTCTGTAACGAAGCTTCGAGTTGGTTAAGTTTGATGTATGTCGGGCGGCTTGCTTGGAGGGAAGTCACCCACGTCGGGACCCCCGATCTGGCATGGCGCCAGGTTGGATCTCAATGTTGGTCCTCGGAACTTCAAGTTGGTTAAGTCTGATCGTTGTTGGCGAGTTGGCTGCTTGTATGTCAAGTGGGTTCGGATGGCAAGAGTTGAAGGCTGGGAAGCTAAGTCGTGGTTCTCGGCTCCCTTTGGGATGCCTGCGCTACATGTGGTATCAGAGCCGACTGGCCGGTCAGCTATGCGAATCTCACGGAAATGGCCACGGTTTGGGGTTCATCAAGACAACTGTTGTGCAAGGTGCTGTCCACAGTGTAAGCACGGGTGCGTCCACGGTCGGGGTGGTTGGCAGGACGGGGGCTTGATGAGTCAAAGTGCTGCCCTTGAGGTGTAAGCACGGTCAGTTTCCGCGGTTCGGGCCTGGCGCCGTCTGCACATAGGACAGATGAGGCAATGTGCTGCCATTAGGATGGTGTAAGCACGGTCTGTGCCTTGTGGGGTGCGGGGTGACATATTCGCGATGGCCACCGTTCGTTTAGCTATAAGGGCTATCGACCAAATTTGGTGGGGGCGTTACTGAGGCAATGTGCTGCCTAACGGTGAAAGCACGGGTGCGTCCACGATTTGGGTGGTATGCTGCCGATCGTTTAGCTATAAGGGCTATCGACTAAATTTGGTGGGGGCATTACTGAGGCAATGTGCTGCCTAACGGTGAAAGCACGGGTGCATCCACGGGGTTGGTATATTCAAGGATAGCTGCCATTCGTTTAGCTATAAGGGCTATCGACCAAATTTGGTGGGGGCGTTACTGAGGCAATGTGCTGCCTAACGGTGAAAGCACGGGTGCGTCCACGATTGGGGGGTACGCTGCCGATCGTTTAGCTATAAGGGCTATCGACTAGATTTGGTGGGGGCGTTACTGAGGCAATGTGCTGCCTGACGGTGAAAGCACGGGTGCGTCCACGGGGGTGGTATATTCAAGGATAGCTGCCGATCGTTTAGCTATAAGGGCTATCGACCAAAAAGTGGTGGGGCGTGACTGAGGCAATGTGCTGCTTAATGGTGAAAGCACGGATGGTTGGAGGGGTGTCCTATGTGGGCTGATTCCGTGATCGATTTGTATGGGCGCGGCCAGGCAAAGGTCCGTTGGCAGGACCATCTCAAAGGGGGGCCTTGTCTTTGTTACTTGTTAGTAAACCTGCCTGAGTGTCTTACTTGTACGTATTCGTGGTGAGTCTTAGTACTCGTGCTTTGCCTGGTTTGCATGATTGCTTGTGATACAAGGAGCTGATGGCTCGAGAAGGAACCTTTTCTTTTGAAGGCTGATACCATCAAACAAAGAGGACTACAGAATCTGTGGGGCGGATTTGCAGTTCAAGTACTCACACGTGAACGACAACGAAATGACTCAATGTTTGCAAAGGATGGATGGCTAGCCTGTTTCTTGGGTTAGTTTCATTTGCGACAACGCCCACCAGACGCAAGCAGGAAGTCAAAAGTTGGAAAGAGTAATTTTCAGGGGAGATCTTCTATAGCAGTTGGTCTTCATTTTGGGATGGCCACCTTCGGAACTGAAACTCACTGAGCATGGGTGATATCCAGTATCAGTTGGGTTTTTCCTCAAAGGGGAAAAGACTAGGATCCTCTTCAGAGATTGGCAACAAGTTGGATCGAGCCATAATCCTAGCAGATGGGAAGCAAGGTGTTGGAAAGGCTTTTTGTCCGAAGAACTCTACTCTAAGTCCGATCAGCTGATTTATTAAGTGGAGGGGAACTATCACACACACCTCTCTCTTGGGGCAAATTTTGAATGAAAGTTGATCAAAATGGGGGCAAATTCAAGGTGACCTAGCCATACTCACACGAGGAGACTGGCGAACTTTGGACCTAATAAGTTGACAAGCTTTTGTTGTGGAAAGGAAAGTTTGTTATAGGCTTTCCCTGGACCAGCAATGATGAGGAAACATATGAGTACGCTGGCTTGTGTTACGTGTAAGGCAGCTGATCAATGAAGGAACTGTGAAAGTTGAGTCTTGCATGAAAGACTTGGTATTTCGAATGGACGCTAGAGGACAGTTCGCGTTGAGATCGGATTAGTGCAAACTCTGGGTGCATGTTTCTGATTCAAAGAGAGCTACTTGAAGCCAAACTCGATGTACACTTCTTGTTTTGACTGTGAGGCAACTAACCAGTGATGGAATTGTGAAAGTCAAGTTTTGCGCGACGGACATGGTGCTTCAAACAAACGCGAAGAGATAGTTCGGATGCGGATCAAACTGGTGCGACCCTTTGGCTTTCCACGAGGTCAATGGTTACATTTGGGCTGATTCAAAGAGCTACTTCAAGCTAAGTGAGAGGTGCATTGCGGAGTACTCAATCTTTGCCTACCTTAAAGAGCCAAGATGGAAAAGTATCAAGATCAGGCTTGGACAAGGAGAGAAATCAAGGTGCAGAAGCAACAAGGCACGGAGTGGACCATAAAGTGGGCAATCAAACGATAAATCCTTCGGCTCAGGGAGCCTTGATACCTGTGCGGAACTGAACAAATCTGGAGCTCAGGGAGCTCAACACAAAGTGCATCAAGGACAAATCAGGAGCTCAAAGGAGTTCCAAAGTCGAAAGTCAGAAGCGACAGGGGCGAACATTTCAAAGAAAGGCCTCTGTCACCAGTTAATAAGGTTCTCGGGTTTTACGAAAGCGATATCAAATCTACGCTTTTCCTAGACAAAGATATATTTTCAAGTTATGTAATTTTTCAGTACAAAGAGTTGAGCCTCCGACTTGTGGTGTGCCAGCTTCGATGTTAATAAAAAGTGGCCACTAAATTGAGTACTGTGCCAAGTAGCTTAAATGTATAGTTATTTTAATTGGGAGACACCTTTACTTTAATCTGACATCTGATGAGGACATCAGATTTTATAAAGGTGGGGTGGATGTTGTAAAGCTACCTTTACAAGCTTTACTTCCGGTGCCATCGGCGCCAGCTATGTCCCCGACGCCAGCAGCGCCCCTGCCGCTCCCGGCGCCACTGTGACCAGAATCCAGCCGGCGCCAAGTTCCTATGGCTGAAAATCTTTGATCGGTTCTAGCGAAGTCCAGAGAGCTCAGATCGATGTGCAATCACCTCACACGATCTAGGCATGATTAAAGGAAGCCTGGGGATCAATAAAATCTAGAGAGAGAAAATGACTTTCTAGAAAGAGAAAATCCTAGAGCGAGAAAAATGTGCTTTACCAGCTTGGGTAGAGTGCTTGGTATGGGGGGGGGGGTGCCGAATCACACCAATACTATAGGGGAGTGCGGGTTGCGACTCAGGACGAGCTCCAACCAAGTCTCAGCCTCCCTTGCTGGAATGTTGTCATGGCTCTCGCCTTGGCATGCTAGCGCCCCGGAGACTAGGGTCGGTCACACACTTGAAATGTAACCTTCTCAGATTTATCAATAAAGTGGGATTTTTCTCAAACTGACTCTGATTACCTTCTGGGTTTCAGTGTTCGGTAAAAGCGCAAGTTGTAAGGCCGCTTTCAAAATTTTTAACTTGGCACATAGCTGAGGGTCGTATCCCGGGACGCCAGCGGTATGCCGTCGGGACCATTCGGTCCGTGGCGCCAGCGGTATGCTGTCAGGACCATTTGGTCCAGGAACTGGTTGTTTCCATATCTGTCGCGGCTTGTGGTTCTGAGTGTTCCTTGCATGAACGTGAATGGGTTAAGCTCTTGGGGAACGGGCTCTAATCTGTCGACTGAGTTGGATGGCTTGCTTGGGTGGATGTTACCTGTTTATGGCTGTCCAGTCTGGCGTGGCGCCAGGTTGGCTTCCAGCGCTCGTGACGAAGCTTTCAGTTGGTTAAGTCTGATGTAAGTCAGACCGCTTGCTTGGAATGGATGTTACTCGTCTGTAACGAAGCTTCGAGTTGGTTAAGTTTGATGTATGTCGGGCGGCTTGCTTGGAGGGAAGTCACCCACGTCGGGACCCCCGATCTGGCATGGCGCCAGGTTGGATCTCAATGTTGGTCCTCGGAACTTCAAGTTGGTTAAGTCTGATCGTTGTTGGCGAGTTGGCTGCTTGTATGTCAAGTGGGTTCGGATGGCAAGAGTTGAAGGCTGGGAAGCTAAGTCGTGGTTCTCGGCTCCCTTTGGGATGCCTGCGCTACATGTGGTATCAGAGCCGACTGGCCGGTCAGCTATGCGAATCTCACGGAAATGGCCACGGTTTGGGGTTCATCAAGACAACTGTTGTGCAAGGTGCTGCCCACAGTGTAAGCACGGGTGCGTCCACGGTCGGGGTGGTTGGCAGGACGGGGGCTTGATGAGTCAAAGTGCTGCCCTTGAGGTGTAAGCACGGTCAGTTTCCGCGGTTCGGGCCTGGCGCCGTCTGCACGTAGGACAGATGAGGCAATGTGCTGCCATTAGGATGGTGTAAGCACGGTCTGTGCCTTGTGGGGTGCGGGGTGACATATTCGCGATGGCCTCTGTTCGTTTAGCTATAAGGGCTATCGACCAAATTTGGTGGGGGCGTTACTGAGGCAATGTGCTGCCTAACGGTGAAAGCACGGGTGCGTCCACGATTTGGGTGGTATGCTGCCGATCGTTTAGCTATAAGGGCTATCGACTAAATTTGGTGGGGGCGTTACTGAGGCAATGTGCTGCCTAACGGTGAAAGCACGGGTGCGTCCACGGGGGTGGTATATTCAAGGATAGCTGCCATTCGTTTAGCTATAAGGGCTATCGACCAAATTTGGTGGGGACGTTACTGAGGCAATGTGCTGCCTAACGGTGAAAGCACGGGTGCGTCCACGATTGGGGGGTACGCTGCCGATCGTTTAGCTATAAGGGCTATCGACTAGATTTGGTGGGGGCGTTACTGAGGCAATGTGCTGCCTGACGGTGAAAGCACGGGTGCGTCCACGGGGGTGGTATATTCAAGGATAGCTGCCGATCGTTTAGCTATAAGGGCTATCGACCAAAAAGTGGTGGGGCGTGACTGAGGCAATGTGCTGCTTAATGGTGAAAGGACGGATGGTTGGAGGGGTGTCCTATGTGGGCTGATTCCGTGATCGATTTGTATGGGCGCGGCCAGGCAAAGGTCCGTTGGCAGGACCATCTCAAAGGGGGGCCTTGTCTTTGTTACTTGTTAGTAAACCTGCCTGAGTGTCTTACTTGTACGTATTCGTGGTGAGTCTTAGTACTCGTGCTTTGCCTGGTTTGCATGATTGCTTGTGATACAAGGAGCTGATGGCTCGAGAAGGAACCTTTTCTTTTGAAGGCTGATACCATCAAACAAAGAGGACTACAGAATCTGTGGGGCGGATTTGCAGTTCAAGTACTCACACGTGAACGACAACGAAACGACTCAATGTTTGCAAAGGATGGATGGCTAGCCTGTTTCTTGGGTTAGTTTCATTTGCGACAACGCCCACCAGACGCAAGCAGGAAGTCAAAAGTTGGAAAGGGTAATTTCAGGGGAGATCTTCTATAGCAGTTGGTCTTCATTTTGGGATGGCCACCTTCGGAACTGAAACTCACTGAGCATGGGTGATATCCAGTATCAGTTGGGTTTTTCCTCAAAGGGGAAAAGACTAGGATCCTCTTCAGAGATTGGCAACAAGTTGGATCGAGCCATAATCCTAGCAGATGGGAAGCAAGGTGTTGGAAAGGCTTTTTGTCCGAAGAACTCTACTCTAAGTCCGATCAGCTGATTTATTAAGTGGAGGGGAACTATCACACACACCTCTCTCTTGGGGCAAATTTTGAATGAAAGTTGATCAAAATGGGGGCAAATTCAAGGTGACCTAGCCATACTCACACGAGGAGACTGGCGAACTTTGGACCTAATAAGTTGACAAGCTTTTGTTGTGGAAAGGAAAGTTTGTTATAGGCTTTCCCTGGACCAGCAATGATGAGGAAACATATGAGTACGCTGGCTTGTGTTACGTGTAAGGCAGCTGATCAATGAAGGAACTGTGAAAGTTGAGTCTTGCATGAAAGACTTGGTATTTCGAATGGACGCTAGAGGACAGTTCGCGTTGAGATCGGATTAGTGCAAACTCTGGGTGCATGTTTCTGATTCAAAGAGAGCTACTTGAAGCCAAACTCGATGTACACTTCTTGTTTTGACTGTGAGGCAACTAACCAGTGATGGAATTGTGAAAGTCAAGTTTTGCGCGACGGACATGGTGCTTCAAACAAACGCGAAGAGATAGTTCGGATGCGGATCAAACTGGTGCGACCCTTTGGCTTTCCACGAGGTCAATGGTTACATTTGGGCTGATTCAAAGAGCTACTTCAAGCTAAGTGAGAGGTGCATTGCGGAGTACTCAATCTTTGCCTACCTTAAAGAGCCAAGATGGAAAAGTATCAAGATCAGGCTTGGACAAGGAGAGAAATCAAGGTGCAGAAGCAACAAGGCACGGAGTGGACCATAAAGTGGGCAATCAAACGATAAATCCTTCGGCTCAGGGAGCCTTGATACCTGTGCGGAACTGAACAAATCTGGAGCTCAGGGAGCTCAACACAAAGTGCATCAAGGACAAATCAGGAGCTCAAAGGAGTTCCAAAGTCGAAAGTCAGAAGCGACAGGGGCGAACATTTCAAAGAAAGGCCTCTGTCACCAGTTAATAAGGTTCTCGGGTTTTACGAAAGCGATATCAAATCTACGCTTTTCCCAGACAAAGATATATTTTCAAGTTATGTAATTTTTCAGTACAAAGAGCTGAGCCTCCGACTTGTGGTGTGCCAGCTTCGATGTTAATAAAAAGTGGCCACTAAATTGAGTACTGTGCCAAGTAGCTTAAATGTATAGTTATTTTAATTGGGAGACACCTTTACTTTAATCTGACATCTGATGAGGACATCAGATTTTATAAAGGTGGGGTGGATGTTGTAAAGCTACCTTTACAAGCTTTACTTCTGGTGCCATCGGCGCCAGCTATGTCCCCGACGCCAGCAGCGCCCCTGCCGCTCCCGGCGCCACTGTGACCAGAATCCAGCCGGTGCCAAGTTCTTATGGCTGAAAATCTTTGATCGGTTCTAGCGAAGTCCAGAGAGCTCAGATCGATGTGCAATCACCTCACACGATCTAGGCATGATTAAAGGAAGCCTGGGGATCAATAAAATCTAGAGAGAGAAAATGACATTCTAGAAAGAGAAAATCCTAGAGAGAGAAAAATGTGCTTTACCAGCTTGGGTAGAGTGCTTGGTATGGGGGGGGGGGTGCCGAATCACACCAATACTATAGGGGAGTGCGGGTTGCGACTCAGGGCGAGCTCCAACCAAGTCTCAGCCTCCCTTGCTGGAATGTTGTCATGGCTCTCGCCTTGGCATGCTAGCGCCCCGGAGACTAGGGTCGGTCACACACTTGAAATGTAACCTTCTCAGATTTATCAATAAAGTGGGATTTTTCTCAAACTGACTCTGATTACCTTCTGGGTTTCAGTGTTCGGTAAAAGCGCCAGTTGTAAGGCCGCTTTCAAAATTTTTAACTTGGCACATAGCTGAGGGTCGTATCCCGGGATGCCAGCGGTATGCCGTCGGGACCATTCGGTCCGTGGCGCCAGCGGTATGCTGTCAGGACCATTTGGTCCAGGAACTGGTTGTTTCCATATCTGTCGCGGCTTGTGGTTCTGAGTGTTCCTTGCATGAACGTGAATGGGTTAAGCTCTTGGGGAACGGGCTCTAATCTGTCAACTGAGTTGGATGGCTTGCTTGGGTGGATGTTACCTGTTTATGGCTGTCCAGTCTGGCGTGGCGCCAGGTTGGCTTCCAGCGCTCGTGACGAAGCTTTCAGTTGGTTAAGTCTGATGTAAGTCAGACCGCTTGCTTGGAATGGATGTTACTCGTCTGTAACGAAGCTTCGAGTTGGTTAAGTTTGATGTATGTCGGGCGGCTTGCTTGGAGGGAAGTCACCCACGTCGGGACCCCCGATCTGGCATGGCGCCAGGTTGGATCTCAATGTTGGTCCTCGGAACTTCAAGTTGGTTAAGTCTGATCGTTGTTGGCGAGTTGGCTGCTTGTATGTCAAGTGGGTTCGGATGGCAAGAGTTGAAGGCTGGGAAGCTAAGTCGTGGTTCCCGGCTCCCTTTGGGATGCCTGCGCTACATGTGGTATCAGAGCCGACTGGCCGGTCAGCTATGCGAATCTCACGGAAATGGCCACGGTTTGGGGTTCATCAAGACAACTGTTGTGCAAGGTGCTGCCCACAGTGTAAGCACGGGTGCGTCCACGGTCGGGGTGGTTGGCAGGACGGGGGCTTGATGAGTCAAAGTGCTGCCCTTGAGGTGTAAGCACGGTCAGTTTCCGCGGTTCGGGCCTGGCGCCGTCTGCACATAGGACAGATGAGGCAATGTGCTGCCATTAGGATGGTGTAAGCACGGTCTGTGCCTTGTGGGGTGCGGGGTGACATATTCGCGATGGCCACCGTTCGTTTAGCTATAAGGGCTATCGACCAAATTTGGTGGGGGCGTTACTGAGGCAATGTGCTGCCTAACGGTGAAAGCACGGGTGCGTCCACGATTTGGGTGGTATGCTGCCGATCGTTTAGCTATAAGGGCTATGGACTAAATTTGGTGGGGGCGTTACTGAGGCAATGTGCTGCCTAACGGTGAAAGCACGGGTGCGTCCACGGGGGTGGTATATTCAAGGATAGCTGCCATTCGTTTAGCTATAAGGGCTATCGACCAAATTTGGTGGGGGCGTTACTGAGGCAATGTGCTGCCTAACGGTGAAAGCACGGGTGCGTCCACGATTGGGGGGTACGTTGCAGATCGTTTAGCTATAAGGGCTATCGACTAGATTTGGTGGGGGCGTTACTGAGGCAATGTGCTGCCTGACGGTGAAAGCACGGGTGCGTCCACGGGGGTGGTATATTCAAGGATAGCTGCCGATCGTTTAGCTATAAGGCCTATCGACCAAAAAGTGGTGGGGCGTGACTGAGGCAATGTGCTGCTTAATGGTGAAAGCACGGATGGTTGGAGGGGTGTCCTATGTGGGCTGATTCCGTGATCGATTTGTATGGGCGCGGCCAGGCAAAGGTCCGTTGGCAGGACCATCTCAAAGGGGGACCTTGTCTTTGTTACTTGTTAGTAAACCTGCCTGAGTGTCTTACTTGTACGTATTCGTGGTGAGTCTTAGTACTCGTGCTTTGCCTGGTTTGCATGATTGCTTGTGATACAAGGAGCTGATGGCTCGAGAAGGAACCTTTTCTTTTGAAGGCTGATACCATCAAACAAAGAGGACTACAGAATCTGTGGGGCGGATTTGCAGTTCAAGTACTCACACGTGAACGACAACGAAACGACTCAATGTTTGCAAAGGATGGATGGCTAGCCTGTTTCTTGGGTTAGTTTCATTTGCGACAACGCCCACCAGACGCAAGCAGGAAGTCAAAAGTTGGAAAGGGTAATTTCAGGGGAGATCTTCTATAGCAGTTGGTCTTCATTTTGGGATGGCCACCTTCGGAACTGAAACTCACTGAGCATGGGTGATATCCAGTATCAGTTGGGTTTTTCCTCAAAGGGGAAAAGACTAGGATCCTCTTCAGAGATTGGCAACAAGTTGGATCGAGCCATAATCCTAGCAGATGGGAAGCAAGGTGTTGGAAAGGCTTTTTGTCCGAAGAACTCTACTCTAAGTCCGATCAGCTGATTTATTAAGTGGAGGGGAACTATCACACACACCTCTCTCTTGGGGCAAATTTTGAATGAAAGTTGATCAAAATGGGGGCAAATTCAAGGTGACCTAGCCATACTCACACGAGGAGACTGGCGAACTTTGGACCTAATAAGTTGACAAGCTTTTGTTGTGAAAAGGAGAGTTTGTTATAGGCTTTCTCTGGACCAGCAATGATGAGGAAACATATGAGTACGCTGGCTTGTGTTACGTGTAAGGCAGCTGATTAATGAAGGAACTGTGAAAGTTGATTCTTGCATGAAAGACTTGGTATTTCGAACGGACGCTAGAGGACAGTTCGTGTTAAGTTTGATGTATGTCGGGCGGCTTGCTTGGAGGGAAGTCACCCACGTCGGGACCCCCGATCTGGCATGGCGCCAGGTTGGATCTCAATGTTGGTCCTCGGAACTTCAAGTTGGTTAAGTCTGATCGTTGTTGGCGAGTTGGCTGCTTGTATGTCAAGTGGGTTCGGATGGCAAGAGTTGAAGGCTGGGAAGCTAAGTCGTGGTTCCCGGCTCCCTTTGGGATGCCTGCGCTACATGTGGTATCAGAGCCGACTGGCCGGTCAGCTATGCGAATCTCACGGAAATGGCCACGGTTTGGGGTTCATCAAGACAACTGTTGTGCAAGGTGCTGCCCACAGTGTAAGCACGGGTGCGTCCACGGTCGGGGTGGTTGGCAGGACGGGGGCTTGATGAGTCAAAGTGCTGCCCTTGAGGTGTAAGCACGGTCAGTTTCCGCGGTTCGGGCTTGGCGCCGTTTGCACGTAGGACAGATGAGGCAATGTGCTGCCATTAGGATGGTGTAAGCACGGTCTGTGCCTTGTGGGGTGCGGGGTGACATATTCGCGATGGCCACCGTTCGTTTAGCTATAAGGGCTATCGACCAAATTTGGTGGGGGCGTTACTGAGGCAATGTGCTGCCTAACGGTGAAAGCACGGGTGCGTCCACGATTTGGGTGGTATGCTGCCGATCGTTTAGCTATAAGGGCTATCGACTAAATTTGGTGGGGGCGTTACTGAGGCAATGTGCTGCCTAACGGTGAAAGCACGGGTGCGTCCACGGGGGTGGTATATTCAAGGATAGCTGCCATTCGTTTAGCTATAAGGGCTATCGACCAAATTTGGTGGGGGCGTTACTGAGGCAATGTGCTGCCTAACAGTGAAAGCACGGGGGGTACGCTGCCGATCGTTTAGCTATAAGGGCTATCGACTAGATTTGGTGGGGGCGTTACTGTTGTAAAGATGACTCAGGTGCACCCAACGTGCCCTGTAAGACTCTAAGGGGTGACACTCCCTAAAGTCCCAGAGCAAGTTAGAACGTCAAGGACTGAGCCTCCGACCTGTGGTGAGCCAGTCAAGTAGTCACAAGTCATGAGCTAGCTCTGGAGCTCAAGTCATGGCCTAGTCAGGAAGCAAGTTGATTCTGCCACCGGAACGGCTCCCGGGACCCATGTTCGGGAGCCAGACTGATTCTGCCAGGCTTGCCAGGCTTAATCAGCAAAATAAAAACTAAGTCCCAAAAAGCGTGCTTTACCAGAAAGCACTATGTTTCAGAACAGAGGGGGTGCGCCGAATCACAGCAGAACTATAGGGGGAGTCCGGCAGACAGAAACTTGGGCAGCTCAACCAGCGCCAGGAATCCAGTCGCCAGGTCTCAACTCCCTCTACCAGCACGAGCCAGGTGTGAAAAACTCAGATCCAAAAGATGCTAAAGTTTCATAAAGATCTTGGCCATGGAAGTTATGCACATCTAGATTGAAAAAATGATAGAAATTGTGATGTTAAGCATACTAAACATCAACTAAACATCAAGATCTGATCATAAGCTTCCACAAACAGAAACTTGCTGTCCCTGTCCGTACTTCAGAGCCTACAACCTGCATTTCACACGTGTGAAGCCATAGCAACAAAGAAATCACAATTCTAGTGGCTAGAATGCAAGATATGAACAAAAAAGTGAGAGAGAAGAAGATGGATCTTCAAAGAGCATAACATTCATTCAATAGAATGAAAATGAGATATGTACATACTCGTGGAGATGGCTATTTATAGCAGCCATAGTGCCTCTTGGCCACTTGTCTTATGATAGGCTAAAATTGGGGTCCAATAGGATTCACCCATATACCTAGAAATTTGGTCAAATAGGAATGCACCAAATTATGAGCCAATAGAAGAGCTCCACACTCGACCTCCTCTAATTAATGTGACCTCAAAAGTAGTGTACACATACTTTGGGCCTCTACATACATGTATGAACCTATCTCTAACTTTTATTTGGCCATAGGCCTACAAAATCTCAAGTTAGAAAAATACTACTAGTTGACAATTTTTCACACTCCCTCTTCAACTAGTTTTAGCATAGATTTAGAAAGTACACCAAGACTTGTTCTATGCTTGAAAAATAAGTCCTTTCCCAATGCTTTGGTAAAGATATCAGCCACACATTCCTTTGATGGGACATGTTCAAGCTTGATCTCTTTTGCCAACACTTGTTCTCTCACAAAATGGTAAGCCACCTCGATATGTTTGCTCCTTGCATGGAAAACCGGATTGCTTGCTAGACTTTGGGCTGAAAGGTTGTCACAAAAGATGATTGGACTCTCTGAAAAATCCAGCAAATGAAGCTCCATAATCATCCTCTTGATCCACACCATCTCCTTTGTGCATGATGTCAAAGCTTTGTACTCGGCCTCACTAGAAGAAAGTGATATAGTTGCTTGTTTCTTCGACATCCATGAGATAGCTCCATCACCTATGAAAATAGCATGTGCATTTATGGATTTTCTATCCATAAGGTCTCCTGCAAAATCTGAATCTGAAAAACCAAATAAGTTAGGTGATGAGCCTCTATAAACAATGCCAAAATCTTTTGTTCCCGAGATGTATCTCAAGATCCTCTTTCCTAGTTTCCAATGTTCTATGCTAGGATCTTGCATGAATTGGCTTAATCTACCAACACAATAAGATAAATCAGGTCTTGTGATGGTTAGATATATAAGAGAACCTATTAGCTTCCTATAGAGAGTAATGTCCTCGAAGGATCTTTCATTACCTCTTATAGTTAGCTTTACATGTGATTCCATAGGTGTATCAATAGGATTTGCATCTACCATATGAAATCTATTGAGAATAGAAATAGCATACTTCTCTTGTGAAATAAAAGTGATTTGAGAAGTTCTAATTACTTCTATTCCTAAGATATAGCTCAAAAGACCAAGATCATGCACTTCAAATTCCTTTTTTAGTGCTTTCTTGATATCTTCTATATCTTCCTTGTTCCCTCCACTTAAAATAATGTCATCCACATAAATTAGAAGGATTGTAACATCATTAGCACTAATTCTAAAGTAAAGTGAATGATCATACTCACTCATAGTGAAGTTTTGAGAAAGTAGAAAAGAGTTAAGCCTAGCATACCAACTCCTTGGTGCTTGCTTAAGACCATACAAACTTTTTTGTAGAAAACACACATGATTAGGCTTGCTATGAGAAACATAGCTCTCGGGTTGCTCCATGTAGACTTCCTCTTCAAGATCACCATTCAAGAAAGCATTAGAAATGTCTAATTGCCAAAGATCCCATCCATAAAGAGTTGCAAGGGAAATGATTACTCTTATGCTCACCATCTTTGCCACGGGTGCAAAGGTTTCCTCATAGTCAATGCCATGCTCTTGAGCATAACCTTTAGCCACCAACCTTGCCTTGAACTTGTTGATAGATCCATCTTGATTTGTCTTTACCTTGAAGATCCATTTGCATCCAATTGCACTTTTGCCCTTTGGAAGCTCCACCAATCTCCATGTGTTGTTCTTCATAAGTGCTTCAAACTCAAGATCCATTGCTTGGATCCATTCCTCTTTTTGCCTTGCTTCATCTACACATGAAGGTACATCAAAAGAAGTTAGGAAAGCATAGTTGGATCCATCCACCACTTGCTTACCTTTGCCATCATAAGTGAGCCTTGAGGGTTTCACTTTATGCCTTGGAGTTCTCCTTGGAATTTGACTTGAAGAGGCTTCTTCAACATCCACATCCAATGTGCCATCAACTCCATTGTCATCAAGCACATTAGTTGCAACAACACCATCATCACTTGAAACAACTTTTGGAATGTTACTTTCATCAAAAATGACATCCCTACTTGTGAACACTTTCTTGATTGAAGGAACATAAATCCTATATGCTTTGCTTACTTCACTATAACCAACAAAAATGCCCTTTCTTGAAGATGGATCCTCCTTAGTTCTATCATCAAGAGTAATGTTGAAGTAGCAAATGCATCCAAAAGTTCTTGGACATGTGTACTCCCTCTTGATCCCATGCTCATCACAAAAGGCTTTGAATTTGTTAGAAATGTATTCACCACCATTGTCGCTCCTCAAGCATTTGATTTTGGTTGTAAATTGAGTCTCAATAGCAACTTTGAACTTGACAAACACATCAAACACCTCATCCTTGCTCTTTAGTAGATAAACCCAACAAAATCTACTAAAATCATCAATGAAAGTTACATACATCTTAGCACCTCCATTGCTAATTGTAGTAACACCATGAATATCCGAATGCAAGAGAGAAAAAGGCATCTTAGATCTAGATATAGATCTAGTATATGGCAATCTATGTGATTTAGACAAAGCACATTCTTCACAAACATGATTCAAGCAAGTAAGAGACTTGGGAAGTCCCCTTACTACCTCCTTTTTGGCTATTACCTCCAAGGCCTTGTAGTTGAGATGTCCCATCCTTTTATGCCATACCTCTTGAATTGACATTTGTTCATTTGCCATGCATCCAACTTGGTTAGCAACAACACATGCATCAAGCTTGAACAATTTCCCTTGCCTTTTCCCTTTTGCAATGATACTACACCCCTTTTTGATCAAGCAAGCATCACCATCAAACTCAACTTTGAATCCTTTGTCAAGCATTTGGCTTACACTAAGTAAGTTCTTGGTAATGGATGGAATGAGCAAAACATCTTTCAATTCTATATTCCTATTTGTAGAAAGTGAAATAGGAATTGTGCCAATCCCCTTGATTGTACACTCACCATCATTTGCGGTATAGATTACCTTCCTATCACCATCAAATGCCATTAAAGATGAAAAATACTCTTTATGATATGTCATATGAGAAGTGGCTCCACTATCAATCCACCAAGGATCAATGTCTCCATGATTAGCCAACAAGCAAGATGACATAACAAAAGCATCATTTGAAAGAAGCTCATCCCCACCCTCATCAATAGTTAGATTGGTTTGCTTTTCCCCTTGATCCCTCTTTTTCTTAAAACAATCACTAGCAAAATGCCCTTTGACTCCACAATAGAAACATTTTAGCTTAGATCTATCCTTCTTTTTGCCAAAAGTAGAGTGCTCACCTTGGTCTTGCCCTTTAGACCAATTGCTTTTACCTTTGCCCTTGAACTTGCCTTTAGAGAACATTGCCTCCTCTTCTCCTCCTTGAGATGTAGAAGATGCTCCCACTCTTGTTTGCAACCTGAATTCTTCAGCCAACAAGACCTCTTGCAAGTCTCCAACACTTGGTAAACATTTTTGGATAGCATAACTTTGAACAAGATTAGCATGATCATCCAACAAGCCATTGAGAATCACTTGAACAAGCTCCTCATTATTTATGCCATCATTAATGCATGCTAACTCATCATTCAATGCTTTAACTCTCAAAACAAAAGCATGTCCATTCTCACTCTTCTTTTGCATACAAGAAAAGATTTGCCTTCTTAAAGTCAACACTCTAGAAGTAGACTTGGATTCATAAACCTTCTTCAAGGCTTCCCAAGCTTCACTAGATGATGTGCACTTACCAACCTCTTTGATAAGCTCATTTGTCACATTCATCTTGATCATGTGAAGGGCTTTCTTTGCCCTCTTGTCATACCTCAATTGTTCTTGAGGTGCCAAAGGTCTCTCCTCCACACCTACAACAATATCCATCAACTCATTCATCTCAAGCAAAGACTCCATCCTTACTTTCCAAGTAGAATAGTTGAGGGAGGTAAGCCTATCATTGCTTTCCAACATGTAGCCTCCATTTGTAGCCATGTTGCAATGATTGATCTCTGATCTTTGACCTGTTCCAATGCACTAAGCACTCTCTTGAATCAACAAATGAAACACAAGAAGAAATCACAAAGATTTGGAACCTAAAACCTTACTTTTTCTCTCTTTTCCTCACTTTTTTCTCAATTTTAGCCACTAGTTTTATGATTTCTTGATCAAACCAAGACCAAACCTCAATATACTTGCTTTTCCCTCACTCCTAAGATTGAAATACACTCTTGAATCATTCAGCAAACTGAAAATCAGAGGGTTACATCAATTTTGAAGTTTTTGACATGAAGAAGCAAGAAATTGAATCAAAAAACTATATGCTAGAATGGAAAACTAATAGGATCTTGTTGGATCTTGCATCTCCCTCTTTCCAAAACAAATTTTGTCTCCTTATTCTGATAAGTACAGAGGGAATTCGCCCTACTTCAATTGAAATGCATACAAATGATGTTTTGATCACAAAGATCCAATTTCTACACATAAATCAACAAGATTTTTAGCTAGAAACTTGATTGGAATGCTACAAAAGCAAACTCGCCCACAAATCTCTTCTAAATCTGGCAAAACCTGCACATTTGGCCGCCTAATGCTCTGATACCATGTGAAAAACTCAGATCCAAAAGATGCTAAAGTTTCATAAAGATCTTGGCCATGGAAGTTATGCACATCTAGATTGAAAAAATGATAGAAATTGTGATGTTAAGCATACTAAACATCAACTAAACATCAAGATCTGATCATAAGCTTCCACAAACAGAAACTTGCTGTCCCTGTCCGTACTTCAGAGCCTACAACCTGCATTTCACACGTGTGAAGCCATAGCAACAAAGAAATCACAATTCTAGTGGCTAGAATGCAAGATATGAACAAAAAAGTGAGAGAGAAGAAGATGGATCTTCAAAGAGCATAACATTCATTCAATAGAATGAAAATGAGATATGTACATACTCGTGGAGATGGCTATTTATAGCAGCCATAGTGCCTCTTGGCCACTTGTCTTATGATAGGCTAAAATTGGGGTCCAATAGGATTCACCCATATACCTAGAAATTTGGTCAAATAGGAATGCACCAAATTATGAGCCAATAGAAGAGCTCCACACTCGACCTCCTCTAATTAATGTGACCTCAAAAGTAGTGTACACATACTTTGGGCCTCTACATACATGTATGAACCTATCTCTAACTTTTATTTGGCCATAGGCCTACAAAATCTCAAGTTAGAAAAATACTACTAGTTGACAATTTTTCACACCAGGCACAATGCCCAGCACGTGTTGGTGGCCCCGAGACCGGTCAGTCTATGTATGAATGTAACCTCTTCCAAATCTAATAAAGTTGATCCTTGGGGATGATTACCATTTCGGTTTGGCCTCTGGGACTGGTCCAAGTGGAAGGACCCTTACTACAACCTTTTTGCGTCGCTGGCGCCTAAGGGTCCCTGTCATCGACATGGGTCTTGCCGCTATGCCAATTGGTCAGTTTGGCGACCACTATGCCTTGGATTTCATGTGTGGCTTGTCTTTGCCTTTGGTTACCTTTAGGGGATGGATTCTGAGTTGGCTTTCGGGTTGGTTGGGATTCCAGTTTTCTTAAGTCTGAATGGTTAAGCTTGTTACGTTTCTGAGTTGGCTTTTATGTAAGTGCATGATGGATGAATGTTAGACTTAAGCGCGTGTTGGGGAAACCACTCAAGTCCCAGCGCCCTTTGAGGCGCCGGCGCAACATGTGGTATCAGAGCCGACTAGCCGGTCAGCTACGCAAGTCTCACAGGGATGGCCACGTTTTTGGGATTTGTCAGGACAACCGTTGCGCAAGGTGCTGCCCACAGTGTAAGCACGGGTGCGTCCACAGTCGGGGTGGTCGGCAGAACGGGGGACTTGATGAGTCAAAGTGCTGCCCTCGAGGTGTAAGTACGGTCAGTTCTCGCGGTTCGGGCCTGGCGCTGTCTGCACGTAGGACGGATGAGACAAAGTGCTGCCTAGGTAGGTGAAAGCACGGTCTGTACCTTGTGGGGTGCGGGGCGACATATTCGAACTGTATGGGTTAACCATTGATACATAGATGCTGCTCGAATTCGGGTGTAAAGCACGGGTGGTTAGCTGCCGGTGCGGGATAGCTGCCGATCGTTTAGCTATAAGGGCTATCGACCAAAAAGTGGTGGGGCGTGACTGAGGCAATGTGCTGCTTAATGGTGAAAGCACGGATGGTTGGATGGATGTTTCCCCGTGGGCTAATTCTGTGATAGATTTGTGTGGGCGCGGCTAGGCAAAGATCCTACGTCCGGTCTCAAGGGGAATGTGACTTGAGAGGGATCCTCTGTTTAGCTTTGGTTGGTATGTTCGTTTGTGGTGTGCTTGCCTGGACCTGAATTATCCCTGACTACTTCTTTTCATCCAGGTGATCTGATCTAGTTGGGAGTTGTGAGAGGAGCTTACATTTATGAGTGGACGACGCACAAGTATGGAAAGGAACTTCCATGGGGCAACCCCCAAGATTGGTTCAAGATTGTTATTCTTATCAGGAAAGATCGCGGGGAGGAAGTCAGATTTCATGATCGACTCCGGAGCTTCACATAACTATATCTCAAGGAGCGTAGTGGAACAATTCAGCTTGCCGACCAGGAATGTTACATCTACTCTCAAGGTAGAAACAGCGAAGGGAGCACTAGATGCAGACAAAGCGACATTGAACATCCCGGTGCAGATTGGAAGATGGAAGGCTAAACTTAGCTTTGTGATTTTAGAGATGGATGCCTTTGATGTGATTTTGGGCCTCCCTTGGTTAAATGAACACTGTATCGCAGTTTTGGGTAGGAGCTCAAACTTGGTCCTCTTGGATTATAAGGGACAAATCTGTGTGACAAAAGCCCTGCCCGGAGGAAATGCTAAGGATACCGATATTGAACAAAATCTGGTTGCAGCATTAGTGATGAAAAGAATGGCGAAAGGGAAAAGGTCAAAGTGCTTTCTTTGCATCTGTCGAGAAGTCCCAGAAGGGAAAAGCGTGCGACAAGAAAACTTGCCAAAAGAAGTGGCAGATCTGTTAGAAGAATTTAGCGATGTGTTCCCGGAGGAACTCCCAGCTAAGCTACCTCCTCGAAGACCAGTGGACCATAAAATTGAGTTGGTACCAGGAACAGAGCCAACTTCACGAGCACCCTACAGAATGTCACAAGAAGAGTTGGCGGAACTGAAATGACAACTTGGTGAATTGATAGACAAAGGTTTTATTAGACCTAGCGCTTCACCTTTTGGAGCCCCAGTGTTGTTCGTGGAAAAGGCAGACAAAACTCTTCGAATGTGTGTGGATTATCGCATGCTTAACAAGAGTACCATCAAGAACAAGTACCCCATGCCTAGAATTGATGACCTATTCGACCAACTCAAACATGCCAAATACTTTAGCCGAATAGATCTCAGATCTGGATATCATCAAATTCGAATAGCTAAAGGTGATGAGCACAAAACGGCGTTTCGAACGCGGTACGGAAGTCACGAGTTCCTAGTGATGCCATTCGGTCTAACAAACGCACCAGCCACTTTTTGCACGTTGATGAACAATATATTTCAAGACTGCCTGGATGAATTTGTCATTGTGTACATTGATGACATATTAGTATTTAGCCGGAACCTTAAAGATCACATTCAACATTTAAGGACAGTTCTCCAACGACTGAGGAGGAACTGCTTGTTCGCGAAAAGAGAGAAATGTGAGTTTGTGGTGGAGGAAGTTGACTTCCTTGGACATGTTATAGGCCACGGACGGATTCGAATGGATCCTAAGAAGATCAAGGCTATCTTGGATTGGCTAGCACCTAAAACTGTTCATGGCATCAAATCCTTTGTGGGCTTATGTAACTTTTATAGGAGATTCATTGAGGCATTTAGCAAAATTGTGGCACCACTGTTGGAGCAGACCAAGACTCATCTGAAGATGACATGGACACCGGAATGTGAAGCAGCGTGTAAAATTCTAGAAGAATTACAGACTACTCTTGCTATCAATATGACAATTTGAGTCTCAGATTCAAACACGTCAAAAGACAAACAATTTATTGATAGAAAAGTAAGTTTCCAAAAAAGTATGATTAACTTGACGAGGATGTTTTCTTTTAGGTTTGTATGTGACGTCGTGTGTGTGTGTGGGGGGGGGGGGGGGGGGGTTCATATTTGATGTGTGTATGTGTGTGTGCATATTTGATTTGTGTATATATGCATGCATATGTATGTGTGTGCATATTCAGTGTGTCTACAATTGCATGTTTATGTTTGTGTGCATGCAAGTGTGTTTGTGTATGTGTGTGTACATTTTTGCATTTTGTTTGTCAAAATCTTGGACAAAGAATAGGTTTTACAAAATTTTGAAATACATCATAGACAAAAGATATCCAAATTCACTCGTGTACACTATGAAATTCAAATTGAACTCATGATCGGACAGCCATAACCATCGAAAGAATCCCACAACATTTTTGGTTAAGAGACATTTTAAATAGTCTGAATATATATTTTCAACCAATTTCAAAACTTTGTAGATATGTCATTACCTTAACTCTAATACCATTACCTGGCTATACACCAGGCTATCTAACATTGCCTCAAAGACAAACGTACTAATAGTGCTACCATTCCTATAAAAATATCTTAAATTACCAAGTAGCAAATCTACGTTTAAGAGCAAACAAAGTCTCCGTGGATATGCGCCAATGATGCTCTCTTCACTAATCAAATAACGAATATACAGCTCGAACAACTAAATGGTTGTGTTGCAAATAATATGCTCTCCATCACCAAGCAGCTCCCTAAACCTCACGGAAAATCGACGATGATTCACCATCAAGTTCACCATCTGCACAAACACACAGGTGGGCCAACTGTTATTAGACGACATATAAAATCCAATCTACAAATAACAAATAAAAGAATATGCGACACGACGTGACTAAAATGTAATTTTTATCATGTCTATCTATAAAATATGTAATATTTTTCAATATAATGTATTGTAACAATGGAAGTTGTGAGTATTGTTTATAAACATAAAGATACATGCTAATAAAACATGACAAACCATTAAGTCGATATACAAAGTGATGTGGCACTGAAAATGTAGTGTCAACCATGTACAGTACTACCCACCTGTTATCTAATTCTATTCCATGCGACTTCACCTTCTCTCCATTGTCTCTACGCCTATACAAAAAATACCCATTCACTACCAATGATTCATTAATGAATTTCCATGGGTAGTTCTTTGAGCATTTTCCATCCTTCATGCATGATGCATTTGGAAAAGTTGTTTCGCATGGGTCATACATTATACATGTCCTCACTATCTCGTACAACACGGATCATCCCCCATCATTGGAATCTCTGCCATACGATACGATCATAATCTCCAACAGTGATGGGTTTGCTCCGCTCCTCCAATATAATCAATAGGTGGGCATGGGGCATGGGGCAATCCTCTCGTTGACGGACAATGGACGACCGATCAGATCTAGTGGGTAAGCTCGTCGATGACGGGCGGCTGGACGTTGATTGCAGATGGTTTTTGTTTTGGTCAGATGTCGAATGTGGATGGTTTGTGTTTTGGATAGGAGGGGATTTTGGGTGGTGGCCGAGGCTTTTGACGATGGCAAGAGGTTTGGATTGTTTTCTAATGCGGTTGGGGAGAGAGAGAGAGAGAGAGAGAGAGAGAGAGAGAGAGAGAGAGAGAGAGAGAGAGAGAGAGAGAGAGAGAGAGAGAGAGAGAGAGAGAGAGAGAGAGAGAGAGAGAGAGAGAGAGAGAGAGAGAGAGAGAGAGAGAGAGAGAGAGAGAGAGAGAGAGAGAGAGAGAGAGAGAGAGAGAGAGAGAGAGAGAGAGCAGGAAATCCCATCAATGACGGGCAATTTGGATAGGCCACTATTGGGTCACGACTAATATTGTACACCGGCTGATTCAGATGCACGACTAATGATTTGGGTGGCGGCCAATGGTTGGGGGTGGCAATTTGGATAAGGGCATTTGGATGGTTTTTTTGGTGGGCGTCAATGCTCTGGATGGAGTTCAATTGTTTGGGTGGAGGCATGGAGAGAGAGAGAGAGAGAGAGAGAGAGAGAGAGAGAGAGAGAGAGAGAGAGAGAGAGAGAGAGAGAGAGAGAGAGAGAGAGAGTTAAATTAACAGAATAGAGCCAAACATGTTGTAGAAATAAGACTTTTAGTTGAGTTAAATTGAAATAGTGTAGTGGGGCTATTTCCTTCCTAGTCTCAACCCAAGATCATGAACAAGCCGTGAAAGAACAGATCATAAATGAATTTAGGGATGTTTTTCCATCTGAATTACCTCATGATTTACCATTGTCTAGGTCAGTAGACCACAAGATTGAGCTAATTCCAGGGAGTCGACATGTCTCTAGACAACCTTATAGGTTCGCTTAGAAAGAGGAGACAGAGATTTCAAATCAAATATAAAACTATCTGAGGATGGGACATATACAACCTAGTAAATCACCATGGGACACTCATGTTCTTCTTAAAGCAAAGAAAGATGGAGGTTTCCGGATGTGTGTGGATTACAAGGGTCTTAATAAAGTGACTATAAAAAATAAATATCCATTACCCAGGATGGATGACCTTGTAGATCGCTTGGGTGGAGCTCAGTATTTCACCAAGATAGATCTCAGGTCAGGGTACCATCAAATAAGAATTAAGTCGGAGATTTATTGAGGATTATGCTAAGTAAGCAACACCACTTAATAATCTGACAAAAGGGTTTGTTAATAAAAAGAAAAAGAGGAATTAACCTAGTTCGCTTGTTGTTTGGAACGAGGAATTGAATCAATGTTTTGAGAAAGTTAAAACAATGATTGTTTCAGCTCCCGTGTTACAAATTGCAAATCTAGATTTACCTTATGTCGTGAGAACGGATGCAAGTGATGTTGTAGTTGGAGCGGTTCTATTACAAATGGATAGGCCACTAGCATTTGAGAGCAAAAAATTCACTGGTCCTCGGTTGCGTTATACTACGTAGGAAAAGGAATTGTTTGCTATTATCCATGCACTTAAAACCTGGAGACACTACTTGTATGGTAGTAAGTTTGTAGTGTATATAGATCACCAGCCTCTTAAGTATTTTTGTAATCAACATGATCTTCGGGGGAGAAAAGCTCGATGGGCCGAATTTATGCAAGAATTCGATCATGAAATCCGTTACATAAGAGACAGCTTTAATCAAGTTGCAGATGCTCTTAGTCGGATCGGTGAATTAAATGAGTTGTCATTCACCCAGATTTCTAGGGATCTATATCAACCATGTGTGGAGTAAAAAGCGTGCAGTGGGCAAGTTGTCGTGAGAGTAAGGTAGGAGGGGAGTCCAGGGTATAAAGTTTCATGGCATATTTGATCCAGGATTCAGTTGCTATGGGGGCCAATGTCGAAGAGTACCTAGTGAAATGTTTCCAGAAAAAGGAAGAGGAAGGGGAATCTAAAGAGTCGATCAACCTTTGGCAAAGTGATCGTAGGTATGTTATCTTCTTTGTTCTGGTGGTTCTATAATACTCTTTCTGGCATTATTTGAGTATTGCAGGGGAGTGTAACCTGGCATATACCACATGTTTGTGAAGAGAGTGGCATTTTGCATCATACCATCGGTTGTGAACACGTTTATGAGATGGTATCGTCTTGATGGGGAAAGATGAGGACACAGTAGTTAAAAGGGATTTAGAGAGGAAAGTGGCTTGTTGGTCAACTGATGCCGTGAAAGGGAAGTTAGTAAGTAGTTGGGACAAGGTTGTGGTGTAGTTTGTAAGTCTAGAGTGGGTAAAAGAGACACGTTTACAAGTGGAAGAGGAGCGTGGAACTTTAGAAGACGAGGTTATGTGACCAAGTGAGAGGTGCAAGAGTGAGTGATTAGAAATGGTAGGAGGTGTAATGGAAAAATCAAAGATGTGAGGGATCAAGGCAGGTGATCCAATAAAGTAGTCAACTACACTATGTCCTCCCCCATGAGGATAACATGTAAACGCTGATGAGGAAGGCCACTGTGTGAGGCCATTCAGGATGGCAAGAGAATGTGTCTCCGCAAGAGTAATCAACTGCTCTCCAAAAGATGTAACTGAAGTATGTGCATCTTGTGATACCCAATCTAGTCCCATATCCAGAGGGTAAAACCGGAGAAAGTTAGTATCTGCATGCAATTTTGTTTGTCTGGAGCTAGTGCGGGCGTTGAAATCTCCTGTTAATAAAATGTAGTCCTGCTGAGAAAAGATAGCAATATCATCTGAATTTGAAAAGATAGCAATATCATCTAAATTTGAATTTGAAGAGAGTGCCTTTGAATTTTTCTACTCTTCAATCTCTATACTTTCAAACTCATAGCTTAACAAAAACAGGCCAACCATCTCTAAAAGACGTTGTCTTTTACTTCTTCCTTCTGTTATTAGTTTCTTTCGTTCAGCCCATTGCAGTGGAGTCAAGTCTTCATCCACATAATGGTCAGATCCTTTTAGACGTCCTCGTCTGCGTGTTTGCCGAAGGTGTGCATCTTTAAACCGCATAAAAACCACGGAGGGTTGGAGCTTACCCTCCCAAGCCGCAACAATGGCTTTCTCAGATACTGAAAAAGTGGAGGAAATATATGCATTTGATTCATCCAGCAAGTTTTTTCCATCAAATTTGACTCCTCGTACATCGATGTTGAGTGTCTTCGCCATCCGCTTTTCTTGCTCTTCCATTGTCTTGGAGATGACTTGTTTGGGATTTTTAACCACTTCGGCCCATGACTATGTTGAGATTTGAAGCTTTTCCTCAAGGATTTTCACTTTTCCAGCAAGGGCAAAAAGCGAATCCTCTTTCTAATGTCCTTCTATTTGCTCATCTTCTGCCAATTGTTCTTTTAGAAGCTCGTTTTCCACTTCCAACATCCCTACTTCCCCTTGTAACTGGGCCACTATAGTTTCAAGTCCGGATATACGAAAGGCCTGTCTTTGCAGTTCTTCTTGTATTGCATCAATGTGGCAACAGAGTACAATGGTGCCATTAAAGGATGGCTAGGAAGAATATGTGGAACTTGACGAGTATTCACTAGGAACAGCTCTAGCTACTGGATGCATTGGCGTGGAAGAGGCAGGTGTAGAAATAGAAAAACGCACAGGTGTGGACCACGTTGAGATGGTACCAACGTTGGAGGAGTAGAAGGACGTTTGGGGGGGAGCGTGGGCTCCCCTTCCCTTTCTTAGCCATGATCTTCCTCGCACTACCGCCCTACTCAATCTCAGTCAGCAGCGGGCCAGCAGACCATCGCGCTAGCTTGCGCCCTCCATCACGCCTGAGAGAGAGAGAGAGAGAGAGAGAGAGAGAGAGAGAGAGAGAGAGAGAGAGAGAGAGAGAGAGAGAGAGAGAGAGAGAGAGAGAGAGAGAGAGAGAGAGAGAGAGAGAGAGAGAGAGAGAGAGAGAGAGAAAGCTTTATTAATGTCTTTTCCATGCCAGAAGGCATATAAGACTAATGAAGTACGTGTCAAAGTATGTGGTAACCATGGGAGCGTATAAAACGTCTCCAAAACTGTAATAAAAAAAACATCTAGTACAAACTAAAATAGACACGTATGCGAGAGTATGTGTGCATAATAATCCTATGTATCCACGTAAGATGTCAAGACTGTGCTGATGTTGTTGCTGCTGTGCTGCGAGCCGCAACATGAGAAAGCACTGGAGCTTGCTGGGGTCGTCTACGAGCATGAGCATGTGTAGTAGTACGTCTCTGTGTAGGATGTATGGTGATCCTGGCAGTAACATGATGGTGGGAAGTACAATGTCTCTGATCTCTATGGGCAAATAAGCGGTTATCATCCTCATCGTCGTCATAATCCTCATCCTCAGGCACTAAAGCACACGATCTCTGCCTAATAAAGAAGGAAGTAATCAACGGTTGTGAGGTAAAATGCTGGGATGTCCCGTATAGATCTCTCCGCCATATAAACATCTTGCGTACCATCAAAGTGACACATCGTGGGTCCTCATAGGCTATGAGAGAGCATAGAGTGGTAGGCTCGTCTCGAAACAAGCAGTGATATCGCCCTCTAATCTCATAGTATACCGGGCATCTAGAGATAAAATGCTCCTCAGACTCCACCTCACCTAGAGAGCATAAATTAATCCGCTCCTGTCTAGGAATACCATGGAACCTCCCAATCTCAATAGCTAGCTGATGAGAAGACACCCTGTGTTGTCCCAGTGTGAATCTGACGCAATGTGATAGTCCCGAATCCAAATAGCGTGGCATGGCCGGGGTCCCTGATGCATCTAGCTCCAAGAAATGGGTCTGGTAGAAAGCTGGCTTAACCCCTAACTTGTTACGCCAAGTCCGCTCTAGATATGCACGATAGAAAAATCGTTTGATATACTAATGGGTGCCTGAGGGAAGCTCTGTGATGGAGATACCAAATGAGTCAAGTAGGAGGTGAGATACCTGAGAGAACCATGATAATCTATAGTCCTAATCATGAAGACATCATGAGGAGGATAGTGCAATCTGTATGTATCGTCTGTCTATCTCTGGTAACACCTGTACCCTTTGTATTTAGGTAATGAGCTAAAGAGCTGCCTCGATTTGTATAGGTGGAACTGCAAACTCAGCCAGGAGGATCTCATGTGGAACAGAAGGCTTTGCTTGAATCAACCGAGCCAGCATGTTGGTCTGTAATCGTGAAAGACTGGCTCAATGTGAAGAGGGACCTGTACACCATGCCTCTGCCGAATATAGAGCCGTAGGGGTGACAATGGTATCAAAGAGATGACAGTTACTATGAGCATCCTGGATGGACTTCCGGAAACAAAATCGCTCTAGCTGAACAAGAGAGGCATGTCCCTTCCCTAGTCGAGTGGTAGTGGCCTGTCTCATGCTAAAAGTAGGACCCGAGAAAAGGATCCCCAAGTATGTATATGAAGCGATCACCTCTAGAACCCGTCCATCAAAAGTAAGTTCTTGTTGCTACATGAATGCTCGAGAAACGTTGAAGACCATAACCTTGGTCTTCCCAATGTTCACCCCTAGGCCCCATCTCATGCAAAACTCCTGTAAGCAATCCAATTGTTGTTGTAGACCCTCTCTAGTCGGTGAGACCAATACCACATCATCGGCGTAAAGGAGGATATCAATCAAGATGTCCCCGAGCCTGTAACTAGCACCACCACATTGTGTAATGACTCTCTCCAACTCATCAACATATAAGCCAAAGAGGACTGGTAAGAGGGAGCAACCCTGCTTCACCCTAATAGTGCTCCAAATGTGATCAGATCCATTGCTATGTCAGAAACATCCCGTGACACGCTCATAAAGTGGCATCACAACAAGAATGATGTCGGTGGAGAAGCCAAGGTCTCGGAGTCTCTGGATGAAGAAAGGAGTGTAAAAGTGAAGCCAAGGACTGCCGGTATAGTGGCATGTAAATGGGACCAAATGTCTACTTGGGTGCTCGGGTAAGCATGGATAGTGAAGATGGATGAGTGGGTAGTGAAGGTGGATGAGTGGGTGGAAGGTGGCTGATATCGAAGGAGAGAAATGAGTGATCAGAAAGGGTGGTGGGGGAAACGTGGAAGTCAAAGACTACGGGTACAAAGGATGGTGACCCCATGAGATAGTCAACGATACTACGTCCTCCACTGTGAGGGTGGCATGTATAACTGTTTGAATGTGGCCAGCAGGGTAATCCATTATAAATGGCTAGCTCATGTGCCTCTCCAAACTGCAATAAGTACTCACCATATGGAGCAGTAGGTCCCAAATTGTCTGCAGAAGTCCTGGTAACTCCAAGCATATCACTGTCAAGGGCACGAACACGCGGTTGATCCATGGTGTCGAAGAACTCTGTCTGTCTCGAAGATGTTCGGGCATTAAAATCCCCTGTGAGGAGAATATGCCCTCGCTCTGAAAATCTGATAATATCTGGTGATAGGTCCTGATATGGAGATTCAATACCCTCAGCAAAAGATGAAGACTTTGGTGGAAAGTAACATGTTGCAATAAAAAGATCTCTAATCAAACCAATATCTGCCACGATGCGAGTCCATATATAGCGGGCCTGCTCGTCATGTTTGATGAAGTCCATACTCGACAAGCAGGCGACCCCACCTAAACCTCGGCCACTGGCAGATCTAGTCTCTCGTCGAAATATTGAGTCCATCATGGTCAGGGAAAGGGCGGCTCGCCGTTGGGCTAACCAGGAGGCAGCTCGGGCTAATCGGGAGGCAGAGTGAGAGTGACAGAACAATGCACTTGACGAGGGCGAGGAGTCAGTGGAGGATTGGTTAGCTTGGCATCCAAAGTCTCTCCAGTCCTGGAGTTAGATTCTCTCCTCGGAAACCAAGAACCACTATTCAAATAAACTTTATATGGTGTACATTTTATGTATATCAAATGGATATGGTAGATAGGTGACCTATACATAGCAACAAGACATACAAGAGAACATGATGGACATGCTTTAGTTTGATATGGACCACCAAAAGAAAAAACCTCCCTCGTTTTGTTTTGGTGAATCAAGTATATTCCATTTTTTAAAAAAAAATTGTTGGATTGACATTTAGTTAAGAACTATGTTTTGTTGCAATAAGCCTTGCCTCAAGTTAGCATATGTATGCATATTGGGTTGAGATGGGCCATCAAATGTTAACTTCACATACAAAACAAAAAGTGTTGTACTAGAGTATACATTGCTTCATAGTTCTCTAGCGTAAGAGAACTTGGACTTTTTTATGATACAAAACAATTAGAACAAATTTGGTGATGCTAGAATTGAGTTGTACAAAAGGGACTTCCATCATCAAAGATTTGACTAAATTTGAAGGCCACTCCAAAGATTTTTTAAATTAACATACTTTCCACTGGAAAAGTTAAAATAAAAATGCATTTCTATGAATGAAAAACCGGGTGTGAAGGGGTAGGAAGGCTTCAAAATGTAGGCATGCTCACCACTCTCCTCTCTTTCTTTTCTTATGTCACTCCTACTCCCCCCATATGGCACACCTTCTCTCTCTCTCTCTCTCTCTCTCTCTCTCTCTCTCTCTCTCTCTCTCTCTCTCTCTCTCTCTCTCTCTCTCTCTCTCTCTCTCTCTCTCTCTCTCTCTCTCTCTCTCTCTCTCTCTCTCTCTCTCTCTCTCTCTCTCTCTCTCTCTCTCTCTCTCTGCGTCGCACCCCCCCTGCGCACGCACACACACACACCATCGGCCGTCCGTCATCGACAGACACACTTTCCTAATATATATGTATATATATATATATATATATCTATATATATATATATATATATATATATATATATATATATATATATATATATATATATATATATATATATATATATATATATATATATATATATATATATATATATATATATATATATATATAGAGTAGTAAAGAGTGTCGGTCATTGATGGGCATTGGACGACCGATGATCTAGTGGGTATGCCCCTCATTGACAGGCAGCCGGTCTGGGTGACGGGCGGTCCTAATGCGGTCTAAAATGGTGGGTAAGCCCGTCGATGACGGGCGGCTGACATTTTGGATTACGGGTTTGGTTTGAAAGTTGGTATGCTTGTTGTTGATGCAATTTGGATGACGACCGATGATTTGGATGACAACTAATGGTTTAGGACTCTCTCTCTCTCTCTCTCTCTCTCTCTCTCTCTCTCTCTCTCTCTCTCTCTCTCTCTCTCTCTCTCTCTCTCTCTCTCTCTCTCTCTCTCCGTCGCACACCCCCCTGCGCGCGCGCACACACACACCATCGGTTGCCCATCATCAACAGACACACTTCGCTAGTATATATGAATATATATGTATCTATATAGACAAGTAAAGAGTGCCCATCGTTGACGGGCATTGGACGACCGATAATCTAGTGGGTATGCCCCTCATTGACGAGCGGCCGGTCTGGGTGACAGGCGGTCCTAATGCGGTCTAAACTGGTGGGTAACCCCGTTGATGATGGGCGGCTGACAATTTGGATTACGGCCGATGGTTTGGGTCGAAAGTTGGTATGCTTGTTGTTGATGCGATCTGGATGACGACTGATGATTTGGATGACAACTAATGGTTTATGAGGAAAGCCAATGGTCATTTACAGGTGGCCCACTATTCAAAGTAATATGGTAAGTCCGTCGTTGACAGGCGGCCTACAATTCAAAGTAATATGTTGTTCATGCATGTGTGTGTGTGTGTGTGTGTGTGCATATGTGCATGTGTGCGAATATTTGCCTTTAGGTGTGTATGGGTGTGTGTGTGTGTGTGTGTGCATATTTTGTATGCATGTGTTTGCAAATGTCTGTTAACGGGCGGCCCACAATTCAAAGTGAATATGTTGTTCATGCATGTGTGTTTGTGTGGAAGTTTGGTTCAAGCTAGACCATTCTATCAAACAAACAAAAATAGGCACTTTTGTGACTTTGACAAAATCGGTTCTCATTTCCAACTAAAATTGTGCACCTCTCATTTTGTCACCTCATTGAATTTCATTATTGTGGGCTTCAATCATTCTTGCCCAAGATAAGGCTTTCATTTTGCAAGCAACACTCTTCAAGTGTCACTTGGCCTCTTAAACAAAGAAAAAATGTCAAACATTTCATGTGAAGGCTAGTTCTTCATATTAACTTTCAAAGAAGAAATACTTATTAAAACAAATCTTTGTCCACACGTTTGAGCATCAATGTGATTAGAGTCAAGGAAGGAGAGATTCAAGAAATACTTATTAAAATGAATCTTTGTCTTCTAGTCACACCTTTGAGCATCAATGTGAATAGAGTCAAGGATTAAGGTGAGATTGAAGAAATACTTATAATGAATCTTTGTCCTATAGTCACCCCTTTGAGCATCAATGTGATTAGAGTCAAGGATTAAGGAGAGATTCAAGAAGTACTTATTGAAACAAATCTTTGTCCTCTAGTCACACCTTTGAGCATCAATGTGATTAGAGTCAAGGATTAAGGATAAATTCAAGATGAAACTCAATAAGTAAAAAAATCATCAATGTCCCAAAAGACTCCAATGTTTGAATCCAGATTGGTAGACATGTCTACAAATCTTGTATATTTCCTCTTGTTGCATTAAGAAAAAAAAAATCTCTCAATCAAAGTCTATAGATTCCCCAACTCTAAGAGGAAAAGAAAGCAAGTAAACAATAGGAGGGCTATGACTTTTCCAATCAAAGAGAACACTAGTGAGTTTAAATTCATCGTGAAGACAACAAAAATCAAGGTTTGGGTTTCAACTTCTAAACGTATCCATGATGGTGTCTTCTAATGTTATAAAACCTTTCTAACGAGCAAATTGACAAAGGCCAACATTATTCTACTTTTTCTTTGTAGATCTAAATCTCAAATATGGCTTGCAATATAAAGTTCAAATTGCATTCGTGTATGGATGATGTCTTCATGGCAGCCGCATCGAGATGGGAGTTTCCTATTCTCTTGAGTTCAACTCACTTTTCTTCAACCCTTCTTTTCATTGACTGCAAAAAACAGAAAAAAAAAACTTCTCATGTAAACCAAGCCCCAAAATATCTTCCCAAATACATGAAGGAAAAAAATGGCCCAAGAGTCGAGGCACCTTCACCTTGCATTTTGCTTCTACATCAATGACTATATTCGCCCAAGCAATAAGATAAGTGGACAACTCTTGCACATTTTTGTCTACATTAAGTACAAATTGATAGGTTGGGTGAATAAAAAGATGTAATAGTTGATAAATTGTTGGATATGAGGTTGGGATGATAAGAGCTTGGATGGTGTTGGTAGTACACCAAGTATAAAAGCCATGTAAATAGATTTAATAGATCTTAGATCAATGGAATAAGTGTGAGGGCTCTAGCACCATGTGTGTGTGAGTCCAACCAAGTGATCACATCATCATTTTATTTTGAGGCCATTGTGAAAATTAAATTAATTCGAAGCATATAATTCAAGTTAGTGAATGGAAAGTATTTTCCACCTGCCTTAGAATTCAAATAGCTAGGGAAGAAGAAATTGGCCAATGGCCAAAGGGGCCAAATGCCCACTCTCCTCGAAAAAACAGGGCTCATTATACTTATTTTTTCATATTTAATCAAAAAAATGTAGAGTCTACCATTGTGATATTGGATGTCCTTCTCCTCTTCTCCATATCTCTCATGTTTATTGCTATCTTTTTTATTTGTTGGATTTGCTTGTTGTTGCTATCTTTGTGAAAGAAAAGCAAGCTTAATCGTTGGAGAATTAGGATTGATGCTTGTTAGAGGTTAGATTTTCATCATAAGCTTTTGCTTTTTCAAAAGAACGTTCCATTGAAGGACATAACATATCCACATATTCACAACTACAACACAATGAAGCAAAGTCCTAGCTGCAATTGCCCTTGTTGATGCAGTCGTCGTCTCTGTCACATTTTCTTGATGGTTCATCCCATTCTTCCAGCATGATTTACATTTACTTAAAGAAACTGCATTGGTCAAATGGGCATCTCCTTGTGAACTAGTAATGTGGTTCAAATGTTAAACAATCGTAAAGGTGTGGCATACTTGCCTTCACTACATATAAGGATCCATGCAAAATTGAAGTTTCAGACTAGCAGACTGTCTGGCAGGTCTGAGAGGACAGCCAATGGGCAGGAGGTTGACATTGAGACTCCGCGTGACAATGTCCATACATATATTGACAAGGTATAATGGGTGTATGACACCAAAAGTTTTTCTTTGTGGTACGTTCGTTGTTACATTGCAAATAAAATCATTTGCACTGGCTAGGGCTTCTAATCACTGCTTGGATCAACTCAACAATCAACAAGAAAATCAATGGAGGAAACTTTGTTGTCTCTCTCAGTACAATACATCTTCCTGAGTTTCAAGTTTTTTCATAATTCAAAAATATGCATAAAGCGAATCAATTCAAACTATGCATAAGATAAAATGAAGAATTTGTTCTTATGAGACATTTACATGTTATTAATAGATTCCTTAAAATTTTGATTTGCCAAGTCCACACTACATCTTTATATTAACCATAGAGTGAAATAAGCTTTATGGACATCAACATAACCATTATTCAAAAATTTGGCGGCATTCGCAAGGAACTTGCTTACTGTTGACTCTGAAATATGTCTTCTCGTGTGCACATGGCAATTGAGGGATGATATCCAGCTTGGCTACTTGGACTTTGAAAAAAAAAATACCTTTGTATAACAAGCCGTCTAATGATGTTCATGGGTGGCATTGGCAATATTCTTACGAATTGGTGAAGCCCTCTTCGCACATTCTTACACGGTCATTTTGAAAATGTGCTTTTATATGTTGTTACATAGACTATGTTCAAACATTGGATTTGAAGGATTTGGCCAAAGTTTGCCAAGTCATGTAAATCAGCTGCACAAGTAAATCTAATAAATAATGCATGTTTAGGATAATCAGGTGACTTTCTTTGGTCCATAGAGATTGTCTATATGGGGAGAAAAATTATCCACACTACTACATGCAGTTTAGTGAAATTTCAAGCCAGTATAATTCTACAATATAAAGGTTTTTCTATTTTAAAATTTTATTTTATTTTAACTTAAGTAAAACATCTCATTTTTGGCCACAACTCTTGAAATCACAATGAATGGATGCTACTGATATGAAATCCACCAAGTAGACATCTCTACCTACTCTCAAAGATTAGTCCTAAACTCTCAAAGGACAATACAAAATTCCTTGGAGTTACTTGCATCATATTCTGCACTTCAAGATCTTTCTAGCAAGTGGGCAATTTCTCACTATGGATAAATAACAAGATTTTTGCAAAGATTCAAAGTGGATGGATGGTACATGGACATTAAATGTAGTAATTGAAGCCTACTGTATCCAAAAAAATGTGAAAAATTGTCAACTCGTTTGTTGGTTTATTGGCATTTTTGGAGGCCAAAATGAAATCTCAACTTAGAGATAGTTTCATATTTGTCAATAAAGGCCTAAATAGTGTTTCTACTATTTTTGACTAGTAGATAAGTGAATGAGGTTGGATTTGGACCCATTCTAATTGGCTAATTTTGGTACATTGCATCTAGACTAGAATTTCTAGGTTTTTGATGAAGTATCTAGAAGCTTCTAATTAGGTCAAGTTTGGGGCAAGTGGCCAAATGAAATTTGGAAGCTATAAATAGCTATACCTATGTGGAGAAATAATCATCAAAGTTTCTTTCTTTGTGGAGAATTCATCTCTTGTGTGTCTATGTCCAGCTCATGTGTTTCTCTTTTGATATCTTGGATTTGGGTTTTGACAATCTGCGAGTAAATTCTTTGCGAGTTTTAATTACAAATGATTTCTAAAATTTCATGGCACATGCTTTATATATACTCATTTTATATTAGATAAAAACTAACTTTGATTATACCAATGGATTCTACATAAAAAATGGAGCACTTTTGCTTTTTGGACCATCTCAATCCGAGCAATAATAAGAAAGTTATGATAGTTCAACGTTTTTTAAACTAGAAAACATTTTTCCCTTGGAACCTAAAAGGGGTAGCACGCCGGCGTGCTATCAAATTGAGTTAAAGACTAAAAGCTTAAATTGGTAGCACGCCGGCGTGCAACCCTTTCAAGCTGCAAGAAAAAATAAATTAGCCTAAAAAACTTTGAAGGGTGATAACTTTCTTAATATTGCTCAGATTGAGATTGTCCAAAAATCAAAAGTGCTCCATTTTTTATGTAGAATCCATTGGTATAATCAAATTTGATAATAAAAAAAAAATGAAAATATTTTATTATTTCATCATCTCAACATAAGTAAAGTTATAGCCTCCATCTAGAACATACAATAAAAATGCTATTTTTTACCATCGTTGATTTTATGATACATAGCACATACCATCATATCTATTAATGTATGGTCATACATCAATCCTTGGTAGTAGACGAAAATGTTTTAGCTTGATAAATGTAAAATTAAAGTGATTAAGTTTTCTGTGTTCTCAATGATATAACATACTATGTACAATTTGTAGACAACATGATTTGCAGACATATCTTTTAGCTAGTAAGAAAATAAACAACGTGATAATAAAGTACACAAATAGATTATACCCCCAAAAGCGAAGTAGAATAAATTTTAAAAACCTAAAAACAATGTAGCATGCCATGTGCTATCAATTTGACGTAATTTAAAAACACTAAACTCGCGAAACTCGCAAATTATTTACTCGCAATATGCCAAACCCCCTTGGATTTCTATGTGTAGAATGTTGATTTTTTTGTAGATCTTGCTTCCACACGTGTGAAGTATAGTCATGTATTGCTGCTGTAAGGAAAGGGACATTACTAAGCAATCAAAATTGGTCTCTGATTTTTAACATGGTATCAGAGCAGGTTTCAGGCCAAAGTCGGTATTTTTTCCTAATCTAGAGGTTGATTTGAGGGCACCATAAATTCTATGTGGATTTGGAGGTGTTTCTAGCTGAAATCTTGTAGTTTCAAGTATAGAGTTTGGATCTTTGTGATCTTAACATCATTTTAGGTCAAAATACTTGTAGATGGCTGATTTTTGAAACCACTTACTAGAATGTGGAGACAAAAATTGCTCATGGTTGTGGATGGTACATTCTATTAGATGAGATATCTAGATTCTAGCTTTTGCATATAGATTTTGCTTTATTCAATATTTTGCATTTTTGGAGTAACCCTAAATTTGATAGAATCTCTTGATTTTAAGTTGCTGGACTTTTTCAAGAGTGTGTTTCAATCTTAAGTGTTGGCAAAAAATCATCATATTGTTTTTAGATCTATTGTGATCAAGAAATCAACATTCTATGTGCTAGAATTTGCTAGAAAGAGAAAAAGGAGAGGCTAGATTGTTTCCATATATCTTTGTGATTTTTTCTTGAGTTTCATTTGTTGATTTTCAAGGGAGTGCTAAGTGCATTGTAACAGGTTCAAAGAGAAAATTAGATCATTGCAACTTGGCAACCTCAAGTGGCTTCATGTTGGAAGGCAATGATAGGCATATCTCAACAAATTATTCTACTTGAAGGTGAGGATGGAATATTTGCTTGAGATGCATGATTTGATGGATATTGTTGTAGGTGTGGAGAATGAGAAGTTTAGGCTTCTATCAAGAGGTGGATCTACTTCTTCATCTCAAGTTGGAGAGGAGGAAGCTATGTTCATCAAAGGCCAGTTCAAGGGAAAAGGCAAAAGCAAGGGTCAAGGTCAAGGTGAGCCTTCTACTTTTGTTGGCAAGAAGAAAGATAGATCCAAGTTAAAACACATTTATTGTGGAGTCAAAGGGCATTTTGCAAGTGATTTCTTCAAGAAAAAGAGAGATCGAGATGAGAAGCAAGGTAGTTTCACTTTTGATGAGGATGGTGTTGGTGATCAAAACTCAAATGATGATGTTTTTTTTATGTCTTCTTGTTTGCTAACCAATGATGGAGATATTGATCCATGGTGGATTGATAGTGGAGCAAGATTTCATATGCCATGTCACAAAGAGTACTTCACTTCTTTGGTGCCTTATGAAGGAGAGAAGAAGGTCATCAACATGACCAATGGTGGGCATTGGTACTATTCCTATTTTTCTCTCATCTACAAATAGGAATGTAAGCTTGAAGAATGTTTTGTTCATACCTTCCATTACTAAGAATGTGCTTAGTGAAAAAGGGCTCAAAGTGGAATTTCTTGGTGATTCTTGATTGATCAAAAGGAATGGAGTCTTGATTGCTAAAGGCAAGAGACAAGGTGAGCTCTACAAACTTGATGGATTTTTTGGTTCTAACTATGGTGGTTTGAAGGCAAAGAAGCAAGTTGGTGAGCTTTGTTCAATGTCAAAGTCACAAAGTTTGTCTTATTCTAGATCTAGCTCAAGATCTAAGATGCTTTTTCATTTAGTACTTTTGGATGTACATTGTACTAGTTTATTGATTGAATGGAGGAGCAAAGATGTTTGTGACTTGCATTGATGACTTTAGTAGATATTGTTGTACTTATCTTCTAAAGAGTGAGGATTTCATATTTGAGGTCTTTCTAAAGTTCAAGAATGTTGTGGAGAGTCATTTCAACATGAAGATCAAGTGCTTTAAGTTGGAAAATGAAGACCTATCAACAAAGTTCAAAAAGGATTGTGTGGCACATGGGATCGAGAGGGAGCTTTCAAACTCCAAGGTTCTACATAGTGTGGAAGAGAGGAAGATCAATCTTTTTGAAAGAGCTAAATCCATGAGGGTGAATGCAAATCTTCCTAAGTCATTTTAGAGTGAAGCTTTGATGTGTGCTAACTTTGTTTGCAATAGATACTCAACTGAAGACTTGGACGGTAAGAGTTCATTTGAGGTTCTTTTTGGTAAGAAGCCAAGGATGGGGCATTTGAAGATCTTGGGTAGTACTTGCTATGTCAGCACATCTTTTGGATTCTTGATGGGAATATTTGTTGGATATAGTGAAGTAAGGAAAGCTTATAGGGTTTACATTCCTAAGTCAAAGAAAGTTCACATTTCTAAGGATGTTATCTTTGAAGAGGAGAATGTGGATAAGCTTCATGTTGTTGATGTTGATCAATCTAATATTTTTGGTGCTGATGAAGATGGTTCTTTGGATGGTGATGGTGGAGATGCATCTCCAAGTCAAGTTCTAAGATGATCCTCAAGGGAAAGACAAAAGCCATCTAGGCTTACATATGATGAGAATGGTAAGCAAGTTGAAGGTACAAACTTTGCTTTACTCACATGTTTTGGTTCATCTTCTTGTGTAGATGATGCTATGCAAGTGGATGGTGGTTTTCATGGAATGGATGCAACTAATGGATCTGGAAAAAAAAGTTTTTCTCAATGGCATTGATTGTCAAGTGGACGATCAAGATGTTGATCTCAAATGTCTTCAACAACACAAAAGGAAAGGTGGCAATTTGGAGCTAGTCAAGAGCATCAAAGGGAAGTCAAGTGGCAAAGATACTTTGGATCTATTTTTGCAGGTTATTGGAATTAAGGTAAAGGGAGTAGTCTCATGTTTGAGCAATTTCATGTGAATGTGTGCAAATTGTCAAGGTATGATAAAGCTAGCTAAATTATTTTGCATCATTTTGATGTTGGAGTTGTACTAGCATTCTTGGCTGGTTTTGCTGATGGGATCTAGGTATAATATCATGTTGAACTTGCAGTTTAGGATCTCAAAAAGATTTATGAAGATGCCCTCGTACACAAGTAGAGGTCATTCGTCAAAAACAAGCAAGAGACAATTATGCTAGTGAAAAAAGTAAGTATTGTATTAGCCTCAACCACTTGCGAAAATTTAAAAATAATAAATAGATAAATATGATCTAAAACCATATTTAGTATGAGTATTAAAGTCTATAATCTATTTCTCATAAAAAAAATTAGAATGGTAAAACGACATATCATTATTGAGTTTAGATTATTTATCCATATTCAGTATTTCTCCATAATCTCAAGAGCCAATAATAGCAAAATACATTGATATTTTTTAGCTTACGGAAAAAGAAAAAAAGTCATCCTTCAATCTTAATTAAGTGCTTTGATTGATATAAAACATTGAAAACTTCTAAATGAAATTCAATATCAAGAGTAAGTTGAGTGTTTTTATTTTTGTTTTTTTTTTCATTCCTCACAATCGACATGGAATGTATTTTTACGAGTTTTTCTTTAAATATCTTAATTCAAAGTACTAAAAAATTTGATAGTTTTCTCACATGATTTTTATTTTTTGAGTGGTTGTATAAAAAGTCAATATGTTTTTAGCATGGTGTAATAGTATTATTATTATTTTGTCAACATGCATATTTTTATTTAATTTTTTTTGTAAAATTGAAAAGATATTTTTTCTAAAAACACATTCTTGGACAAAATTTGAAATTTTGCTATATCTATTTCAAAAGATTTCATGTTCTATATCTATTTTACAAACCACAACAATTTATTAATATTTGTTTACAACAATAAACTGTAATATCTCTCTCTCTCTCTCTCTCTCTCTCTCTCTCTCTCTCTCTCTCTCTCTCTCTCTCTCTCTCTCTCTCTCTCTCTCTCTCTCTCTCTCTCTCTCTCTCTCTCTCTCTCTCTCTCTCTCTCTCTCTCTCTCTCTCTCTCAACTAGTCGTAGCTCCATGGATATCTACCCATATCAAATTCATATTTCAAACTTGCATGCATCATTTGCTCTTCATGCAACATCTCCTTTGGTCTATATTATGCCATCTCTTTAAAACAATCAATCCATCCTTCCATTATTTGACTATATTTCCACCACCTCTCTTTATAGAAATACATATGCAAAATTTTCAAATCTTTATCTAATATTTTTTTTTATGTATTTCATTAGATATAATGAATAGGTCCTCAAAATTTTCTCGATCTCTTTCTCAAATCTTATTTTTTAAACCAAAAGACAAGTGGATAAAAATACAAATAACTACACATTGTAGTTTGTTTATTCCACCTTTGCAACGGATATGATTGGACCATGCCACAATTTTGATTTCTAAAGTTTGTGAAGATAGCAATCTACCCAATAGAGACACATATGAACCTATGAGATCTATTAATCTATTTACATTGGATTTATATTATCTTCAAAAAGTTCGAAAACACTAGAACGCACGGATTGCATATTTAATTTTCACTTGTTTTTAGAAGGGATTCACTCAAACAATCGTTGAAGCATGTCAAGTGGTGTTTTGCGTCGAAGGTGATGATAACTAACAATTAGGGTTTTCATATTGACGTAAACACTTTTTTTTTTAAAACAAAAAATAACTATATTGTTAACATAATTACGTTGAAAATCATAATAACGTTAACGAAAAATGACCTGTTGGTGGCGTTTGGACCGGGTGGTCTGGTTGAACAGCCCGTCGGGCTTACCATAGTAGCCTGCCGGCTGCCCTCTAAAATAGCTCGCCAGGCATTTTGACCATAAGTAATGGGCGGATCCTATCATGTTTCTCACATTTTCAAGTTTTTAGAGTTGTTCTTGCGATATATTGCTTCCTAATCCTCTTGCTTGCAATTTTATTTGCACATAACCACTAATCTAAGGTATTTAGATTTTATTTTTTGTACTTTTAAATTAGATATCACATTTTAATTATACAATATCCTAAGAGTTTAAGTGTAGAGTGGTTGTGTCTCAAGTTTGTGATTATTTTAGATTTGTTTTTGGTGCACGACTATTCACTTGGCTAGGTGCTATCAATGAATTTACAATAATCATTTGTGTACCTGATAATTATTGAGTCATCTTTGGTGCATGGCTATTCACTTGGCTAGGTGCTATTGATGAATCTATCAACTAGCATGGTGGTTTGTTGCATGATTAGTCTCAAATTTGAAATTACTTTAGATTCATTTTTGGTGCACGACTATTAACTTGGCTAAGTGCTATTGATGAATTTTCAATAATCATTTGTGTACCTGATAATTATTGATTCATCTTTGTTGCACGACTATTCACTTGGCTAGGTGCTATTGATGAATCTATAACTATCATGGTTGTTTTTGCATGATCAGTCTCAAATTTGTGAACGTCAACACAAACATTATTAACGTTCCAGGGGACCAAAAATAACTCTTAAAATTTTCAAATTTCACTTTACGTAATTACTCTTTTGAAAACCCTGCTAACAATGCACAAGTAGAGAGAAATATATTAAACTTATTATTTTATTGTAGTCCCTTTTACTTCCAACACTTTTGATGTTAACATTCAGATATATTAGCCTACTCAACATGATCGATTTCATTTGTGCACACCTTTAATATCTCTCTTTTTTCACATTGATCTATTCTATTGCAACTATACTAGATATTATCCATTATGACTATTGTAGATGGTACAATTAGGTATCGGAGTCCTTTTTTCACATCGTGTAAGTTGGATTATGTGTACATAATCATAAAATTCAAAGGTATTCCTATTGAAGCATTGTCTTTAATATTCCGAGGAGCTACTAATGCAGATCTGCAAAAAAATCACTTTATTGTAAGAAATCTTGCCATCAATGTGGATAGTTGCCAAGCCAAAGTCTCAACATCATGCAAACAAATGGCATAATAGTTTTTGTGGTCACTTCACATGATTGTATATGTGAGCATGCATCTTTGAGGGAGAGAGTCTGGCATTAATACAAATGACGTGCAACGTACATTCATTGTTGACTTGATCCAGAAAAAGATGTTCCTAATCCAATGCTTTTTTGAAGTTTGTCAGCTCGTGTTGTGGTTGAGAAGAACCAATATGCTCACCAACCCCTAATTTGGGAATTTAGCTGATAGCAACCATATATTTTTATGTGAAATCTTTTGGTGAATCTTGGTTTGTCCCAAATGATGACAAAGATCCAAGCTAGTTTCAAGGATATGTATTTGCTTACAGTAGTAAGGTTCTTAGGCATCATAGGATCAAATGGACAAATGCAACATACATAGCAATTGTCAATTTGGGACATTCTGAAGAGCCAGAGTTGCAAGCACGATCTACTAAAGTGATATTGGTATTAAGGGGTGTACATGATGATTCAAGACTTAAAAATGCAGCACATGAAGTGCTATTTTTACAACATTAGACATCTAATCAAGTAGAACCAAAACATAATTTATTAGTTGGCCTCTATAGGATCTGTAGACATGACACATTTATTTTGATTTACAAACAAACCTACTCCATACCAACTATTTGTAGCTGCTGCTATCAATTATCATCTAGATATCCAGCTACACATTACCATCTAGAGCTCAATGCCACATAATATTCAGGTTGATTATTCTGAGTAATGAATATATTATTGCAATAGACAACAAATTCTCCATAATCAGTTACGACAACATCATATTGGTAGCCAAAACAATATTGTTTAGTGTTGGAGTTGGTGGCATAAAGTTGTTTCGCAGATCCATCAAAGACCATCAAGTTTCTATCAGCAAACAGTTCCGTAGAGGACATATCACAGTTCTCACTGTGGGTAGTATTGGAGGCCCAGATGGTTGTCATTTTCGAGCTGCATCATTGAGGACGGTATACAACACTAACTTGCAGTCGTCTTGCATTAGTAGTTGGTAGTTTCCAGTTGAACTTGATTTTCCCATTGTTGCAACTAAATAGAATGTAGTGCTAGGCGCGCTCCCACTACTCACTCTCATTTGAACTAAAATTGACACTACGTGTATCGAAGCTACGAGATAAATTAGCATCCCTACGATGTTGACCATTGCTAATACTATGTGTGTTATATTCTACTTGTGATCAAATCTAGGCCAAGACTAAATAAATATATTATGCTTACTTTGTTGGATAAAGCCGATGCTGTGGTGAATAAGCAGCTGCTGAGAACTACAACTAGCTGAGATCAGAGAGAGTTATATGAAATTAGGAATGCGATACTAATTAACAACAACATATGGGGACTCAACTACCGGCAGAGACTCTAAGTTGATAGATAGAGGATTTTATACTATAGAATGGACTCCAATACGTTTCAATTTCTCTTTGAATTCCATGTGCTTTCTTTAAAGATATTTTAGAGAGAGAATGTAAGGGTGCTGCTAGCCCAATCTACTCTCCCTATGTTACAGCTAGACCCTACTCTTTGCTTATTAATAGATAAAATACGTATGCACACACATACAAGTCTACTTTTGGACCACACATACACATACACACACATACATATACACACAGATACACATATATGCACAGATACATACACATACACATATATGCACAGATACACACACATATACATAGACATACATATACAAATACACATATATATACATACACATACACATACACACACATACACATATATGCACAGATACACACACATATATACATAGACATACATATACAAATACACATATATATACATACACATATACACATATACATATGCATACTCATACACACATACACACATACACATACACACATGTACATATACATACACTTACACATGTACACATACATACACACATACACATATACACATACACATACATACACATACACATATATATATATATATATAAACACACACATATGCATGTACTCACATACACATACATATACATAGATACATGTACACAAACATATCATACACATAGACACACATACACATACACATATACATACATCCACATGCACATACAAATACACATACACATACATACATATACACATACAAATACATACATATACATACACATACCATACACAGATCAAACACATACACATGCATATACATATACATACACAAACATACACATACACATACATACACATACAAATACACATACACCTAGACATACATACATATACACACAAATACACATGCACATATACACATTCAAACATATACTCATACACATACACGTACATGTACATACACACCTACACATATACATGCACACATACACACATACAGAGATACACATAGACATACACATATATGTACACACACATACTTATACATATACACATACATACACACATGCACATAGACATACCCATACACATACACATACACCTATACCTATACATGTACATACACATACACATACACACACATACAAATACACATACACACACACACACAAACACATAGTCATACACATGCACATGCACACATACAATACACACATATACATACGCATACACATATGGCACCCATACATACACATACACATACACATAACATATACATACACTTACATATACACTTACACATGGTCACTTCACATGGTTGTATATGTGAGCATGCATCTTTGAGGGAGAGAGTCTAGCATTAATACAAATGATGTGCAACGTACTCTCATTGTTGACTTGATCCAGAAAAAGATGTTCCTAATCCACTGCTTTTTTGAAGTTTGTCAAGCTTGTGTTGTGGTTGAGAAAAACCAATATGCTCACCAACCCCTAATTTGGGAATTTAGTTGATAGCAACCATACATTTTTGTGTGAACTCTTTTGGTGAAGCTTGGTTTGACCCAAATGATGACAAAGATCCAAGCTAGTTTCAAGGATATGTATTTGCTTACAGTAGTAAGGTTCTTAGGCAACATAGGATCAAATGGACAAATGCAACATACATAGCAATTGTCAATTTGGGACATTCTAAAGAGCCAGAGTTGCAAGCACGATCTACAAAAGTGATATTGGTATTAAGGGGTGTACATGATGATTCAGGGTTTAAAAATGTAGCACACGGAAGTGCTATTTTTACAACATTAGACATCTAATCAAGTAGAACCAAAACATAATTTATTAGTTGGCCTCTACAGGATCTGTAGACATGACACATTTATTTTGATTAACAAACAAACCTACTTCATACCAACTATTTGTAGCTGCTGCTATCAATTATCATCTAGATATCCAGCTACACATTACCATCTAGAGCTCCATGCCACATAATATTCAGGTTGATTATTCTAAGCAATAAATATATTATTGCAATAGACAACAATTTCTCCATAATCAGTTACGGCAACGTCATACTGGTAGCCAAAACAATATTTTTTAGTGTTGGAGTTGGTGGCGTAGAGTTGATTCGCAGATCCATCAAAGACCATCAAGTTTCCATCAGCAAACAGTTCCGCAGAGGACATATCACAGTTCTCACCGTGGGTAGTATTGGAGGCCCAGATGGCTCTAATTTTCGAGCTGCCATCGTTGAGGACGGTATACAGCACTAAATTGCAGTCGTCTTGCATCAGCAGTTGGTAGTTTCCAGTTGAACTTGATTTTCCCGTTGTTGCAACTAAATAGAATGTAGTGCTAGGCACGCTCCCACTACTCACTCTCACTTGAACTAAAATTGACACTACGTGTATCGAAGCTACCAGATAAACCAGCATCCCTACGACATTGGCCATCGCTAATACTATAAGTGTTATATTCTACTTGTGATCAAATCCGGGCCAAGACTAGATAAATATATTATACTTACTTTGTTGGATAAAGCCGGTGCTGTGGTGAATAAGCAGCTGCTGAGAACTACAACTAAGCCTTGTCTCAAGTTAGCATATGTATGCATATTGGGTTGAGATGGGCCATCAAATGTTAACTTCACATACAAAACAAAAAGTGTTGTACTAGAGTATACATTGCTTCATAGTTCTCTAGCGTATGAGAACTTGGACTTTTTTATGGTACAAAACAATTAGAACAAATTTGGTGATGCTAGAATTGAGTTGTACAAAAGGGACTTCCATCATCAAAGATTTCACTAAATTTGAAGGCCACTCCAAAGATTTTTTAAATTAACATACTTTCCACTGGAAAGGTTAAAATAAAAATGCATTTCTATGAATGAAAAATCGGGTGTGAAGGGCTGGGAAGGCTGCAAAATGTAGGCGTGCTCACCACTCTCCTCTCTTTCTTTTCTTATGTCACTCCTACTCCCCCCATATGGCACACCTTCTCTCTCTCTCTCTCTCTCTCTCTCTCTCTCTCTCTCTCTCTCTCTCTCTCTCTCTCTCTCTCTCTCTCTCTCTCTCTCTCTGCGTCGCACACCCCCCTGCGCGCAGACACACACACACCATCGGCCGCCTGACATCGACAAACATACTTCGCTAGTATATATGTATATATATCTATATATCTATATAGATTAGTAAAGAGTGCTCGTCATTGACGGGCATTGGACGACCAATGATCTAGTGGGTATGCCCCTCATTGACAGGCGGCCGGTCTGGGTGACGGGCGGTCCTAATGCGGTCTAAAATGGTGGGTAAGCCCGTCAATGACGAGCGGCTAACAATTTGGATTACGGCCGATGGTTTGGGTTGAAAGTTGGTATGCTTGTTGTTGATGCGATCTGGATGACAACTAATGGTTTAGGAGGAAAGCCAATGGTCATTTACAGGTGGCCCACTATTCAAAGTAATATGTTACGTCTGTCGTTGACGGGCGGCCTACAATTCAAAGTAATATGTTGTTCATGCATGTGCGTATGTGTGTGTGTATGTGTGTGTTTGTGCGTGTGTGTGTGTGTGTGTGTGTGTGTGTGTGTGTTTGTGCATACGTGCATGTGTGCGAATATTTGCCTTTAGGTGTGTATGGGTGTGTGTGTGTGTGTGTGTGTGTGTGTGTGTGTGTGTGTGTGTGTGTGTGTGTGTGTGCATATTTTGTATGCATGTGTTTGCAAATGTCTGTTAACGGGCGGCCCACAATTCAAAGTGGGTATGTTGTTCATGCATGTGTGTTTGTGTGGAAGTTTCGTTCAAGCTAGACCATTCTATCAAACAAACAAAAATAGGCACCTTTGTGACTTTGACAAAATCAGTTCTCATTTCCAGCTAAAATTGTGCACCTCTCATTTTGTCACCTCATTGAATTTCATTATTGTGGGTTTTAGTCATTCTTTCCCAAGATAAGGCTTTCATTTTGCAAGCAACACTCTTCAAGTGTCACTTGGCCTCTTAAACAAAGAAAAAATATCAAACATTTCACGTGAAGGCTAGTTCTTCATATTAACTTTCAAAGAAGAAATACTTATTAAAACGAATCTTTGTCCACACGTTTGAGCATCAATGCGATTAGAGTCAAGGATTAAGGAGAGATTCAAGAAATACTTATTAAAATGAATCTTTGTCTTCTACTCACACCTTTGAGCATCAATGTGATTAGAGTCAAGGATTAAGGTGAGATTCAAGAAATACTTATTAATGAATCTTTGCCCTATAGTCACACCTTTGAGCATCAATGAGTCAAGGATTAAGGAGAGATTCAAGAAGTACTTATTGAAACAAATCTTTGTCCTCTTAGTCACACCTTTGAGCATCAATGTGATTATAGTCAAGGATTAAGGAGAGATTCCTCTCGTTGCATTAAGAAAAAAAACCTCTCAATCAAAGTCTATAGATTCCCCAACTCTAAGAGGAAAAGAAAGCAAGTAAACAATAGGAGGGCTACGACTTTTCCAATCAAAGAGAACACTAGTGAGTTTAAATTCATCGTGAAGACAACAATGGCTTGCAATATAAAGTTGAAATTGCATTCGAGTATGGATTATGTCTTCATGGCAGCCACATCGAGATGGGAGTTTCCTATTCTCTTGAGTTCAACTCACTTTTCTTCAGCCCTTCTTATCATTGACTGCAAAAAAAAGAAAAAAAACTTCTCATGTAAACCAAGCCCCAAAATATCTTCCCAAATACAAGAAGGAAAAAATGGCCCAAGGGTCGAGGCACCTTCACCTTGCGTTTTGCTTCTACATCAATGACTATATTCGCCCAAGCAATAAGATAAGTGGCCAACTCTTTCACATTTTTGTCTACATTAAGTACAAATTGATAGGTTGGGTGAATAAAAAGATTTAATAGTTGATAAATTGTTGGATATGAGGTTGGGATGATTAGAGCTTGGATGGTGTTGGTAGTACACCAAGTATAAAAGCCATGCAAATAGATTTAATAGTTCTTAGATCAATGGAATAACTGTGAGGGCTCTGGCACCATGTGTGTGTGAGTCCAACCAAGTGATCACATCATCATTTTATTTTGAGGCCATTGTGAAAATTTAATTCAATTCGAGGCAAATAATTCAAGTTGGTGAATGGAAAGTATTTTCCTCTTGCCTTAGAATTCAAATAGCTAGGGAAGAAGAAATTGGCCAATGGCCAAAGGGACCAAATGCCCACTCTCCTCCAAAAATAGGGCTCATTATACTTATTTTTTCATATTTAATCAAAAAAATGTAGAGTTTGCCATTGTGACATTGGATGTCCTCCTCTTCTCCATATCTCTCATGTTTATTGCTATCTTTTTTATTTGTTGGATTTGCTTGTTGTTGCTATCTTTGTGAAAGAAAAGCAAGCTTAATCTTTGGAGAATTAGGATTGATGCTTGTTAGAGGTTAGATTTTCATCATAAGCTTTTGCTTTTTCAAAAGAACGTTCCATTGGAGGACATAACATATCCACATATTCACAACTGCAACACAATGAAGCAAGGTGCTAGCTGCAATTGCCCTTGTTGATGCAGTCGTCGTCTCTGTCGCATTTTCTTGATGGTTCATCCCATTCTTCCAGCATGATTTACATTTAGTTAAAGAAACTGCATTGGTCAAATGGGCATCTCCTTGTGAACTAGTAATGTGGCTCAAATGTTAAACAATTGTAAAGTCGTGGCATACGCCTTCACTACATATAAGGATCCATGCAAAATTGAAGTTTCAGACTAGCAGACTGTCTGGTAGATCTGAGAGGACAGCCAATGTGCAAGAGGTTGACATTGAGACTCCGCGTGACAATGTCCATGCATATATTGACAAGGTATAATGGGTGTATGACACCAAAAGTTTTTCTTTGTGGTACATTCGTTGTTACATTGCAAATAAAATCATTTGCACTAGCTAGGGCTTCTAATCACTGCTTGGATCAACTCAACAATCAACAAGAAAATCGATGGAGGAAACTTTGTTGTCTCTCTACACTGAGCGTTTGATTATCTATACAATACATCTCCCTGAGTTTCAAGTTTTTTCATAATTCAAAAATATGCATAAAACGAATCAATTCAAACTATGCATAAGATAAAATGAAGAATTTGTTCTTATGAGACATTTACATGTTATTAATAAATTCCTTAAAATTTTGATTTGCCAACTCCACACTCCATCTTTATATTAACCATAGAGTGAAATAAGCTTTATGGACATCAACATAACCATTATTCAAAATTTGGCGGCATTCGCAAGAAACTTGCTTACTGTTGACTCTGAAATATGTCATATCGTGTGCACATGGCAATTGAGGGATGATATCCAGCTTGTATGATATCCAGCCCTCTTCCCACATCCTTACACGGTCATTTCAAAAATGTGCTTTTATATGTTGTTACATAGACTATGTTCAAACATTGGATTTGAAGGATTTGGCCAAAGTTTGCTAAGTCGTGTAAATCAGCTGCACAAGTAAATCTAATAAATAATGCATGTTTAGGATAATCAGGTGACTTTCTTTGGTCCATAGGAGATTGTCTATATGGGGAGATTAATTAGTTACACTACTACATGCAGTTTAGTGAAATTTCAAGCCAGCATAATTCTACAATTTAAAGGTTTTTCTATTTTAAAATGCTCCAAATTTATTCAACTGTTCAGCACAAACAGAAAACATCACAATCACATTGCTCTATACAACAAGGAAATCCTTTTAAGCAAGCAGAAGGTAATGGTTTACTGACTCACAATACCACCTACGAACCACCTACACTTCACTCCAGTCCATAACAAAGTTCACAAGAATATGACTCATAGAAGCTTTCATAGAGCTGAAGGAATGTTATGTTCATATATTATTCTGACCAGTAAATCAGCCAGGATAGCCCACTCCTAATGCTGTCCTTCAGAAAATAATTGGAGAGCGAGATCAAGGCTTGTAAGGCCTTATACTATGTCCACTGAACTCAATGATACATGAGCAGTAGAAGCCTGCTTTTTACAAATATATTCTCGTTTTGATATGGCATCATCTGGAATAGGTACTGATGAAGAATTTGTTGCAGGTGTGTGAAGACCAATAACTCGTGCAGGCTGGCAGCTCATATGCCTGCTAACAAAATGCATTCCATCCCCCTTAGGTGGACATCTAATGGGAAGTAACACCATTAACCACCACCAGCCTGAACCACCTCAATCAAAAACATTACGAAAGTTTTGGAACATCCCAAGATCAAATTCATTCCCCCATACCTGCCAAAACACACAAGATTGTAAGGGAATGCACATCTTACAGCCACATTCAGCTGAAAGCATAAAGCAAACTGGCACTAAAATGCTCAAAAGTATATACGGGAAGATTCTCGAAGTAATCTAAGCAGTCCTGTTTGATTTTTATTTGTACACCAGTGATGAGCAGGAATAATGTTCTTCCGACTTTCCAGAAAATCAACTGAAAATCCATACCACATCTTGAAGGATTGGATAATGAAGCCATTGAGAATGGAGAACATGTTAGAAATAAATGACTATGCATAGGTTACTTTGACCCAAAAGGTCGAGATTTGTGTAACCATGGGTATTTAGTTATTTAGGCCATCTTAAATTTGTCTCAAGTTCAATTGGACCCAATTTTGGTCATGTACTGACTCGTGGGTCCTTAGGGGTCCAATTTTGTTTAAGGGCGCTATCTTGACTTTTTGGGGTGCCCTACATTTAGTAAGTGGTTAACCTTAGGGTTTGGTGGCATTTGGCCACATCCAGGTAGAGTACTTAGATGCTCATTGTGTATTCCATTCTTACAGTTTGGCTAAGCATTGCTCTCCATTGCTCTTGTGGCTGTTTATTCTCTCTCTCTCTGTTAGAGTTGGGCGCCTAGCCTCTTGTCTCTTGTTTCTTGTGGAAATTCATTGATAACTAGATCTTGGTGACTTGACTCTTGCTTTCCTACATGGTATCAGAGCTATCGGATCTACAGCAAGCTTGTTTGTTGGCGCCCTACTAGAAGAGGAGCTTCTCTGCTTTTTGTTGTGAAATTTCAACATCTTGCTGATCTTTTCAAGTGGAGTTTGGATCAGCTTTTTTGTCTCTTTTCAGGTTGAAGGAGGGCGGCCATCGGAGCTTTTGGTGGAGCAATTTTTGGCACCCAAAAATCAGAATCTCAAATCTGATTTTTATGCAACCAGTTTTCAACAAGTTTTGTTGGAGAGGGCGCCCAAAAATCTGCTACTAATTTTTGGTTGTGGTGTCTCCTTATCTTCAGGTCTGCATTTGTGTAGGAGGGCGCCCAAAATTCAGCAAACCCTATTCAGGGTTAGGTCAACTTGTGGCTGAAAATTTGCAAATTCTCAGCAAGTAATAGGGCGCTTTCAACAACCCTATTGGAGTGAGATCACACTCTTTGGCTTCCTAATTGGGTTTCGGGGTAGGCTTCAATCGAAGCTAACGTAATTTTCAAGAAGCTGGTTTTTTTGTGCAGAAAGACAGCCATCTATCCATTATCTTTTGGGCACTTTGGTTGCAGATTGAAAGACATCTTGTGCTCCTACTTTCAGCTCTTTGTTTGCTGCAAATTTTTGAGTAGATTTGGTTGTGGAAAGGCTCTCTTTCCTATCTACTACAAGCTGAAATTTTGTTGGAGGTAATGGCTAAAGAATCAGAAGCTATCGGTTCTTTGTTTAGTGAAGATCGGTTGGATGGCACAAACTACTCCTTGTGGAGTTACATGATGAAGAATCTTCTCATAGCGAAAGGGCTGTGGCATTTGGTCAATGGTGATGAGGAAAGGCCTCCGTCTTTGGCACCTCCTACACTTTGTGGATCATCATCTTCTACATCTTTGGAAGAACAAAAGAAGTGGGATAGAAGGGATGCACAAGCACATTCTATGGTTTCTCTTGCTGTGAAAAGATCTATCTTACCTCATATTAGGTCTTGTAAGACATCTAAAAGTGCGTGGGATACACTTTATACTATGTATAGAGTCAAAACTCCAGCAAGAGTGGTGTATCTTAGAAATCAGCTTTCTTTGTTGAAGATGCAAGAAGGAGATCAAGTGACCAATCACTTGACGAAGATCAGGATCTTCGTGAGGAGCTTCTCAATATTGATGAGATAATTGAGGATGCTCAATTTGTTTCCATTACTCTCAACTCATTACCTTCATCTTATCTTCCATTTGTTTCATCTTTGAGTATCTCTCTTAAGGGACAGCAACTCTCCTTTGATGAACTTGTTGGGCTGCTTCTTCAAGAGGAGCAAACAAGGCAAAACTTTGCGGGTGACACTCAACAAGATCAAGATTTCTTCACGAAAGACAAGGGCAAAGGCAAGTCAAAAGGAAAGGGGAAGCCTCCTTCCAAGGATGAGGAAAAGCCCGTTTCAACACTCAAAAGAAGAAAGGGAAGTGCCATTATTGCAAAAGGTATGGGCACTTCATCAAGGATTGTAAGAAGAAGCTTGCGAAAGAGGAGAGTGAAGGAATTAATACTAGTGGTTCACTTGCTACTTTGGAGCAAGAGCTTGAAGCTAGTGGTGATCTCTTCAACCAAGACTATGCTTTTGTGTCTAATATTGCTTCTACTAGTACTACTACATCTAAGAGGAATTCAGATTCTGTTTTGCAAGTTGCTAATTTTCAGCCCATTGAATGGGTGATTGATAGTGGTGCTACTCGGCATATGACTTCTCGCAAAGAAGCATTCACTAAATTAGTGAAAGTGCAAAATGAACGTAAGGTACAATGTGCGGATGATGCATCTTATTCTATTCATGGAATTGGAATTGTAGCCATCATTTTGCCTAATGGTGAAGAAAAGTACATTAAGAATGTGCCTTATGTTCCGGGAATCAAGAAAAATCTTCTTTCGGTTTCAACTATGTTGAAGCAAGGACTAGTTGTTGAGTTCAAAGAAGATAAGTGTCTTGTCAAGGATCCTAAAAGATCACTCTTGATTATTGTTTCGGGAATTATGCATGCTGGCTTATTCATTATGGATACCTATGAGCGACGAATTCCCTCTACATGTCTTGTTGCTTCTACATCACAATCATTGGAGTTGGCTGAATTGTGGCACGCAAGGTTTGGGCATCTCAACTTTGCAAGTTTGAAGAAGCTGAAGACATTTAATATGGTAGACGACATATCTACTATTGAGCAGCCGGAAGGGCATGTATGCGAGGGGTGCATACTTGGAAAGTTTCAAAGGAAACCTTTTCCAATTGATGGAGCTATAAGGGTTCTTGATAGATTTGATTTGGTTCATAATGATGTTTGTGGTCCATGAGGACCGAATCCATTGGAAAGTGCATCTATTTTGTGACTTTTATTGATGACTTTTCCCGTTTTACATGGATCTATCCTATGAAGGCTAAATCGGAAGTTTTTCAACGTTTCAAAGATTTTCTAGCAATGGTGGAAAATCAGTTTGGGCATTCTTTGAAGACCCTACGCACCGATTGAGGAGGGGAATACATTAAGAATCGGTGCATTTATTTAAGAAAAGAGAATTCTACATCGAATGACAACTTCCTATATGCCTCCACAAAATGGTGTTGCCGAGCAAAAGAATCGTTGGAGATGGCTCGTTGCATGCTCAAAGCAAAGGGGCTGCCTCACAAGTTTTGGGCTGAAGCTGTTATAATGGCAGCATACATAAGCAATCGTTGTCCTACTAAAGCATTGAAAGTATTAACTCCTTATGAAGATTGGTATGGAAAGAAGCCTACAACCTCTCACTTTCGCATTTTTGGTTGTACGGCTTATGCTTTTGTTCCAAATAAACTTCGTACAAAGCTTGAGGATAAAGGAGTTACATGCATTTTTGTTGGCTATCAAGTATAAGGTAGATGGTACCATTGAAAGGTACAAGGCAAGGCTTGTTGCCAAAGGCTATGCTCAGCAAAAGGGGATTGATTATGAGGAGACTTTTCCTCCTATTGCTCGGGTGACTACCGTGAGGGTAGTAACCTCTTTGGCTGCCCATTTTGGTTGGCGTTTGGCAACTTGACATAAAGACAGCATTCCTCAATGGTGATCTCAATGAGGAAGTGTACCTTCAACAACCTGCTGGTTTTTTGGTTGAAGGCCAAGAAGATAAAGTTTGTCTTCTCAAGAAGGCACTTTATGGACTGAAGCAAGCCTCGAGGATGTGGTATCAAAAGATACATGCCTATTTTTGTGATCGTGGGTTTACTAATAGTCCTAGCAAATCTACTCTTTATGTCAAGCATACTTCAGATTATATCATCATTATTTTGCTTTATGATGATGATCTTATTATTACGAGAAGTAATGAGCAGCAGATTGATACTGTAATACTTGATCTTGGTATGGTTTTTGAAACCTCAGATTTAGGCCTATTGCATTTTTATCTTGGTCTTGAATTTGTACAAGACGGGGTTGGAATTTTCATCTCTCAAGAACGCTGCATTGGGCAGATTTTGAAGCGGTTCAAGATGGAAGATTGCAAGCCGGTTGCTACACCTATGGAGACAGGCCTAAAATTAAGTAGTCAAGGTGATGGTGAACCATTTGATACTACTTTATATTGTCAAGCTATTGGTTGTCTCATTTACCTATGTAATCCAAGACCGGACATTTCTTATAGTGTCTCACTCATGAGTCAATTCATGCATGCCCTGATGACATCACATTGGAAAGCATTGAAGAGGATCTTTTGATATCTTCAAGGAACAAGAAGTCATGGACTGGTTTTTCCTGCTTGTGATGATGCATGTTTGGTTGGTTTTAGTGACTCGGATTGGGGTGGAGATCAAGACACTAGATGCTCTACAAGTGGACATTGCTTTTTCTATGGAAATTCTGCAATTTCGTGGTCAAGTAAAAAGCAGCCCACTGTTGCTACTTCTTCTAGTGAGGCAGAATATAGAGTGATATTTTTAGCCACAACAGAGTGTTTATGGCTGAGAAGACTACTCGTTGACTTGAAGTTTGGCGAGGCCTTAGCCACTCTTATCTTGAGTGATAGTCAAGGTGCTACTGCCATTGCACGGAATCCTGTTTTTCGTGCGAGGACGAAGCACATCGAGATCCATTATCACTTTGTTCGGGAGGGACTTCATGATGGCGACATTTTACTTGAATATTGTTCTACGGAGGATAATATTGCAGACCTCTTCCCTAAGGCGTTGCCTAGAGTCAGATTTGAAGCTTTATGCAAAGCTTTAAATTTGATACCATGTGTTGGGTTTGTTACATAGTGAAGATTTCATTTTTTGCATTGTCATTTAAGGAGGGTGTTAGAAATAAATGACTATGCTGAAGTTAATCCATAGGTTACTTTGACCCAAAAGGTCGAGATTTGTGTAACCATGGGTATTGAGTTATTTAGGCCATCTTAAGTTTGTCTTAAGTTCAGTTGGACCCAATTTTGGTCATGTACTGACTCGTGGGTCCTTAGGGGTCTAATTTTGTTTAGGGGCCCTATCTTGACTTTTGGGGGTGCCCTACATTTAGTAAGTGGTTAACCTTAGGGTTTGGTGGCATTTGGCCACATCCAGGTAGAGTACTTAGATGCTCATTGTGTATTCCATTTTACAGTTTGGCTAAGCATTGCTCTCCATTGCTCTTGTTGTTGTTTTCTCTCTCTCTCTCTTAGAGTTGGGCGCCCAACCTCTTCTCTCTTGTTTCTTGTGGAGATTGATTGATAACTAGATCTTGGTGACTTCACTTTTGCTTTCCTACAGAAGATGCAAAATCAAATGGTGCACCTAATAGAGAATCTAGGATGGATGATGCACCAAGGATGATGCTAAATGGTGATTATCCACGATTAGACAGGAGAAGAATGTTCTTTAGGACACTCCAACAGGGTAGTTGTGCACTTGGTCGAATAGGTGAATTGAGCAAACTTTTACCTTTTATCGCGGTTCAAACCATGAATCATGCTTCCAACCGGCCCAGTTCAAACCATTGTCTGCTAAAAAGATTTGCTTATTCACAGCCGGGCTTGGGGGTCTCCAAACGGGTTTTTGGAGAGTTTTTGGAGAGGAGAGAAGAGGAGGGAGTGAGAGAAGAGCTTTGGGGAGAGGGGGCTTTTTGCCATTTGGTTTGGATTTTGCCATTGAGAGTTGAAACTTGAGAGGAACATTGATAAAATGATAAATCATCATTGGAATTCGGTACGAGTGAGTCTTGAGAGTGAGTGAGAGAGAGTGTTAAGAGTGAGAGTGAGGGAGAGGGAGAGGGAGAGAGCTTAGAGCTTAGTTGCCCGTTCCGTTTTGTAAAGCGTTCCAGAACGCGTTCCATTCCGGAACAAGACTCTCAAAAAAAAAAATGTTTTTATACAAAGGAAAAAAACACCATATCTTGAGCTCTCAACCTTAGAATTCAGAATGATCTAAAGTTCTAAACTATATAAAGAATCTAGCTCATTCTCCACCTGAGTAAATCTAGCTTTGAGTCAGATTAATTTGGTTCTAGTTTAACTATCTACCTGGAATAATCATCTTTATTTCTACAAAGAAATCAATATTCAATTCTACAAGCCAATGCATGATGGTCAATGGTACCGCAACACTTGTTTAATTTTGTCTTTTACATGTGTCTGATCAGTAGCTCATGATCCGCCATAGATTGGAATGATCCCGAAGAACTTTCATATTGCATGTATCCCATTTCTGAAATTTATATTGCATGCATCCCATTTCTGGTGGAAAAGCTATGTCAGCCATCAGCAGAAGTCATGGGCTGCTACAAATTCGTTTAATCTGGAAACTAAGGTTGAGTTGCCCGTTCCGTCAGCCGTCAGCAGAAATCGTGGGCTGCTACAAACCGGGATGGCTGCTACACATTTTTCTGGCTTCTGCTGCTACATTAACTTGTTCCGACCAGGAACGTTCCGGAACGGACGGATCGTTCAGAACGGGCTTCTAAGACTTAGAGGCATTCATGATTTCATTACTAATTAGAATTGAGGTGTGAGGCTTGAGCCATCATCCATGAAAGTTCAAAGTTGAAACTTCAGAGGAGGGATTGTGTAAGAAGTTAGAACTTAGAAGTAGTAAGTACGTTACTAGGTTCAAGGTTGGGGAGTGAATCTTGAAAGTTAATAGATTATATTGAATCATACATGAGAGTCAGGGCCGGACGCGGCCTTTTCGCTTCCGACGCCCGGACCCAGACGCGTCCGACCCTCGGACGTGGGGACGGACACTTCCAAAAAAAAATTTGAAATTTTTTTCTGGACGCGTTCGGGCCCCGGACGTGTTTTTAAAGAAAAAAAAAAAGGGCGCGCGGGCAGCGGACTGTTCTGCAGAAGCTCGAGAGGAGACAAAGAGGGGGGAGAGAGAGAGAGAGAGAGAGAGAGAGAGAGAGAGAGAGAGAGAGAGAGAGAGAGAGAGAGAGAGAGTTATGGTGTTTTTGTATGTGTGCGATGAGTTATGTGTGTGTGTGATAGTTTATGTGTGTGTGTGATAGTTTATGTGTGTGTGTGTGTGTGTGTGTGGATATTGTTGATTTGTGTGCATACAGATGTGTGTGTGTCTGGTGATTTGAGAGAGAGAGAGAGAGAGAGAGAGAGAGAGAGAGAGAGAGAGAGAGAGAGAGAGAGAGAGAGAGGAAGAGACAGAGAGTGTGAGGGACAGAGAGAGAGAGAGAGGATTTGTGTGTGCGCGCGTGTACGAGACATGGTGTGTGTGTGTGAGTTTAGGATTTAGGGTTTAGGGTGCTTGGGTTTGGGGTGTAGGAGAAGAGAGAGAGAGAGAGATATTAGATTTGCGTGCTTGTGTGTGTGTGTGTGTGTGTGTGTGTGTGAGAGAGAGAGAGAGAGAGAGAGAGAGAGAGAGAGAGAGAGAGAGAGATGGTCGCTCGTCCCATTTGGGATGAGGTGGAGTTGATGCCTGACAAAAAGTGGCGTTGCCCTTTTTGTCGAAAGCAGCTCACAGGGAACGCCTCTCGGGTTCAAGCACATTTGGGGGGATTGCGAGTCCGACCCACGGGGGGACACTATGGAGATCGGCGTTTGTATGGTCACCCGCTGCGGAGAGGGCTCGCATTCTCGAGGGATATTCTGAGCCAGTTGTTGAGCCCGGCGAACCATCCACAGATGTCGCGGACTCTATTTCCATTGATGCACCCATTGCCACCGACCTTGCCACTGGTACACCTAGCGCCACCGCCCCCACCCCCACCGTTGCATCGACACCCGCCTCCGCCACCGCCTCCGCCACAACCACCCGTACCCCCTCCGCCAGTACTCCCCATGGATCCACAACCTCCACTGCAACACCTACGCCTGTACCATCACCGTCAGACCTACACGGCCCGTCCACATCCTCCGCTTCCGCACCTACACCTATGTCACCACCTCCAGGCCCGCATCGTCCATCCACATCCTCCCAGCCATCCACATCCCGAGGCACCAGACAGATGTCTATGTCAGGATCTTTCAGAGAGGGGCAGCACAGAGAGGCCACCAGGACCATTGCACAGATGTTCTATGACCTGAACCTCCCCTTTATCATGGCATCATCCTGCATCTTTCAAGAGGCTATCTCAAAAGTTGCAGTCTGCGGGCCCGGCTACACACCACCCACAACCGACGCACTACGCGGCCCTTTGCTACAGGAGCGGGTTGCCTCAGTCAGAGAGACTGGCCGCACTGCATGAGGCTTGGGATAGATATGGATGTTCCATCATGGCTGATGGGTGGACTGATCGTCGTAGACGTCCACTCATCAACGTGATTGTTTCTAGTTGTTACGGTTCCATGTTCCTACGTAGCATCGACGCCTCCGAGGTAGGGAGAGTGCATTCGGCCAAGTGAATTTACGGCATCATCCGCGAAGCGATAGAGGAGGTCAGGCCACAACACGTTGTCCAAGTAAATTTTCTTTCATTGGTTGCTTAGTCATTTACTGCTTAATGTTGGTACAAAAGTTTTGCATAGTTTTCAATCGATTGCAATGTGTTTCCAAGCTGTGAACTGATCGTGTGAACGTATCGCAAAAGGTTGTGACGGACAATACGTCCAACTGTCGCAGTATGGGAGGGCTTCTTATGGCAGAGTACTCCTCCATTGTGTGGACTCCAAGTGCTGCACACTCACTCTCCTACATTCCATCGGGCGCCTGCCTTGGGTTAGTGAGATTCTCACGAGGGCACTTGCGGTTGTGGACTTCGTCACACGCAAGCGCCGCATGACTGCCCTTTTCCGCACATTCAGCAGGTAAGATGCTACTTATTTTTTGGCTCGTTCAAGATGCTTCTTCTTTTTTGGATCGTTTCATGTGTGCCTCTCATTCCGTTTGTCAATGCAGGCTCGACTTGAAGAAGCCCGCTCGCACCCGCTTTGCCTACCAGTTCATCATGCTTGAGCGGCTACACAAGCTCAAGGGTGATTTGTGGTGCATGGCTACTTCTATAGAGTTCACCGCCATGGACTTGTCCACGACCCCAGAGGGCTGGGCCTTCCACGACATCCTCTTCATGGAGCCTTTCTGGGTGGATATGCAGCAGCTGATGGACGTCATGCACCCCATCTACTCTGTTCTGAGGCTCGTTGATCGCGAGGGGTGCACGATGGGCCTCATTTACGAGTTCATGGATAGGCGAGTCTCTCTGGCGTTCTAAGCTGGACCCTGCCAGGTATAACTCTTTTCTGTCTCACCATCCTTTCTTCCATTTCGCACTCTATTTTGTCTTGCTGTCGCAACACGATGGTATGTGATTGTTGCCTCCACATGGTATGGTCCACAGGTTGGAGCCGATTAGGCAGTTCTGGCATCGACGATGGGATAAGTTTCATCGGCCCATTCACAATGTGGGCCACATACTGCATCCGTTGTTTCAGAGCGAGAGGCAGTACAACGATGCGAAGCGTGCGAACTGGTTCTCATACATTCGCCTCCTCGGCAGCCACACTGGTATCCGCAGTAGGCTCGAGGTTTGAAGGTGTGTTTTCTGGTTTCCCAGTTGTGAACCACTTGCGCGATTCTTAACCAAGGTCTTCCTAGCAAAATGCAGTAAACTCTTGCTCTATCGTTTTCCCTCAATTTCCTTGCGCGGGCTCAATTGTACTCATGCACATCGTTGCTCAATTGCAGGCACTGTCTGGGGCTGTTCGACGAAGACCTTGCACGTGTCTGAGAGAACAGGCTCTTGTCTGTATCATGGTGGGGCGCTGGACAGCCAGACTTGAGGACGCTTGCGCTCCGAGTCCTTTCACAGGTATGTTGTCTAATCTCATTCATCCAACCAGTTTTCGCATTTTCTCTACAAGGTCGGTACTCATTCGAGTTGTTGCCAATTAATGTAGGACTGTTCTGCTTGCATGTGCGAGCGAAATTGGTCAGCGTTCAGCCTTGTTCACATGAACAGGCAGAACCGTCTGATGACTAACCAATGCATTGCCTTGGTGTACTGCAACACCAACACCAGGGTGGTTCGACGCATCACGGAGAGCATGAGGGCAGGAGGTGCACATGCTTTACTCCTGCAGGTATATTTCATTGCTCTATCATTTTGCTTTCGTATTAGTTTAAGACATTCAGTTTAATGCCCTCACGGTTGCTTCGACTATTCTCATGAATGATTGACTTGTGCAAGTCAATCCCGATGAGTGCCTGGTTGCAGCGGCCGATCATGAGGCAGAGCCAGAGGTTGATCTAGACGATGCCGCTCGACGTGCTTTGCGGGGTGATCCCGAGGATGATGTCGATGCCGATGAGACCACCCCCCTTCCTGCTGATGTTCCATTGCCCTCCTCTGATGATGAGCCCACATATGATTCAGATGAGATGGTCGACCTTGCAGGGGATGGTCCATGTGCCCCACCCAGTACTCCCACATCATGCCCCCTTTCAGATGATGGCTGGTCAAAGTTTGCGAGGGAGACAGAGGCTGCCGCCCAGAGACAGATTGCATAGAGACGTTTGAGAGCATCACAAGCAGTCGGTTCTTCTCAGAGACCCACTCGTGGCAGAGGGAGACCCCCAGACAGGAGTGTACCAAATAGGGTTCCTTCCGGTACACCCAGAGGCAGGCCAGCCAAGAGGGGACGCACCGATGATTTTTCTAGTCACCTCTTGGTAGGCGTTGGCCCAGACTTGGAGGAGTCCCAGATGCCAGACTGAGAGAGAGAGAGAGAGAGAGAGAGAGAGAGAGAGAGAGAGAGAGAGAGAGAGAGAGAGAGAGAGAGAGAGAGAGAGAGAGAGAGAGAGAGAGAGAGAGAGAGAGAGAGAGAGAGAGAGAGAGAGAGAGAGAGAGAGAGAGAGAGAGAGAGAGAGAGAGAGAGAGAGAGAGAGAGAGAGAGAGAGAGAGAGAGAGAGATCAACACATCTGCATCTCTCTCATAACATATGCATCATGTTCAACCATTCAACATAACACGCTAAACCTGACACCGTAACAAATGGAACAGTTAACATAACACCCTAAACCCTAACAAATCATCATAAACCCACAACCCCACAACCATAACCATCAAAACAAGCCACAACCATAGTCATCGTAACCATAGTCATAAACAACATAAACCCCATGTCCTCATTGTGTCGTAGGCATTGCACCACAAGTATGTGCAGCACTTGTGTAGCATCCACTTAAACTTGTGTAGAATGCATTAGTGGTCCAGGAATACAGTCCATAGGTTTGTGATCCCGATACGAACCCAACGGATCGAGTCTGGCTTGATTCTAGTATCGTTAGGTCAAAATGGCCCTTCGACGGGAGAGAAACGCAATTAGGTCACGTGAAATGGACTAGTTTTGCAGCTTTCCGTCCGATGGCCCAATTTCTCCAAACGGGATCCGTTTTAGGTGCCGTCTGTTTTGGCCAGTGGACAACCTCAATAGGAACCTGTGGGAACAGATAAGACGAGGAACGGACGGACGGCCGGCCCAAATTTTCCATCTGAAGTTCGACGTTAAACATGGCTTCAGGGACACTTTGTCCGATCGGGACCTGATAACTGGGAGATGTTTTGCAACCCCCGTGTGGGTACTGTGCCATAAGTAATTAGTAAGCTGTTCAAGTTCATCCCGGGAGAAACCGATCTCGTCCTCTGAGACATAGTGGTGTGCAGGTCTCGTGGTTCCCTGTAGTGAATGACACAGTTTTGCATAAGTAATTAGTAAGTTGTTGAATTTCATCCAGGGGGCAGACCGATCACATCAGATTAGACATAGTAGTGTGTAGGTCTCGTAGTTTCCTGTAGTGAATGACACAGTTTTGCATAAGTAATTAGTAAGCTGTTGAAGTTCATCCTGGGGGTAACCGATCTCATCATATAAGACATAGTAGTGTATAGGTCTTGTGGTTCTCTGTCTTGAGAGCTTGTACACATTTTAGCATCATCATGTACACTGGTATCAGAACAGATGTGTATACTTTTTACAGTCTATTCGTGTCATGGCCAATTTATTGTGGTTGGTTAGAAATGGCTAGGTATGTGAAATTTGAATGGCTGGTTAGAAATGGTCTGAATTACACAATTTTTATGGTTGGTTAGCAGTGGCTTGCTCTGTGCAAAATGAGAGAGAGAGAGAGAGAGAGAGAGAGAGAGAGAGAGAGAGAGAGAGAGAGAGAGAGAGAGAGAGAGAGAGAGAGAGAGAGAGAGAGAGAGAGAGAGAGAGAGAGAGAGAGAGAGAGAGAGAGAGAGAGAGAGAGAGAGAGAGAGAGAGAGAGAGAGAGAGAGAGAGAGAGAGAGAGAGAGAGACAAAGTGAGAGAGAGCGAGAGTGGACGTGGTATGGAAACTGTAAATGCTTGAGCTATCGTGGTACACAAGCGCATCTTCATGTCTCTCATATTGATAGCAGATGCACTTTACAGAAACACACCACCCTTGATAGCATTTCATGAACACATACATTACATTGCAATACACTAGGCACGCGTTGCACAAAAAACACACCGTACATTAATTCATCAGATGTATCAAAATAACAATATGTATTCTCCCGGTTAGCCCGAGCTGCCTCCTGGTTAGCCCAACGGCGAGCCGCCCTTTCCCTCACCATGATGAGTTGTCGTCGTGTGAAGTTCATTCCAATATGCTCATCCAAATCCAGCTCGATAGCGGGGGCAGGTGGCTCTGGTTCCGGATTTCTCTGCCGAGCCTGCCGCTACATCTCTGCAAGTTCCGCCTCAAACTTTCGATGCCTTTCGTTGTGCCGTCGGACATCTTCCTCGAGCTTCCTCCTAGCTTCACCATCGGGCTTCGGTGGTATGCGTTCCGCCATCTCATGACGTCCTATTTCTCAAACTCACTCTCACAACCTCTTGCATCCTCTCTCCCTCTCTCACAGCCGCTCACAACGCCTCTCACAGCCTCTCACTAGCTCTCTCACAGCCTCTAAGAAAAGCCTCTCACAATGCCTCTCACAATGGCCTTGTGAGTGCCTATTTAACACCACAGCCCATTTCCCCATGTGCAGTTGTTCATGATCCCTCCATGGCCTGCTCCCCCACAGTGCCCATGTGCTACTGTACCTGCCCCCATGTGCTGCATTCCGATTGGGCCCGTGGTCTGCTCCCCCACAGTGCCTTTGTGCTACTGTACCTGCCTCGATTAGTTGCCCATGTGACGTTGTACCTCCCAAAACCCTAAACCTATATCATCACATAGGCCATGGTACTATGTAGGTCATGAACTTCCCTGTGTTGAATGACACCGTGGAGCATAAGTAATTAGTAAGTTGTTGAGGTTCATCCGGGGAGTGCATCGTTTACCTGTATAGAGAGAGATAGCGAGGGCACGAGATAGAGTTTTGGAGACTCAAAAAATATAAATTGTTGCTCTTTTGTGTCTGATTTCGTACATATCAGACATGGGAGGCAGGGGGGCAATGGTTAGGTCTGTTGCAAATTTTTTTGGGTACCGTTTTCCTATTTTTTTTAACAGGAGGGGGCAGGTGGGTGCCAGACATCCTCTGATAATTAATTCCGGGGGGGGGGGGTGGGTTGCAGGGGCCATAAATTGCTTTTATTTTGCTTTGGGGATGTGGGACAGCGTGGGCAAGTGCCTGTAATTTTTTTTTTTTGAAAAAAAATTTCAAAATGGGGGACGCATCCACGTCTAGGGTCCGCTTCCTTAGTATTGAATATCATTCGCTTCACATCCCTAGCCAGCCATAGAGAGGCTTTACGATGTAGAGCCAAACTACGCGGCATCACCACTTACATGGATGATGATCTCACTTATATCTAGGTGGAGGAAAAGCATAAGACCTTTCAGGAAGCTAGGGAGTCAAGCATACGAGTCATATACAGGGATGGATGAGTGCGTCTCGTGATGGTTCCCATAGTTAGGGATTTGGGGTGCCCGGGGTTGGGAGCACCCTGGGGCCCCATCCACACCACCTTCGGATTGGAGTGTGCTGTAGGGGACCTTGTTGATTTTATTACAGGCAGAGATAAATTATGCTTCATGGAGACACACGAGAGCCAGGAGCGAGGACTTCCTTCTTTTCCTGGATATAGATGGGACTCAGTATTTCGACGAGAGACTAGATCTGCCAGTAGCCGAGGTTTAGGTGGGGTCGCCTGCTTGTCGAGTATGGACTTCATCAAACATGACGAGCAGGCCCGCTATATATGGACTCGCATCGTGGCAGATATTGGTTTGATTAGAGATCTTTTTATTGCAACATGTTACTTTCCACCAAAGTCTTCATCTTTTGCTGAGGGTATTGAATCTCCATATCAAGACCTATCACCAGATATTATCAGATTTTCAGAGCAAGGGCATATTCTCCTCACGGGGGATTTTAATGCCTGAACATCTATGAGACATACAGAGTTCTTCGACACCACGGATCAGCCGCGTGTTCGTGCCCTTGACAGTGATACGCTTGGAGTTACCAGGACTTCTGCAGACAGTTTGGGACCTACTACTCCATATGGTGAGTAATTATTGCAGTTTGGAGAGGCACATGAGCTAGCCATTTATAATGGATTACCCTGCTGGCCACATTCAAACAGTTATACATGCCACCCTCACAGTGGAGGACATAGTATTGTTGACTATCTCATGGGGTCACCATCCTTTGTACCCGTAGTCTTTGACTTCCACGTTTCTCCCACCACCCTTTCTGATCACTCATTTCTCTCTTTCGATATCAGCCACCTTCCACCCACTCATCCACCTTCACTACCCATTCATCCATCTTCACTATCCATGCTTACCCGAGCACCCAAGTAGACATTTGATCCCATTTACATGCCACTATACCGGCAGTCCTTGGCTTCACTTTTACACTCCTTTCTTCATCCAGAGACTCCGAGACCTTGGCTTCTCCACCGACATCATTCTTGTTGTGATGCCACTTTATGAGCGTGTCATGAGATGTTTCCGACATAGCAATGGCGTATCTGATCACATTTGGAGCACTATTGGGGTGAAGCAGGGTTGCTCCCTCTCACCAGTCCTCTTTGGCTTATATATTGATGAGTTGGAGAGAGTCATTACACAATGTGGTGGTGCTGGTTATAGGCTCGGGGACATCTTGATTGATATCCTCCTTTATGTCGATGATGTGGTATTGGTCTCACCGACCAGAGAGGGTCTACAACAATAGTTGGATTGCTTACAGGAGTTTTGCACGAGATGGGGCCTAGGGGTGAACATTGGAAAGACCAAGGTTATGGTCTTCAACATTTCTCGAGCATTCATGCACCGACAGGAGCTTACTTTTGATGGACGGGTTCTAGAGGTGGTCGCTTCCTACACATACTTGGGGATCCTTTTCTCGGGTCCTACTTTTAGCATGAGACAGGCCACTACCACTCGACTAGGGAAGGGACATGCCTCTCTTGTTCAGCTAGAGCGATTTTGTTTTCGGAAGTCCATCCAGGATGCTCAAAGTAACTGTCGTCTCTTTGATACCATTGTCACCCCTACGACTCTATATTCGGCAGAGGCATGGTGTACAGGTCCCTCTTCACACTGAGCCAGTCTTTCATGATTACAGACCACCATGCTAGCTCGGTAGATTCAAGCAAAGCCTTCTGTTCCACATGAGATCCTGCTGGCCGAGTTTGCAGTTCTACCTATACAAATCGAGGCAGATCTTTAGCTCATTACCTAAATACAAAGGGTACAGGTGCTACCAGAGATAGACAGACGATACATACAGATTGCACTATCCTCCTCACGATGTCTTCATGATCAGGACTACAAATTATCATGGTTCTCTCAAGTATCTCACCTCCTAATTGACTCATTTCGTATCTCCATCACAGAGCTTCCCTCAGGCACCCATTAGTATATTAAACGATTTCTCTATCGCGCATATCTAGAGCGGACTTGGCATAACAAGTTAGGGGTTAAGCCAGCTTTCTACCGGACCCATTTCTTGGAGCTGGATGCATCAAGGACACCGGCCATGCCACGCTACTTGGATTCGGGACTATCACATTGCATCAGATTCACACTGGGACAACACATGGTGTCTTCTCATCAGCTGGCTATTGAGATTGGGAGGTTCCATGGTATTCCCAGAGAGAAGCGGATTAGTTTATGCTCTCTAGGTGAGGTGGAGTCTGAGGAGCATTTTATCTCTAGATGCCCGGTATACTATGAGATTAGAGGGCGATATCACCGCTTGTTTCGAGACGAGCCTACCACTCTACGCTCTCTCATAGCCTATGAGGACCCACGATGTGTCACTTTGATGGTACGCAAGATGTTTATATGGCGAAGAGATCTATACGGGACATCCCAGCATTTTACCTCACAACCGTTGATTACTTCCTTCTTTATTAGGCAGAGATCGTGTGAGGATGAGGATTATGACGACGATGAGGATGATAACCGCTTACTTGACCATAGAGATCAGAGACATTGTACTTCCAACCATCATATTACTGGTAGGATCACCATACATCCTACACAGAGACGTACTACTACACATGCTCATGCTCATAGACGACGCCAGCAGGCTCCAGTGCTTTCTCATGTTGTGGCTCGCAGCACAGCAGCAGCAGCATCAGCACAGTCTTGACATCTTACATGGATACATAGGATTATTATGCACACATACTCTCGCATACGTGTCTATTCTAGTTTGTACTAGATGTTTTCTTTATTACAGTTTTGGAGACATTTTATACGCTCCCATGGTTACCACATACTTGACACGTACTTCATTAGTCTTATATGCCTTCTGGCATGGAAAAGACATTAATAAAGCTCTCTCTCTCTCTCTCTCTCTCTCTCTCTCTCTCTCTCTCTCTCTCTCTCTCTCTCTCTCTCTCTCTCTCTCTCTCTCTCTCTCTCTCTCTCTCTCTCTCTCTCTCTCTCAGGCGCGATGGAGGGCGCAAGCTAGCGCAATGGTCTGCTGGCCCGCTGCTAATTGAGATTGAGTAGGGCAGTAGTGCGAGGCAGATCATGGCTAAGAAAGGGAAGGGGAGCCCACGCTCCCCCCCCCCCCCCCCCCCAACGTCCTTCTGCTGCTCCAACGTTGGTGCCTACCATCTCAACGTGGTCCACACTTGTGCGTTCTTCTGTTTCTACACCTGCCTCTTACACGCCAATGCATCCAATAGCTAGCGCTGTTCCTAGTGAATACTCGTCAGGTTCCACATATTCTTCCTAGCCATCCTTTAATGGCACCATTGTACTTTGTCGCCACATTGACGCAATACAAGAAGAACTGCGAAGACAGGCCTTTCGTATATCCAGACTTGAAACTATAGTGGCCCAGTTACAAGGGAAAATAGGGATGTTGGAAGTGGAAAATGAGCTTCTCAAAGAACAACTGGCAGAAGATGACCAGGTAGAAGGACATTCGAAAGAGGATTCGCTTTCTGCCCTTGTTGGAAAAGTGAAAATCCTTGAAGAAAAACTTCAAATCTCGACATAGTCACGGGCCGAAGTGGTTAAAAATCCCAAACAAGTCATCTCCAAGACAATGGAAGAGCAAGAAAAGCGGATGGCGAAGACACTCAACATCGATGTACAAGGAGTCAAATTTGATGGAAAAGACCTGTTGTCTGAATCAAATGCATATATTTCCTCCACTTTTTTAGTATCTGAGAAAGCCATTGTTGCGGCTTGGGAGGGTAAGCTCCAACCCTCTATGGTTTTTATGCGGTTTAAAGATGCACACTCGGCAAACACGCAGACAAGGATGTCTAAAAGGATCTGACCATTATGTGGATGAAGACTTGACTCCACTGCAATGGGCTGAACAAAAGAAACTTATAACAGAAGGAAGGAGTAAAAGACAACGCTTTTTAAAGATGGTTGGCCTGTTCTTGTTAAGCTATGAGTTTGAAAGTATAGAGATTGAAGAGTAGAAAAATTCAAAGGCACTCTCCTACGTGAGAGTATTTTTCTACCTTAGAGTTAATAGTAGTTCATTTTAGTTTTAAGTTCTTGTTGTATGAGCCATAGTGCTCTTGGGTATCTATACACTTGATATGTACTTTTCCTAGTCCTATATACCTTAGGGTATCTCACGGACATTAATAAATCTCTCTCTCTCTCTCTCTCTCTCTCTCTCTCTCTCTCTCTCTCTCTCTCTCTCTCTCTCTCTCTCTCTCTCTCTCTCTCTCTCTCTCTCTCTCTCTCTCTCTCTCTCTCTCTCTCTCTCTCTCTCTCTCTCTCTCTCTCTCTCTCTCTCTCTCTCTCTCTGGGCCGTGATGCCTTGCCCTGTTGTAGCGCGGCCCTGCTGACTTGGCGCTACCTAGCGCTGACCCGATGCTTCCCTACCCTGCTGGAGTGTTGTTGCTGTGGTGCTGCCCTGCCCTATTGGAGCGCTGTGACCTGGAGCTGCTGCTGAACTGGTGCCCTCTCTCCATCGGACCTCTTGTTGTCCAACTCTACTACATGGTGCCTAAGAAAAAGGGGAGGTGTCCCTATGCCGCCCCCCCCCCCCATTAATCTCTTCTCCTCCTCCATCTTCTACGATGGAGGGGGATGTTATTTCACCTATAGCAATGGGGGAACTCCCCCCACCGCTGGCTGCATTAGAAGGCTCCATCACTGGTGCACCCTCTATTTTCACCGACAAGGTACTTGCTGTCACACCTACAAATCAGCAGTCTACGGTCGATTACACTCCTTCCAAGCCTATTGAGAGTCTTTATGCTTATGATATCGGTTTCATCCGAAACGAAATCCTTGGCCTTAAGAAACAACTACACTTCTTTGAAATTGCAAATGGCAAGTTGGTGTCAAAGAACGAATGGAGCAGCTTGAGCAGGAAAATGTGTATCTTAAGCAATGAATTGCAGAACATGTACCTCCCTTGGAAGAAACTTCCAACAAAATTTCTTGCTTGGAAAAACAAGTCGAAGAGACAAAGACGTGGCCAGTACTCTTCAAACCGGACGATATGGGCAGCAAACTCTCATCACTTGCAAGACAGGTTGAAGAAACGACATCGATCCTCAAGCAAGGTAATCACCCTCATATCTTAGCCTCTACGATAGATAACAATTTGGAGACAGTTTTGGATGAACAAGCTAGAAGAGCCAAAAAGGCTTTTAACATTAGAGTAAGAGGCATTGCCAACGGAGGAAAACCATTAGAAGAAGCTATAGATTTACTCATTTCCAAGTTATCTCATATTGTTGATGGTTTTGATATGGCATGGCGTAGTAAGTTTGATGACAATGTTCTATTTATCAAATTTCGCTCTCTTCAACAACACAATGTAGCCCTTCAGCTTAGAGCAAAGCTCAAAGGCACTTTCATTTATATGGATGATGATTTGACAAATACCCAATGGTTGGCAAGAAAAAAGATTATTCACACACCAAAAGAAAAAGGGCAAAGGGTCATTTTTATCTACAGCACCTCTCACAATGGGAACTCGGGGCTCTCGGGTTTAGGAGTTGCCCTAGATCCCCTACCACTTTGAGACTTGGCTTCTGGAATTGCAATGGCTTTTTATCATCATCATTGGCAAGAGATTTTGCTGATTTTATTAGCAAATGTGACATTTTGTTGTTGGCTAAAATCCATGAGTCTTTATATCATCCTCTTCCACATATACAGGATTTCTCTTGGCATTCTGTTTTTCGCCCATTTGTGAGGGGAAAAACTTGTCGTGGATCTGGGGGAGTAGCTTATTTATACAGAGACACCATATTTAAGATGGTTAAGCAAGATCCATACGCTTGCTATACATGGCTACATACTATTGGTTCACTATTGGGATTACCTCATGACATATATATGGCTGTATGTTATTTCGCTCCTCAGACTTCGGCGTTTGTTGAATTTGGTGGGGACCCATTTCAGTCACTTTCAGATGATATTGCTATCTTTTCTCAGCAGGGCTACATTTTATTAGCAGGAGATTTCAATGCCCGCACTAGCTCCAGACAAACAAAATTGCATGCAGATACTAACTTTCTCCGGCTTTACCCTCTGGATATGGGACTAGATTGGGTATCACAAGATGCACATACTTCAGTTACATCTTTTGGAGAGCAGTTGATTACTCTTGCGGAGACACATTCTCTTGCCATCCTGAATGGCCTCACACAGTGGCCTTCCTCATCAGCGTTTACATGTTATCCTCATGGGGGAGAACATAGTGTAGTTGACTACTTTATTGGATCACCTGCCTTGATCCCTCACATCTTTGATTTCTCCATTACACCTCCTACCATTTCTAATCACTCACTCTTACACCTCTCACTTGGTCACATAACCTCGTCTTCTAAAGTTCCACGCTCCTCTTCCACTCGTAAACGTGTCTCTTTTACCCACTCTAGACTTACAAACTACACCACAACCTTGTCCCAACTACTTACTAACTTCCCTTTCACGGCATCAGTTGACCAACAAGCCACTTTCCTCTCTAAATCCCTTTTAACTATTGTGTCCTCATCTTTCTCCATCAAGACGATACCATCTCATAAACATGTTCACAACCGATGGTATGATGCAAAATGCCGCTCTCTTCACAAACATGTGGTATATGCCAGGTTACACTCCCCTGCAACACTCAAACAACGCCAAAAAGAGTATCATAGAACCACCAGAACAAAGAAGATAACATACCTATGATCACTTTGCCAAAGATTGATCGACTCTTTAGATTCCCCTTCCTCCTCCTTTTTCTGAAAACATTTCACTAGATACTCTTCGACATTGGCCCCCATAGCATCTGAATCCTGGATCAAATATGCCATGAAACTTTATACCCTGGACTCCCCTCCTACCTTACTCTCACGACAACTTGCCCACTGCACGCTTTTTACTCCACACATGGTTGATATAGATCCCTAGAAATCTGGGTGAATGACAACTCATTTAATTCACCAATCCGACTAAGAGCATCTGCAACTTGATTAAAGCTGTCTCTTATGTAACGGATTTCATGATCGAATTCTTGCATAAATTCGGCCCATCGAGCTTTTCTCCCCCGAAGATCATGTTGATTACAAAAATACTTAAGAGGCTGGTGATCTATATACACTACAAACTTACTACCATACAAGTAGTGTCTCCAGGTTTTAAGTGCATGGATAATAGCAAACAATTCCTTTTCCTACGTAGTATAACGCAACCGAGGACCAGTGAATTTTTTGCTCTCAAATGCTAGTGGCCTATCCATTTGTAATAGAACCGCTCCAACTGCAACATCACTTGCGTCCGTTCTCACGATGTAAGGTAAATCTGGATTTGCAATTTGTAACACGAGAGCTGAAACAATCATTGTTTTAAGTTTCTCAAAACATTGATTCAATTCCTCGTTCCAAACAACAAGCGGACTAGGTTGATTCCTCTTTTTCTTTTTATTAACAAATCCTTTTGTCAGATTATTAAGTGGTGCTGCTTACTTAGCATAATCCTCAATAAATCTATTGAAGAAAAGTGTAAAACCTAAAAATGACTTCACCTGCCTCACAGTTCCCGGAATTGGCCACTCAATCACAATCTTGATTTTATCCTCGTCAATCTTGATCCCATTTACTATGATCTTATGACCGAGATAAAGCAACTCATGCTTAAAGAATTCATACTTGGACTCTTTAGCGTAGAGTAACTCTTGACGGAATTTCATCAAGACGATTTTTAAGTGTTCTACGTGTTCCACCAAGGATTTATTGTAAACGAGAATGTCGTCTAAGAATACAACCACAAACTTCCCCAACATCATTTGCTGGAACGTTGTTGGAGCATTTGTTAATCCAAATGGCAACACTAAGAATTCATAATGACCAAATCTAGAACGAAATCTTGTCTTTTGGACATCTTCCGACTTAATTCTTATTTGATGGTACCCTGTCCTGAGATCTATCTTGGTGAAATACCGAGCTCCACCCAAGCGATCTACAAGGTCATCCATCCTTGGTAATGGATATTTATTTTTGATAGTCACTTTAATTCAGATGGGAAAACATCCCTAAATTCATTTATGATCTGTTCTTTCACTGCTTGTTCATGATCTTGGGTTGAGGCTAGGAAGGAAATAGCCCCACTACACTACTTCAATTTAACTCAACTAAAAGTCTTATTTCTACAACATGCTTGGCTCTATTCTATTAATTTAACTCTCTCTCTCTCTCTCTCTCTCTCTCTCTCTCTCTCTCTCTCTCTCTCTCTCTCTCTCTCTCTCTCTCTCTCTCTCTCTCTCTCTCTCTCTCTCTCTCTCTCTCTCTCTCTCTCTACCTCTCTTCATGCCTCCACCCAAACAATCAAACTCCATCCAGAGCATTGACATCCACCAAAAAAACCATCCAGATGCCCTTGTCCAATATGCCACCCCCAACCATTGGCCGCCACCCAAATCATTAGTCGTGGATCTGAATCGGACAGTGTACAATAATAGTTGTGACCCAATAGTGGCCTATCCAAATCACCCATCATTGATGGGTTTTTCTGCTCTCTCTCTCTCTCTCTCTCTCTCTCTCTCTCTCTCTCTCTCTCTCTCTCTCTCTCTCTCTCTCTCTCTCTCTCTCTCTCTCTCTCTCTAACCGCATTAGAAAACAATCCACAATCAACCTCTTGCCATCGTCAAAAGCATCGGCCACCACCCAAAATCCCCTCCTATCCAAAACACAAACCATCCACATTCGACATCTCACCAAAACAAAAACCATCTGCAATCAACGTCCAGCCGCCCGTCATACGAGCTTACCCACTAGATCTCATCGGTCGTCCATTGTCCGTCAACGAGAGGATTTCCCCATGCCCCACGCCCACCTATTGATTATATTGGAGGAGCGGAGCAAACCCATCACTCTTGGAGATTATGATCGTATCGTATGGCAGAGATTCCAGTGATGGGGGATGATCCGTCTTGTATGAGATAGTGAGGACATGTATGATGCACGACCCATGCGAAACAACTTTTCCAAATGCATCATGCATGAAGGATGGAAAATGCTCGAAGAACTACCCATGGAATTTCATTAATGAATCATCGGTAGTGAATGGGTATTTATTGTATAGGCGTAGCGACAATGGGGAGAAGGTGAAGTCGTATGGAATAGCATTAGAAAATAGGTGGGTAGTATTGTACGTGGTTGACACTACATTTTCAGTGTCACATCACTTTGTATATCGACTTAATGGTTTGTCATGTTTTATTAGCATGTATCTTTATGTTTATAAACAATACTCACAACTTCCATTGTTACAATACATTATATTGAAAAATATTACATATTTTATAAATAGACATGATAAAAATTACATTTTAGTCATGTCGTGTCGCATATTCTTTTATTTGTTATTTGTAGATTGGATTTTGTATGTCGTCTAATAATAGTTGGCCACCTGTGTGTTTGTGCAGATGGTGAACTTGATGGCGAATCATCGTTGATTTTTCGTGAGATTTAGGGAGCTGCTTGGTGATGGAGAGCATATTATTTGCAGCACAACCATTTGGTTGTTAAAGCTGTATATTCGTTATTTTATTAGTGAAGAGAGCATCATTGACGCATATCCACGGCGACTTCGTTTGCTCTTAAACGTAGATTTGCTACTTAGTAATTTAAGATATTTTTATAGGAATGGTAGCATTATTAGTACATTTGTCTTTGAGGCAATGTTAGATAGCCTGGTGTATAGCCAGGTAATGGTATTAGATTTAAGTAATGACATATCTACGAAGTTTTGAAATTGGTAAAACTGTAAAGCTTGTTTGTTGCTAAAATGGATTCTTGTTTCTTTTAGGGAGAACACCATTAGACCAGAAGGAAACGAACTGAAATTTGAATGATCACTGAGTGCTAAAGTTGCAAACTTTATTCTAGATTGTTGATGATTGCAATTCAGTGATCAGTACGTGAAAGTACAAGTTTAAGTCTACTTAATTTAATAGAGTCGTCCTATAGTAGATAGCCATCATTGTGAATAGTAAAATCTATGTACATGTAGGTGGACTGTCAACGTTGTCCTTCTGATCATGATGTGGGTTGGATTTGACTGACAATACATGGATCGACTTTTCCCTGTATCGAACTTGATCTGACTTGATGAGGGAGTCGAGTAAGTTAAGTTAGTTGATGGAGTTGAGTAAGTTGCTAGAATTTTTTAGGATGCTCATTACCGAGTGGATTTAGTCCTGAGCATAAAAAATCCAACACTCCTCCTTAATGTGGATCCTAAAAAACTTAGATCTTTCGATTTAGAATATTGTTAAATTTGATATGATGATCCTTTGATAATGCTTTGGTGAAGTAATCTGCTGCCATAAAATTTGTCATGCAGTAAACCAATGATACTTCCTTGCTTTGCACTTTTTCTCTGAGGTAGTGATACCTGATTTCGATATGCTTGCTTCGAGAGTGAAATCTCAGATTTAGAGATAGTGCGATTGTGCTTTGATTATCACAATATATGGTTGTTGGATGTGGTTGAGCAAGGTCGATATCTACAAGTAGATTTCTCAATCAAATCGCCTCCTTGATAGCATTTGTGCAGCTATGTATTTTGATTCAGTTGAAAATAATGCTACCGAGGTCTATCTTTGATTATTCCATGAGATTGGGCCTTGATTGAATAAGAATATAGATCCAGAAGTCGATCTTCTAGTGTCAATATCTCCTGCCCAATTTGCATCTATATAACCTTCAAGAATGTTGGCAAATTGGTTGTCTCCATAACAGATGGATAGATGTTTTGTTGCTTGGATATATTTCATGACCTTTATGAGTGCTTTCCAATGGGTTGGCCCTGGATTCAAGGAACTACCTAAGTGAATTGATCGAGTATGCAAGATCGGCCCAAGTGCAGAGCATTGCATACATCAGTGAGCCGATAATGGAGTGAAATGGATATTGTTTCATTTCCTCCTTTTCTGTCTCAGTTTGAGGACATTGTTCCTTGGATAATTTTAGACCAGGTTCGAGTGGAAAAAAACTCAATTTGCAGTTGGTCATTCCATATTTCTCAGCACGTTAGTGAGATATCATTGTTGACTGATGTAGATTTCAATGAATCTGAATTCTGAGACAGTAATGGGCTGGACCCATATCGGTCATCTTGTATTCCTGGGTTAGCATGCATTTTGTATCCTTCAAGAGATTCAGATTGTTACTAAATAGTAACATATCATCTACATATAAAGTGATGATTATAAAGGAAGTCGAAACAGACTTGAAATAAACATTCGAGTCTGCCAAATTTGGAAGAAAACCATTCTTGATTAGAAATGCATTTATCTTCTGAAATTAGAATCTTGGTGACTGTTTCAGACCATACAGAGCCTTGCGGATTTTGCAGACAAGATGCTCCTTACCGTTGAGCTCGTATCCCTCTTCTTGCGACATGTAGATCTCTTCTTCGATAGTCTCGTTCAGAAAAGCTGTCTGGATATCCATTTGGTGGACTTCAAGATCGCTGCAGCTGCATCGGAGTAGTAGTCGAATTGAAGTATGTTTAACAACATGGATAAAAGTCTCTGAATAATCTAGATCTTGAATTTGTTAAAAATTCGCAATTCTAGCTTGACTAGTTTTGGTCATATGACTTGTAAATAGTTAGATGGTCATGATGTGGGTTGTCACACGTGCCAAATAGCATAGGATTCCATTCATAAGGATGTTCTCAAGTAGACCTAAGTGTTAGAACCTTTGGAATGAGTCCAAATTATGCTTAGATACAAGGGAGAAAAAATAGGAGCCATTTTTGGTAATTTTTGCATTGTTGAGGGATCTCCAAGATTCCAAACCTAACTTGGTAGGGATGAAAGATCCACCAAAATTAGCATTAGGGATAGGTTTAGGGCTACTCATACCTGCCCAAAACCGTGATGGATCATGTATATATAGGTGATGATATCTCACCAAAATCAATCAAGCAATTTCATGTTTTTTCTCTCATAATGGTGCAATTGCTCTCTATGTTCATAATTGTTTGAGTACTTGTGATTACTAATGATTATAGGATTGAATGTAGGTCTGGTGTACAGTACTCAGACTGTGGGAGGCCGTACTTTCACACGTGTGAAGCCTTCTTCAAGGATTTGGGCCATTTAGTGAGGTTCAAGCATAGATTTTTGATGGATTTTGATGCTTCAACTTGTGCTAATCTTATGAAATCATAATCTATTGTTTCCCTCATCATTTCAAGTGTTTTAGGATCCTTATTTGCTGTAATTTTTACAGAATTTGTGAAAAACCTTTGGTAACCAGTCTAGCCTTGTATCAATTTAGTTTTCCTTCAGCATCATACTTCGCTTTGAATATCCATTTGCATGGAATCGGATTTCGATCCTTTGGATGCTCAGTTACAGTCTATGTCTAATTCTTAATTAGAGAATCGAATTCTGTGTCCATTGTGGACTTGGGATTGACATTGCCTCTGATACAATGCATGGTTCTCGCACAAAATGACAGGCTGGATCATCCATAAATCGGCATGGAGGCTGTCTAGATCAATTCGATCTTCTGGGTTGAACTTTGATCCTCTGATGTGATTTCACTCATTGAGGGTCTGTGACTCACTTTCCGAGTTTGTGTCGAATTTATGGTCAATCATGAGTTCAGAGTTGGTTTTGACTCTAGGATCTAAATTTGATGGAGTTTTTTCCTTGTGGTCGAAGAACTGATCTTTCACAAAAATGATGTCTTTACTTGTGAATGATTTTTGAGTGTTCAGATTATAGAGCTTGTATGCCTTGTGATATGGAGAATAGCCAATGAAAGTCAACTTTCTGCTAGTGTCGTCTAGTTTTTTTCTTAAATCAGCAGGCTAATCTGAGAGTAAGCAATGCATCTAAAAGCTCGAATGTGTTTGAGTGAGGGTTTCGATCCTGTCCATACCTCATAAGGTGTTTTGCCATTTAGAGCATTTGTAATGGATCGATTCTATAGATAGGCAGCAGTCCTGATAGCTCTTGCCTAGAATTTCTTTGGAAGAGAGGCATGGGCCAACATGCTCTTGGCACTTTCGATCAGTGTCCGATTCTTTCTTTTAGCTACACCATTGGATTGAGGTGAGTAGCTAGTTGTAAATTGTTGGTGTATTCCATTCGCCTTGCAAAACTCCTTGAATTTAGTGAATATAAATTCTCTCTCTCCATCAATACGTAGAGCATTGTTTTTTCTTTGTGTCTAATTATCAGCAGATGCCTTGAACTGTTTGAAGAACTTGAATGCTTCAGATTTATTCTTCAAAAAATAGGTGACAATTCTTCGAGAAAAATCATCAATAAAGATTAGAAAGTAAATGGCTTCCCCCGTGGAAGCAGTTTGCATAGGGCCACAAATGGCTCCCCTCGTGGAAGTAGTCTGCATAGGGCCCCCATGGAAGCAGTCTGCATAGGGCCACAAATGTCACTATGTACAGGATCTAGCAAACCTTTAGATGAATGAACTAAATCTGAATTGAATGAACTTCTAGCATGTTTGTTGATAATACAGCTTTCACAAAGAGAAGTTGATTTGCTAATAGATGGCAGATCTTGCACTAAATTCAGATTCGACATTTGTTAAATACTTTTGAAATTTAAATGACCTAATTTGAAATGCCATAGCATATCAGTCGATTCAGAAGTTGAAGTATGAAGAGCTTGATTGTTTGTAGAATAACAATAAGTTAGTTTGTAAAGGTAGCCACACCTTCTACTAACAAGCCCCTCTGTCTATTCGTGCAGAATGTCGCCTGCATAGCTCCATCCATAATTATTTACAATGATGGTCTTTCATTTTTGTTATACTTTTATTACAGAAATTCAAAACTTGGACAGGGCCTTTCCAAAAGATGCCTTTATTCTATTTTATTTTAACTTTGGTAAATCATCTCATTTTTGGCCACAACTCTTGAAATCACAATGAATGGATGCTACTGATATGAAATCCACCAAGTAGACATCTCTACCTACTCTCAAAGATTAGTCCTAAACTCTCAAATGACAATACAAAATTCCTTGGAGTTACTTGCATCAGATTTTGCACTTCAAGATCTTTCTAGCAAGTGGGCAATTTGTCACTATGGATAAATAACAAGATTTTTGCAAAGATTCAAAGTGGATGGATGGTACATGGACATTAAATGTAGGTAATGAAGCCTACTTTATCCAAAAAAATGTGAAAAATTGTCAACTGGTTTGTTGGTTTATTGGCATTTTTGGAGGCCAAAATGAAATCTCAACTTAGAGATAGTTTCGTATTTGTCAATAAAGGCCTAAATAGTGTTTTTACTATGTTTGACAAGTAGATAAGTGAATGAGGATGGATTTGGACCCATTCTAATTGGCTAATTTTGGTACATTGCATCTAGACTAGAATTTCTAGGTTTTTGATGAAGTATCTAGAAGTGTACATATGTGGACAAATAATCATCAAAGTTTCTTTCTTTGTGGAAAATTCATCTCTTGTGTTTCTATGTCCAGCTCATGTGTTTCTCTTTTGATATCTTGGATTTGGGTTTTGACAATCTGCGAGTAAATTCTTTGCAAGTTTTGCGAGTTTTATTTACAAATGATTTCTAAAATTTCATGGCACATGGTATGCTATCAGATATATAGGCTTTATATATACTCATTTTATATTAGATAAAAACTAACTTTGATTATACCAATGGATTCTACATAAAAAATGGAGCACTTTTGCTTTTTGGACCATCTCAATCCGAGCAATAATAAGAAAGTTATGATAGTTCAACGTTTTTAAGCTAGAAAACATTTTTCCCTTGGAACCTAAAAGGGGTAGCACGCCGGCGTGCTATCAAATTGAGTTAAAGACTAAAAGCTTAAATTGGTAGCACGCCAACGTGCAACCCTTTCAAGTTGCAAGAAAAAATAAATTAGCCTAAAAAACTTTGAAGGGTGATAACTTTCTTAATATTTTGCTCAGATTGAGATGGTCCAAAAATAAAAAGTGCTCCATTTTTTATGTAGAATCCATTGGTATAATCAAATTTAATAATAAAAAAAAATGAAAATATTGTATTATTTCATCATCTCAACATAAGCTTAATAGTAAAGTTATAGTCTCCATCTAGAACATACAATAAAAATGGTAGTTTTTACCATCGTTGATTTTATGATATGTAGCACATACCATCATATCTTTAATGTATGGTCATACATCAATCCTTGGTAGTAGACACAAATGTTTTAGCTTGATAAATGTAAAATTAAAGTGATTTAGTTTTCTGCATTCTCAATGATATAACATACTATGTACAATTTGTAGACAACATGATTTGCAGACGTATCTTTTAGCTAGTAAGAAAATAAACAACGTGATAATAAAGTACACAAATAGATTATACCCCCAAAAGCGAAGTAGAATAAATTTTAAAAACCTAAAAACAATGTAGCATGCCATGTGCTATCAATTTACGTTATTTAAAAACACTAAACTCGCAAAACTCGCAGATTATTTACTCGCAATATGCCAAACCCCCTTGGATTTCTATGTGTAGAATGTTGATTTTCTTGTAGATCTTGCTTCCACACGTGTGAAGTATAGTCATGTATTGTTGTTGTAAGGAAAGGGACATTACTAAGTTATATTTAAGTGCTTATGATAAGATCTTTGTGCATTTCTAAGTTCTAGCATGCATAAAGTAGTGGTTTTTTTTTATCTTCTAGCTATTTCTAGATGTGCAACCAAATTTGGCTAAAGATCATTGATGAACTAAACGTGTTTTGATCTCTGATTTTTAACATGGTATCAGAGCAGGTTTCAGGCCAAAGTCGGTATTTTTTCCTAATCTAGAGGTTGATTTGAGGGCACCATAAATTCTATGTGGATTTGGAGGTGTTTCTAGCTGAAATCTTGTAGTTTCAAGTATAGAGTTTGGATCTTTGTGATCTTAACATCATTTTAGGTCAAAATACTTGTAGATGGCTGATTTTTGAAACCACTTACTAGAATGTGGAGACAAAAATTGCTCATGGTTGTGGATGGTACATTCTATTAGATGAGATATCTAGATTCTAGCTTTTGCATATAGATTTTGCTTTATTCAATATTTTGCATTTTTGGAGTAACCCTAAATTTGATAGAATCTCTTGATTTTAAGTTGCTGGACTTTTTCAAGAGTGTGTTTCAATCTTAAGTGTTGGCAAAAAATCATCATATTGTTTTTAGATCTATTGTGATCAAGAAATCAACATTCTATGTGCTAGAATTTGCTAGAAAGAGAAAAAGGAGAGGCTAGATTGTTTCCATATATCTTTGTGATTTTTTCTTGAGTTTCATTTGTTGATTTTCAAGGGAGTGCTAAGTGCATTGTAACAGGTTCAAAGAGAAAATTAGATCATTGCAACATGGCAACCTCAAGTGGCTTCATGTTGGAAGGCAATGATAGGCATATCTCAACAAATTATTCTACTTGGAAGGTGAGGATGGAATATTTGCTTGAGATGCATGATTTGATGGATATTGTTGTAGGTGTGGAGAATGAGAAGTTTAGGCTTCTATCAAGAGGTGGATCTACTTCTTCATCTCAAGTTGGAGAGGAGGAAGCTATGTTCATCAAAGGCCAGTTCAAGGGAAAAGGCAAAAGCAAGGGTCAAGGTCAAGGTGAGCCTTCTACTTTTGTTGGCAAGAAGAAAGATAGATCCAAGTTAAAACACATTTATTGTGGAGTCAAAGGGCATTTTGCAAGTGATTTCTTCAAGAAAAAGAGAGATCGAGATGAGAAGCAAGGTAGTTTCACTTTTGATGAGGATGGTGTTGGTGATCAAAACTCAAATGATGATGTTTTTTTTATGTCTTCTTGTTTGCTAACCAATGATGGAGATATTGATCCATGGTGGATTGATAGTGGAGCAAGATTTCATATGCCATGTCACAAAGAGTACTTCACTTCTTTGGTGCCTTATGAAGGAGAGAAGAAGGTCATCAACATGACCAATGGTGGTAAAGTTCTTCTCAAGGGAATTGGTACTATTCCTATTTTTCTCTCATCTACAAATAGGAATGTAAGCTTGAAGAATGTTTTGTTCATACCTTCCATTACTAAGAATGTGCTTAGTGAAAAAGGGCTCAAAGTGGAATTTCTTGGTGATTCTTGATTGATCAAAAGGAATGGAGTCTTGATTGCTAAAGGCAAGAGACAAGGTGAGCTCTACAAACTTGATGGCTTTTTTGGTTCTAACTATGGTGGTTTGAAGGCAAAGAAGCAAGTTGGTGAGCTTTGTTCAATGTCAAAGTCACAAAGTTTGTCTTATTAAAGATCTAGCTCAAGATCTAAGATGCTTTTTCATTTAGTACTTTTGGATGTACATTGTACTAGTTTATTGATTGAATGGAGGAGCAAAGATGTGTGTGACTTGCATTGATGACTTTAGTAGATATTGTTGTACTTATCTTCTAAAGAGTGAGGATTTCATATTTGAGGTCTTTCTAAAGTTCAAGAATGTTGTGGAGAGTCGTTTCAACATGAAGATCAAGTGCTTTAAGTTGGAAAAAGAAGACCTATCAATAAAGTTCAAAAAGGTTTGTGTGGCACATGGGATCGAGAGGGAGCTTTCAAACTCAAAGGTTCTACATAGTGTGGAAGAGAGGAAGATCAATATTTTTGAAAGAGCTAAATCCATGAGGTGAATGCAAATCTTCCTAAGTCATTTTGGAGTGAAGCTTTGATGTGTGCTAACTTTGTTTGCAATAGATACTCAACTGAAGACTTGGACGGTAAGAGTTCATTTGAGGTTCTTTTTGGTAAGAAGCCAAGGATGGGGCATTTGAAGATCTTTGGTAGTACTTGCTATGTCAACTCATCTTTTGGATTCTTGAAGGGAATATTTGTTGGATATAGTGAAATAAGGAAAGCTTATAGGGTTTACATTCCTAAGTCAAAGAAAGTTCACATTTCTTAAGATGTTGTCTTTGAAGAGGAGAATGTGGATAAGCTTCATGTTGTTGATGTTGATCAATCTAATATTTTTGGTGTTGATGAAGATGGTTTTTTGGATGGTGATGGTGGAGATGCATCTCCAAGTCAAGTTCTAAGATGATCCTCAAGGGAAAGACAAAAGCCATCTAGGCTTACATATGATGAGAATGGTAAGCAAGTTGAAGGTACAAACTTTGCTTTACTCACATGTTTTGGTTCATCTTCTTGTGTAGATGATGCTATGCAAGTGGATGGTGGTTTTCATGGAATGGATGCAACTAATGGATCTTAAAAAAAACTTTTGCTCAATGGCATTGATGGTCAAGTGGACGATCAAGATGTTGATCTCAAATGTCTTCAACAACACAAAAGGAAAGGTGGCAATTTGGAGCTAGTCAAGAGCATCAAATGGAAGTCAAGTGGCAAAGATACTTTGGATCTGTTTTTGTAGGTTATTGAAGACTCAATTAAGGTAAAGGGAGTAGCAAGGAAGTGTTATTCAAGTTTACTTCACTTGTTTTGTCTCATGTTTGAGCAATTTCATGTGAATGTGTGCAAATTGTCAAGATATGAGAAAGCTAGCTAAATTATTTTGCATCATTTTGATGTTGGAGTTGTACTAGTATTCTTGGCTGGTTTTGGTAATGGGATCTAGGTATAATATCATGTTGAAACTTGCATTTTAGGATCTCAAAAAGATTTATGAAGATGCCCTCGTACACAAGTAGAGGTCATTCGTCAAAAACAAGCAAGAGACAATTACGCTAGTGAAAAAACTAAGTATTATATTAGCCTCAACCACTTGCGAAAATTTAAAAATAATAAATAGATAAATATGATCTAAAACCATATTTAGTTTGAGTATTAGAGTCTATAATCTATTTCTCGTAAAAAAAATTAGAATGGTAAAACCACATATCATTATTGAGTTTAGATTATTTATCCATATTCGGTATTTCTCCA
>CM055104.1:17361953-17581953 GCA_029204225.1 Diphasiastrum complanatum | reverse complement strand
GTGTTATATTCTACTTGTGATCAAATCCGGGCCAAGACTAGATAAATATATTATGCTTACTTTGTTGGATAAAGCCAATGCTGTGGTCAATAAGCAGCTGTTGAGAACTACAACTAGCTGAGATCAGAGAGAGTTATATGAAATTAGGAATGTGGTACTAATTAACAACAGCATCTGAGGACTCAGCTACCGGCAGAGACTCTGAGCTGATAGATAGAGGATTTTATACTATAGAATGGACTGCAGTACGTTTTTAAATTCCATGTGCAAACAAGAAGTGACATGACCTGTGCAAAAACGTCAAATTGCTGCATGAATATTATCTAGAATATTTTGAAACTAAGCCATAATAGTATTATTACATAGCACATTTCATCTATTCATGAGTTTCAATGAATTTCAGATTTTGTCAGATTGTAGAGTCTACCAGCAGCAGTCAAGGTAGAATAAAGATTTAGAAACAGATCATCTTTCAAATGTTTGAACATGGCTATCAAATTTGCACTTAATCTTTTCTGAATGGCTTGAAGAAATCAGTGAGCTTCAGACAACAATGATGGCCAATTGCTGCACCTCGTTTGATATATCAGTTTTCTGATGGCTTCAAGAGCAAAGATCCAACAACAACCTGGTGGCGCTTCCCCAAGATCAGCAGGTGGTTGGGGTTTCTCTCTCTCACTCTCTGTCTCTCGCAAAACTCCTACACCTTCATTTTGAAAGTTCAATAACTTATGCCCTTCAAAGCTGCCTTACTAAAAATAATAAGGCTCACTATGGCATATTAACCATCCTGTTTTTTGTTAATAAACGACAACACCTAACCATAACGTCAAATTGCTGCATGAATATTATTGAGAATATTTTGAAACTAAGCCATAATAGTATTATGACATGTTGAATTTCACACGTGTGGATTGTCCACTACATGTACTTGTGATCTCCTAAGGTGTGTAGATGCACCAAGATCAAGACTAGATTGAGATTCAAGATCTATCTTTGATTCTATGGCAAAAACACACTACTACATGCATTCAGTCACTTCCAACTCTCACTCACACGTGTGGGAAGTGTTCCAAAAGTATTCTAAGTAAAAACAAGCTGCTCTCCTCGGGTAGAGAGAGAAAAACCATCATGAGCTCTCGGGTAGAGAGAGAAAGCTAGAAATTCAATGACACTCAAAATCCACTCAATCTCAAAATCAATTAGATCCAAAAGGAGGAGTACAATGATACTAATAGATTCATGAGCTACCACTATGCTTAACTATGATTGGATCACACTTTGCCACCTCTTAATCCTATTGGACCGTTGATCCATGCACCTCTAAATTCTATTGGACTATATTCAAGCACACCTCAATTTTCTAGTGGACCTCACAAGGTTCCACCTCTAAATCCTATTGGACCTCTTAAGCTTCATCAAACAAAAGCATGACACTTGTCTACACTCTAATTGGCACAATTTTGGCTCTATTTTGGCTCAATATTGGCATTACAAGTGGAAATGGATAATTTGCCATCTATGCCAAATTTGACCCTATCAACATCCTACACCTAAATGCTTGACTATGAAATTCTATGAGACCCCTATATCAAACATTTTGATTTACTTTACAATTCTCCACATGTGGGAACATCCTCCACACATGTGAGATTCACTTACAAACTTCTATCATAAAAAATACCAAGCTAGATTTTTGCCAATTTCTCACACTCCTCCTCAAAAAGTAGCTTGGAAAGGTACTAGATCACTTGAGAAGTTTGTAAATCTTTTTGAGTGGATCCTTTGGTATGCATAAGAAGTGAAGATCAGCCAAGGGATCCATCATAGCAGCACCCTCACCATATCCATGATAAGATCTCTTTGAGATCTCTTGCCAATGCCTTTGAAGAGTGCTCCACCAATATGCCACTATTATCATGGGCTTCCTCCATGCTTGATGATGATCTTTGCCTTGAAAGTTACACTTGCATGATGGATGCACCATAAATAGAGAAATCTGAGGCTTCCAAGCCTCATAAGGATCATGGAGATCAAGATCATAAGATGTGAAACAATGATGATTATCAAGATTATGCTTTCTAGCTTGACTAGTCCACATACAATGAACTATATCCATGATGGATCTAATCTTGATATCAAAGACTATCTTGATCTTTTTTAGGCTAGTTACTCTCTCAAGGATGTAAGTGTCCACATTGGATGCTTCACTTAATCTCAAGAGGAGTTTACAATTTGCCTCAAAACATGTGAAAACATGATTTTCAAAAAAGTGAGTACCAAGCTCAATCTTGTTCTTACTAGAACCAAGAGCATACTTTTGACAATACAATATCTTGCTTTCAAAAAGTATTGGAAACACATCTAAGTCAATAATGACAAGAAACATGTCCATACCATAAGCATCATACAAAACTAGTATAGCTTTTCTTGAACTTTGAGATCCAAAAAATTCAATGAAGCAAGACAACATTTCAAGCAAAGGAAGAGAAGCATATATGAATGTGTTGTAGTAGATACAACATAAAATATGCCCCTCTTTGCCATGTAAGGTGAGCCATAAAGACTTGGCCATGCATCTTGAAGATCTTCTTGAAATCATATGAAGAAGAAACTCCTCCTCACACATTGGCCCCATCATAACTTGAATACCTTCAAAAAAGATAACTTGTGATGCTTCTTGAGAAGCCTTGATCTCGGCCACTTCCAAGATTGAATCTTTATGAAATGTGACATCTCTATTCACAATCACTTTTGAAATAGAGAGTGTAAAGACACTAAAGGCCTCCTTGATGGATGAGTATCCAATCATGATCCATGAGCTTGGATCATCCTTCCTTCTTGTTTCCAAGGGAATATGTGCAAAGCAAGCACTACCAAGTTCACTAAGGTGATCAACCTTAGGCTTCATCTTGAATAAAACTTCATATGGTGCTATTCCTTCAAGAGCTCCAATACTCCTCAAGGCTTTGAATAATAAGGAATAATCATACACCATAATACTTGAAGAGAGAAGATATGTGCATCTTGTGTGATCATCCTCCTTTGAAATATTGGACATATAAGAAACATCAAGAGAGTTTGCACTCTCACTTGGATCCAATTTGTAGATGCCTTCAAATCTTAATCCATATGCAAGGATCTCACCATCCTCTTAATCACACAATTGTCAATATTGAAATTGACATCAAAGCCACTATCAAGAAGTTGGCCAACACTTAAGATGTTCTTTGTAAGCTTTGGGACAAAAAGAACATTGTTGAGAAAGAGATCTTTAGAAGATGCAAGCTTCAAGGGAATAATCCCTACTCCTTCAATATTGCACTCATGCTTACTTGCAAAGTATATAGTCTTCTTGACTCCATCATAAGGCATAATAGATGAAAAAGAGTGCTTGGAGCCACACATATGTGAAGATGCTCCACTATCAATATACCATGAGTCAATCTTGTTGAAGGTGGAAGAGGAGAAGCTTGATGCCATAAGAGAGCCTTCTCCATCACTTGCAATATAGTCTTCTTTCTCATTGGTGATGTTGGCTTGATTGAGTTGATTCTTCTTCTTGAAGCAATTGGTGGCATAATGGCCTTTCTTGCCACAATAAAAGCACTTGATCTTCTTCTTCTTGAGATTTGAAGTAGAAGCATGATAGGTATCCTCCTCCTCCTCTTCATCTTGGTCTTTAGCTTTGTCATTAGAGAAGTGATGGTGTTGCTTCTTACTCCTCTCTTTGTGCTTGGCAAATAGAACTTTGCCATCATCATGATTGAATGATAGCTTGTCCATCCTCAAGAGTTTGTACTCTTGTCTTGATTCTTCAGAAATAAGCACACTTTGAAGGGCCTCCAAACTTGGTAGCTCCTCCTTAATAGCATAGGATTGGACAAGGTTGTCATATTCATCTCTCAAGTCATTGAGAATGACTTGGACTAGCTCACTTTGATTGATTGAGTCACCAATACATGCAAGCTCCCTATGAATATCCTTGACTCTCAAAACATAATTAGATGCACTCTCATCACTCTTTTGACTACTTTGGAATATTTGATTTCTAAGAGTGAGGAGCCTAGAGGTGTTCTTAGCCTCATAGATGGACTTGAGACAATCCCAAGCTTCCTTGGATGTAGAACAATCACCAATCTCCCTCAATATCTCATTAGAGACATTCATCTTAATGTAGTGGAGAGCCATCCTAGTCCTCTTCTTGTATTTTTGTACTTCTTGAAGGACTTGAGGCTCCTCCTCAATCCCAAGTACAATGTCCATCACATCTTGGAGTATCAAGATGGACTCCATCCTTAACTTCCATATTGAATAATTGGAAGTAGACAATCTCTCACTTGGTTGCAACAAGTATGAACTCATTGAAGTCATGTAAAGTGGAGATAAATAAAAGTGATGAACAAAAAATGTTGCTTCTCTCTCACTATAGGATCCAATAATGGTGTGCTACCATCTCCTATGCAAGATCTTGCAACAAACTGTGAGATGATTCTCACTAGCTATCTCAATCTCTCCAAAACTAGATCTACTTCCCATCAAATGATGGAGTATGAGCAAAGTTAGGATCAAACACTCTTAGCACGTGTGAAATACACTAAGAAACCAAATTTGACTCAAGTACAATGATATTGCATGAAACAAAATGGCTAAGATCTCAAAACAGTGCCTAGATCACATATAGATGAGATTGGTAAGCATTCAACCGTGATTTTGGATCAAACAAGAAATCTTTTGACCAAACCAAATGTGTCCACCCAGGTCTAGGTGCCCTACCTAACCCTCTTCAAAAGCTTATAACTTTTGATTGGCTCAACCAAATGGAATGAAACTGATTGCATCAGAAACTAGACAAAAATAGCTTCAAAACAAGCTATCTAGCAAGATTTTTGGATCAAACATGAAAGAGAACTCCCAAAGTGAAATTGGATGTTCCTCACACGTGTCTGAGCACCTGATTCCGTACAGTATCAGGTCAGACCCAATCAATGTCCTTTTGATCTCTTTTGATCCAAGATTGAACAAAATATCTAGGAAAATGGGCCTTGACAACTTCTAGCTCAAGATTGATGAAATTTTTTTCACTTAGATGGATCAAAATGCATGGTAACCCTAGGTAGGCTCTGATACCATGTTGAATTTCACACGTGTGGATTGTCCACTACATGTACTTGTGATCTTCTAAGGTGTGTAGATGCACCAAGATCAAGACTAGATTGAGATTCAAGATCTATCTTTGATTCTATGGCAACATGCATTCAATCACTTCCAAATCTCACTCACACGTGTGGGAAGTGTTCCAAAAGTATTCTAAGTAAAAACAAGCTGCTCTCCTCGGGTAGAGAGAGAAAAACCATCATGAGCTCTCGGGTAGAGAGAGAAAGCTAGAAATTCAATGACACTCAAAATCCACTCAATCTCAAAATCAATTAGATCCAAAAGGAGGAGTACAATGATACTAATAGATTCATGAGCTACCACTATGCTTAACTATGATTGGATCACACTCTGCCACCTCTTAATCCTATTGGACCATTGATCCATGCACCTCTAAATTCTATTGGACTATTTTCAAGCACACCTCAATTTTCTATTGGACCTCACAAGGTTCCACCTCTAAATCCTATTGGACCTCTTAAGCTTCATAAAAAAAAAGCATGACACTTGTCTACACTCTAATTGGCACAAGTTTGGCTCTATTTTGGCTCAATATTGGCATTACAAGTGGAAATGGATAATTTGCCATCTATGCCAAATTTGACCCTATCAACATCCTACACCTAAATGCTTGACTATGAAATTCTATGAGACCCCTATATCAAACATTTTGATTTACTTTACAATTCTCCACACGTGGGAACATCCTCCACACATGTGAGATTCACTTACAAACTTCTATCATAAAAAATACCAAGCTAGATTTTTGCCAATTTCTCACATGACATGACCTATGCAAAAACATCAAATTGCTGCATGAATATTATCGAGCATATTTTGAAACTAAGCCATAATAATATTATGACTCCATTGTCGTTTGCCATTAATTTGAATTAGTCAAAAACAAGAATTGCTATTATGTCCAAAATGATCATCTAATTTTGGGTGAAAACAGTTACAAGTGGTGATTGGACCCGTGAATGACTCCAAAAATGACAGTAGTTTGGTTTGAGGATCAGTAACTCTGATTTTGAATTATGCAGCTTGCATGATGCAACCATGCTCCAAAACCGATTCCCAAATCAAGAATACCACCATTACTTTTTGGCTTGGTTCCTGTCAAATTTCAACGGAGACTAGAATATATACTCTGGATGTATGCGGGAATGGATTCACAATCCCGCTGAGCTTGACAATCCTGTTATAAAAGAATGGCAAGCTGGAAATGACAAGATTATTTAAATATGAGAAGCTGAATGACAAATTATCCCATTAATCTTTTATATAAAAAAGAATGATCCATGTTACTCAAAATGGTAAGTGTGAGTCCATCAAACTTTATGGAAGTCAAAAGCACCCTAAAATCTTTGAGAATATTTATGGCATGGATTACCTCTTCTTATGGACTCAATGGTGACTTTTAATAAATACATTATTTCAACAATAGGAAATCATTTACTTCAATTTAAAAGTAAGTAATTTTACAAGACCCCTTAATGATGGATGGACATTTGCTAGATTCCCTTATCACCATTCAAATACACCCAATGGGGTTGGCTGAGTTGGTTAGCTTGGCATCCAAAGTTTCTCCGGTCCTGGAGTTAGAGTCTCCCCTTGGAAACCAAGAACCAGTATTCAAATAAACTTTATATGGTGTACATTTTATGTATATCAAATGGATATGGTAGATAGGTGACCTATACATAGCAACAAGACATACAAGAGAACATGATGGACATGCTTTAGTTTGATATGGACCACCAAAAGAAAAAACCTACCTCATTTTGTTTTGGTGAATCAAGTATATTCCATTCTAAAAAAAATAATTGTTGGATTGACATTTGGTTAAGAACTATGTTTCGTTGCAATAAGCCTTGTCTCAAGTTAGCATATGTATACATATTGGGTTGAGATGGGCCATCAAATGTTAACTTCACATACAAAACAAAAAGTGTTGTACTAGAGTATACATTGCTTCATAGTTCTCTAGCGTATGAGAACTTGGACTTTTTTATGGTACAAAACAATTAGAACAAATTTGGTGATGCTAGAATTGAGTTGTACAAAAGGACTTCCATCATCAAAGATTTCACTAAATTTGAAGGCCACTCCAGAAATTTTTTAAATTAACATACTTTCCACTGGAAAGGTTAAAATAAAAATGCATTTCTATGAATGAAAAACCGGGTGTGAAGGGCAGGGAAGGCTTCAAAATGTAGGCATGCTCACCACTCTCCTCTCTTTCTTTTCTTATGTCACTCCTACTCCCCCCATATTGCACACCTCTCTCTCTCTCTCTCTCTCTCTCTCTCTCTCTCTCTCTCTCTCTCTCTCTCTCTCTCTCTCTCTCTCTCTCTCTCTCTCTCTCTCTCTCTCTCTCTCTCTGCGTCGCACACCCCCCTGCGCACGCACACACACACACCATCGACCGTCCGTCATCGACAGACACACTTTGTTAATATATATGTATATATATATACATACATACATATATATATATATATATATATATATATATATATATATATATATATATCTATATAGAGTAGTAAAGAGTGTCCGTCGTTGACGGGCATTGGACGACCGATGATCTAGTGGGTATGCCCCTCATTGACAGGCAGCCGGTCTGGGTGACGGGTGGTCCTAATGCGGTCTAAAATGGTGGGTAAGCCCGTCGATGACGGGCGGCTGACATTTTGGATTACGGGTTTGGTTCGAAAGTTGGTATGCTTGTTGTTGATGCGATCTGGATGACGACCGATGATTTGGATGACAACTAATGGTTTAGGACGAAAGCCAATGGACATTTACATGTGGCCCACTATTCAGAGTAATATGTTAAGTTCATCATTGACGGGCGGCCTACAATTCAAAGTAATACGTGCATGTTGTGAAGAATTGAAAAAGATTATCTATGTTAGATATAGGGGTCTTATGTTTTTTACATCAAGCATCTAGGTGTAGGATGTTGATAGGAATAAATTTGGCATAGATGGCAAATTGCATTTCCACTTGTGATGCCACTATTGAGCCAAAATAGAGTAAGAGGCTAAACACGTGCCAATTAGAGTGTGGAAAAGTGTAAAGCTTTTGTTTGATTAATTCCAAGAGGTCCAATAGGATTTAGAGGTGGAACCTTGTGAGGTCCAATAGGAAATTGAGGTGTGCTTGAATATAGTCCAATAGAATTAAGAGGTGCATGGATCAGTGATCCAATAGGATCAAGAGGTGACAAAATATGGTCCAATCATAGTTAAGCATAGTGGTAGCTCGTGGACCTACTTGTATCATTGTACTCCTCATTTTAAATCTGATTGATTTGGTGATTTCATGGATTTTGTGAGTTATTGGATTTCTAGCTTTCTCTCTCTACCCGAGAGCTCATGATGTATTTTCTCTCTCTACCCGAGAAGAGCAGCTTGTTTTTACTTAGAATATTTTTTGAATACTTCCCACACGTGTGAGTGAGAGTTGGAAGTGATTGAATCCATGTAGTAGTGTGTTTTTGCCATAGGATCTAAGATTGATTTTGAATCTCAATCTAGTCTTGATCTTGGTGCATCTACACACCTTAGGAGATCACAAGTACATGTTGTGGACAATCCACACATGTGAAATTCAACATGGTATCAGAGCCTACCTAAGGTTACCATGCATTTTGATCCATCTAAGTGAAAAAAATTTCATCAATCTTGAGCTAGAAGTTGTCAAGGTCCATTTTCCTAGCTATCTTGTTCAATCTTGGATCAAAAGAGATCAAAAGGACATTGATCGGGTCTGACCTGGTACTGTATGGAATCAGGTGCTCAGACACATGTGAGGAACATCCAATTTCAGTTTGGAAGTTCTCTCTCATGTTTGATCCATTTATCTTGCTTGATAGCTTCTTTTGAAGCATTGTCTAGTTTCTGTTGCAATCAGTTTCATTCCATTTGGTTGAGCCAATCAAAAGTTATAAGCTTTTGAAGAGGGTTAGGTAGGGCACCTAGACCTGGGTGGACACATTTGGTTTGGTCAAGAGATTGCTTGGTTGATCCAAAAGCACAGTTGTATGCTTGCCAATCTCATCTATATGTGATCTAGGCACTGTTTTGAGATCTTAGCCATTTTGTTTCATGCAATATCATTGTATTTGAGTCAAATTTGGTTTCTTAGTGTATTTCACACGTGCTAAGAGTGTTAGATCCTAACTTTGCCTATACTCCATCATTTTATGTGAAATAGATCTTGTTTTAGAGAGATTTGAGTAGCTAGTGAGAATCAATTCACAAATAGTTGCAAGATCTTTCATAGGAGGAGATAGTACTCAATTATTGGATCCTATTGAGAGTGTGTAGCAACATTTATTGTTCATCATTTGAGTTTTCTTCACTTCAAATGTCTTCAATGGGTTCATCCTTGTTGGAACCAAGTGAAAGATTGACCACTTCAAATTATTCAATTTGGAAAATGAGGATGGAGTCCATCTTGATCCTTCAAGACGTGATGGACATAGTTCTTGGGCTTGAAGAAGAACCACAAGTTCTTCAAGAGGTTCAAAAATACAAAAAGAGAGCTAGGATGGCTCTCCACTACATTAAGATGAATGTCTCTAATGAGATATTGAGGGAGATAGGTACTTGTACAACAGCCAAAGAAGCTTGGGATTGTCTCAAGACTATCTATGAGGCTAAGAGTACCTCTAGGCTTCTCACTCTTAAGAATCAAATCTTTCAAAGTAGCCAAAAGAGTGATGAGAGTGCATCTAGTTATGTTTTGAGAGTAAAAGATATTCATAGAGAGCTTGCTTGCATTGGTGATTCCATCAATCAAAATGAGCTAGTTCAAGTCATTCTCAATGGCTTGAGAAGTGAATTTGATAACCTTGTCCAATCCTATGCCATTAAGGAGGAGCTACCAAGTTTGGTGGCTCTCCAAAGTGTGCAAATTTCAGAAGAATCAAGACAAGAGTACAAGCTCTTGAGGATGGACAAGCTTTCTCTCACTCATAAAATGATGGCAAAGCTCTCTTTGCCAAGGATAAGCACAAAGGGAGGAGCAAGAACCAACATCAACAATCCTCAAGCAAGGACAAAGTCAAATCCAAAGACAAAGATGAGGAGGAAGATGATTCCTCTAATGCTTCATCATCCAAGCTCAAGAAGAAGAAGATCAAGTGCTTTTATTGTGGCAAGAAAGGTCATTATGCCACCAATTGCTTCAAAAAGAAGAATCAACTCAGGCAAGCCAATATCACCAATGAGAAGGAAGACACTATTGCAAGTGATGGAGAGGGATCTCTTATGGTCTCTAGTTTCTCATCTACTCCTTTCAAGAAGGACGACCTATGGTATATTGATAGTGGAGCCTCTTCACATATGTGTAGCTCCAAGGACTCTTTCTCTTCTATTGCACCTTATGATGGAGTCAAGAAATCAATATACACTGCAAATGATTTTGAATGTCATATTGAAGGCATAGGGAACATTCCCTTGAAGCTTGCATCCTCTAAAGTTCTTTCTCTCTCTAGAGTTCTTTATGTACCTAAGCTTACCAAGAATCTTATTAGTGTTGGCCAATTGCTTGATAATGGCCTTGATGTAAAATTCAATGTTGATACTTGCACTATCAAGAAGAATGATGAGATACTTGCATTAGGATCTAGATTTGGTGGCATCGATAAACTAGATCCAAATGAGTATGTGAATGTTTGTAATGTTGCTCTTGTGAACAAGCTCTCTATGGAGGAATTATGGCATAGGAGGTTGGGACATCCCAACTACAAATCCATGCTCTCTATGATCAAAGAAGCCAAAGCTATTGGCTTGCCAAAGTCACTCTCCAAGAAGATCAAGCCTTGTGAGGCTTGTGCTATTGCTAAATCTCACAAAAAGCCATTTACAAGATCTTCTATCAAAAGCAAGCATCCTTTGGAGTTAATCCACTCGGATGTGCATTTCTCATCAACTACAAGCAAGGGAGGAGCCACTTGTTTTGTTACTTTCATTGATGATTACACAAGATTCACTTCGATATATCTTCTTGCTTCTAAATCTATGGTGTTTGATCATTTCCTTATTTTCAAAGCTTATGTAGAGAAGCAATTCTCATTCAAGATTAAAGCTCTTAGAAGTGATGGAGGTGGCGAATATATCTCCAATAAATTTCAAGATTTTTGTGAGCTTGAAGGCATTATGAGAGAGTTTTCTTGTGCCTACTCTCCATCTCAAAATGGAGTGGCCGAGAGAAAGAATAAATCTCTATGTGAATGTGCAAAATCTATGAGAATTGAGGCATCTTTGCCCAAAGATTTTTGGGGAGAAGCCATTAATTGTGCAAATTATCTTTGCGATAGGCTCCCACATATATCTCTTGGAGGAAAGTCACCATATGAAATCTTATTTTTGAAGAAGCCTAAGGTGGATCACCTTAGAATTTTTGGATGCTTATGCTTTGTCCATATTCCCTTGGAAACAAGGAAGAAGGAAGATCCTAGTGCATGCAAAGGGATCATGGTTGGATACTCATCCACCAAGAAGGCCTATAGAGTCTTTATACTCTCTACTTCTCAAGTTATTGAAAGTAGAGATGTTGTCTTTCATGAAGATCAACACTCATCATTTGAAGAGGCCGAGATCAAGAAATCTATGGATGCATCATCAATTATTGATTTTGAAGACAATCGTGATGTGATGGGGTCGAGATTTGAAGAAGACTCTCCTCGGATTTTTTCACCAAGAAGATCCATGAGAGATAGATCCGAGCCTAAGAGGCTCTCATATGTTGACAAAGGCAAACAAGTGGATCTTGATTCCACTAATTATGTTTTTTATGTCTCTCATGAAGAGCCAAAGAATGTACAAGAGGCACTCAATACCAAGGAGTGGTATGATGCCATGAAGCAAGAGTATGATGCATTGATCACCAACAATACTTGGGAGCTTGTGGATCCTCCATCCAACAAGCATGTGATTGGTTGCAAATGGGTATTTTGAATCAAGTTCAATAATGATGGCACCATCAACAAGCATAAAGCAAGATTATGTGCCAAAGGATTTGCTCAAATCCATGGTCTTGATTATGAGGAGACGTTTGCACCCGTTGCAAAGATGGTGACAATAAGAATTCTTATTTCTCTTGCTTGTTTTTTCAAGTGGAAGGTGTTCCAATTAGATGTATCCAATGCTTTTCTAAATGGTTATCTTGAGGAGGAGATCTATATGGAACAACCTCAAGGATTCATCAAGGATGAGTCCAAAGTGTGCTTGCTCTTCAAAAGTCTTTATGGACTCAAGCAAGCACCAAGATCATGGTATTCAAGACCTAACTATTTCCTTATCTCACTAGGATTTACTCTTAGTGACTATGATCCTTCCATGTATCTAAAGTTTGTTGATAGCAATATTGTCATTCTTCTAATTTATGTTGATGACATTATTCTTTGTGGAAGTTGTATCAAGCTAGTTGATGAAACCAAGCTAGCACTTGGATGTGAGTTTAAAATGCAAGATCTAGGAGAGATGCATTACATCCTAGGCCTAGAAATTGATTTTTATGAAAATCATGTCTTTATATGCCAATCTAGATATGCTCACTCTATGTTGAAAAAATTCCATATGGAAAATTCTAAGAGCATAGATACTCCAATGGAGCAAATTGTAAAAGATCCTTATAAAGGTGATGAAAGATCCTTTGAGGACATCACACTTTTTAGGAGTCTTGTAGGCTCCTTGATTTGGCTTACCATTACTAGGCCCGATCTAAGTTTTTGTGTGCACAAATTGAGTCAATTTATGCAAGATCCTAAGATCCATCATTGGAAGATGGCCAAGAGGATTCTAAGATATGTATCTTCATCTTGTGATTATGGTCTACTCTATAAAAGTGAAGATCTATCCATTATTGGCTACTCGGATTCGGACTTTGCAAGTGACAAGATGGATCGAAAGTCTATTAGTGCATACACTATCTTTCTTGGAGGCAATCTAATATCTTGGCTTTCCAAAAAGCAAGATACTATATCTCTCTCTTCATGTGAGGCCGAGTACAAAGCACTCACTACAACTACCAAAGAAGTGCTTTGGATCAAGAGGTTATTAATGGAGCTAAAGTGCATCAAGGAGGATGATCTACCAATGATCAAGTGTGATAACATCTCGGCCCAAGCTCTTGCCAATAATCCCATATTTCATGCAAGAAGCAAGCACATAGAAGTGGCACACCATCTTGTGAGAGAAAAGCTTATTGGAGGAGAAATCTATTTGGAGCATGTCAACTCGTCCTCTTGTATTGCCAATCTACTCACCAAGCCTTTGAGCAAAAGTGCTTTCATCAAGCATAGATCTAATCTTGGAGTTATATCAAGATCAATGCTCAAATCTTCATAGATAATTTTTTAGGAGGAGTGTGAAGAATTGAAAAAAATTATCTATGTTAGATATAGGGGTCTTATGTTTTTTACATCAAGCATCTAGGTGTAGGATGTTGATAGGAATAAATTTGGCATAGATGGCAAATTATGCATTTTCACTTGTAATGCCACTATTGAGCCAAAATAGAGTAAGAGGCTAAACACGTGCCAATTAGAGTGTAGACAAGTGTAAAGCTTTTGTTTGATAAATTCCAAGAGGTCCAATAGGATTTAGAGGTGGAACCTTGTGAGGTCCAATAGGAAATTGATGTGTGCTTGAATATAGTCCAATAGAATTAAGAGCTGCATGGATCAATGATCCAATAGGATCAAGAGGTGACAAAATATGGTCCAATCATAGTTAAGCATAGTGGTAGCTCGTGGACCTACTTGTATCATTGTACTCCTCATTTTGAATCTGATTGATTTGGCGATTTCATGGATTTTGTGAGTTATTGGATTTCTAGCTTTCTCTCTCTACCCGAGAGCTCATGATGTATTTTCTCTCTCTACCCGAGGAGAGCAGCTTGTTTTTACTTAGAATATTTTTTGAGTACTTCCCACACGTGTGAGTGAGAGTTGGAAGTGATTGAATGCATGTAGTAGTGTGTTTTTGCCATAGGATCTAAGATTGATTTTGAATCTCAATCTAGTCTTGATCTTGGTGCATCTACACACCTTAGGAGATCACAAGTACATGTTGTGGACAATCCACACGTGTGAAATTCAACACATGTATGCGAATATTTGCCTTTAGGTGTGTATGTGTGTGTGTGTGTGTGTGTGTGTGTGTGTGTGTGTGTGTGTGTGTGTGTGTGTGCATATTTTGTATGCATGTGTTTGCAAATGTCTGTTAACGGGCGGCCCACAATTCAAAGTGAATATGTTGTTCATGCATGTGTGTTTGTGTGGAAGTTTGGTTCAAGCTAGACCATTCTATCAAACAAACAAAAATAGGCACCTTTGTGACTTTAGAAATTTGTTGTACAGAAGCATGATTCAAGTGACTAAGTCTATAATGCCAACAGAAACTTTTATTTGCTTGAATAGAAGTACTGAGCGCCTAACTAGAGGCTGAAAAGCAATGACTTAATCTATACAAGTATACATGCCTCTTTCCGAGTGCTAGGATCTTGCATGTCCTATCAACTACTTTGCATTGATCACATTCAAATTCTACTTTATGTAGTGAGAGTTGGAAGTGATTGAATGCATGTAGTAGTGTGTTTTTGCCATAGGATCTAAGATTGATCTTGAATCTCAATCTAGTCTTGATCTTGGTGCATCTACACACCTTAGGAGATCACAAGTACATGTAGTGGACAGTCCACACGTGTGAAATTCAACATGAACATGGAGATTTACTTGTTTTTTAAGATCTATTTTCTATCTTGGAAGTGGCCGAGAGCATAGTGTCTCTAAGTGCATCACAGTGCATCACAAGTCATTGCTATGGTGAGTAATCAAGTTGTGATGGGGTCGAGGTTTGACAAAATCGGTTCTCATTTCCAACTAAAATTGTGCACCTCTCATTTTGTCACCTCAATGAATTTCATTATTGTGGGTTTCAATCATTCTTGCCCAAGATAAGGCTTTCATTTTGCAAGCAACACTCTTGAAGTGTTACTTGGCACAAAGAAAAAATATCAAACATTTCACGTGAAGGCTGGTTCTTCATATTAACTTTCAAAGAAGAAATACTTATTAAAACGAATCTTTGTCCACACGTTTGAGCATCAATGTGATTAGAGTCAAGGATTAAGGAGAGATTCAAGAAATACTTATTAAAATGAATCTTTGTCTTCTAGTCACACCTTTGAGCATCAATGTGATTAGAGTCAAGGATTAAGGTGAGATTCAAGAAATACTTATTAATGAATCTTTGTCCTATAGTCACACCTTTGAGCATCAATGTGATTAGAGTCAAGGATTAAGGAGAGATTCAAGAAGTACTTATTGAAACAAATCTTTGTCCTCTAGTCACACCTTTGAGCATCGATGTGATTAGAGTCAAGGATTAAGGAGAGATTCAAGATGAAACTCAATCAAGTAAAAAAATCATCAATGTCCCAAAAGACTCCAATGTTTGAATCCAGATTGGTAGACATGTCTGCAAATCTTGTATATTTCCTCTCGTTGCATTAAGAAAAAAAATCTCTCAATCAAAGTCTATAGATTCCCCAACTCTAAGAGGAAAAGAAAGCAAGTAAACAACAGGAGGGCTACGACTTTTCCAATCAAAGAGAACACTAGTGAGTTTAAATTCATCGTGAAGACAACAAAAATCAAGGTTTGGGTTTCAACATCAAAACGTATCCATGATGGTGTCTTCTAATGTTATAAAACCTTTCTCACGAGCAAATTGACAAAGGCCAACATTATTCTACTTTTTATTTGTAGATCTAAATCTCAAATATGGCTTGCAATATAAAGTTGAAATTGCATTCGAGTATGGATGATGTCTTCATGGCAGCCGCATCGAGATGGGAGTTTCCTATTCTCTTGAGTTCAACTCACTTTTCTTCAACCCTTCTTTTCATTGACTGCAAAGAAAAGAAAAAAAAAACTTCTCATGTAAACCAAGCCCCAAAATATCTTCCCAAATACATGAAGGAAAAAATGGCCCAAGGGTCGAGGCACCTTCACCTTGCGTTTTGCTTCTACATCAATGACTATATTCGCCCAAGCAATAAGATAAGTGGACAACTCTTCCACATTTTTGTCTACAGTAAGTACAAATTGATAGGCTGGGTGAATAAAAAGATGAAATAGTTGATAAATTGTTCGATATGAGGTTGCGATGATAAGAGCTTGGATGGTGTTTAGATTTAATAGATCTTAGATCAATGGAATAAGTGTGAGGGCTCTAACACCATGTGTGTGTGAGTCCAACCAAGTGACAACTTCATCATTTTATTTTGAGACCATTGTGAAAATTAAATTAATTTGAGGCATATAATTCAAGTTAGTGAATGGAAAGTATTTTCCACCTGCTTCAGAATTCAAATAGCCAGGGAAGAAGAAATTGGCCAATGGCCAAAGGGCCAGCCAAATGCCCACTCTCCTCGAAAAATAGGACTCATTATACTTATTTTTTCATATTTAATCAAAAAAATGTAGAGTCTGCCATTGTGACATTGGATGTCCTTCTCCTCTTCTCCATATCTCTCATGTTTATTGCTATCTTTTTTATTTGTTGGATTTGCTTGTTGTTGCTATCTTTGTGAAAGAAAAGCAAGCTTAATCTTTGGAGAATTAGGATTGATGCTTGTTAGAGGTTAGATTTTCATCATAAGCTTTTGCTTTTTCAAAAGAACGTTCCATTGAAGGACATAACATATCCACATATTCACAACTGCAACACAATGAAGCAAAGTCCTAGCTGCAATTGCCCTTGTTGATGCAGTCGTCATCTCTGTCGCATTTTCTTGATGGTTCATCCCATTCTTCCAGCATGATTTACATTTAGTTAAAGAAACTGCATTGATCAAATGGGCATCTCCTTGTGAACTAGTAATGTGGTTCAAATGTTAAACAATCGTAAAGTCGTGGCATACTTGCCTTCACTACATAAAGGATCCATGCAAAATTGAAGTTTCAGAGTAGCAGACTGTCTGGCAGGTCTGAGAGGACAGCCAATGGGCAGGAGGTTGACATTGAGACTCCGCGTGACAATGTCCATACATATATTGACAAGGTATAATGGGTGTATGACACCAAAAGTTTTTCTTTGTGGTACATTCGTTGTTACATTGCAAATAAAATCATTTGCACTGGCTAGGGCTTCTAATCACTGCTTGGATCAACTCAACAATCAACAAGAAAATCGATGGAGGAAACTTTGTTGTCTCTCTACACTGAGCGTTTGATTATCAGTACAATACATCTCCCTGAGTTTCAAGTTTTTTCATAATTCAAAAATATGCATAAAACGAATCAATTCAAACTATGCATAAGATAAAATGAAGATTTCATTCTTATGAGACATTTACATGTTATTAATAGATTTCTTAAAATTTTGATTTGCCAAGTCCGCACTACATCTTTATATTAACCATAGAGTGAAATAAGCTTTATGGACATCAACATAACCATTATTCAAAAATTTGGCGGCATTCGCAAGGAACTTGCTTACTGTTGACTCTGAAATATGTCTTCTCGTGTGCACATGGCAATTGAGGGATGATATCCAGCTTGGCTACTTGGACTTTGAAAAAAAAAATACCTTTGTATAACAAGCCGTCTAATGATGTTCATGGGTGGCATTGGCAATATTCTTACGAATGGGTGAAGCCCTCTTCCCACATCCTTACACGGTCATTTCGAAAATGTGCTTTTATATGTTGTTACATAGACTATGTTCAAACATTGGATTTGAAGGATTTGGCCAAAGTTTGCTAAGTCGTGTAAATCAGCTGCACAAGTAAATCTAATAAATAATGCATGTTTAGGATAATCAGGTGACTTTCTTTGGTCCATAGGAGATTGTCTATATGGGGAGAAAAATTATCCACACTGCTACATGCAGTTCAGTGAAATTTCAAGCCAGCATAATTCTACAATTTAAAGGTTTTTCTATTTTAAAATGCTCCAAGTTTATTCAACTGTTCAGCACAAACAGAAAACATCACAATCACATTGCTCTGTACAACAAGGAAATCCTTTTAAGCAAGCAGAAGGTAATGGTTTACTGACTCACAATACCACTTACGAACCACCTACACTTCACTCCAGTCCATAACAAAGTTCACAAGAATATGACTCATAGAAGCTTTCATAGAGCTGAAGGAATGTTATGTTCATATATTATTCTAACCAGTAAATCAGCCAGGATAGCCCACTCCTAATGCTGTCCTTTAGAAAATAATTGGAGAGCGAGATCAAGACTTGTAAGGCCTTATACTATGTCCACTGAACTCAATGATACATGAGCAGTAGAAGCCTGTTTTTTACAAATATATTCTCGTTTTGATATGGCATCATCTGGAATAGGCACTGATGAAGAATTTGTTGCAGGTGTGTGAAGACCAATAACTCGTGCAGGCTGGCAGCTCATATGCCTGCTAACAAAATGCATTCCATCCCCCTTAGGTGCACATCTAATGGGAAGTAACACCATTAACCACCACCAGCCTGAACCACCTCGATCAAAAACATTACGAAAGTTTTGGAACATCCCAAGATCAAATTCATTCCCCCATACCTGCCAAAACACACAAGATTATAAGGGAATGCACATTTTACAGCCACATTCAGCTGAAAGCATAAAGCAAACTGGCACTAAAATGCTCAAAAGTATATACGGGAAGATTCTCGAAGTAATCTAAGCAGTCCTGTTTGATTTTTATTTGTACACCAGTGATGAGCAGGAATAATGTTCTTCCGACTTTCCAGAAAATCAACTGAAAATCCATACCACATCTTGAAGGATTGGATAATGAAGCCATTGAGAATGGAGATGATGTTAGAAATAAATGACTATGCTGAAGTTAATCCATAGGTTACGTTGACCCAAAAGGTCGAGATTTGTGTAACCAAGGGTATTTAGTTATTTAGGCCATCTTAAATTTGTCTCAAGTTCAGTTGGACCCAATTTTGGTCATGTACTGACTCGTGGGTCCTTAGGGGTCTAACATTGTTTAGGGGCCCTATCTTGACTTTTGGGGGTGCCCTACATTTAGTAAGTGGTTAACCTTAGGGTTTGGTGGCATTTGGCCACATCTAGGTAGAGTACTTAGATGCTCATTATGTATTCCATTTTTACAGTTTGGCTAAGCATTGCTCTCCATTGCTCTTGTTGCTGTTTTCTCTCTCTCTCTTTTAGAGTTGGGCGCCCAGCCTCTTGTCTCTTGTTTCTTGTGGAAATTGATTGATAACTAGATCTTGGTGACTTGACTCTAAACAGCAAGATAAGGAGACACTACAACCAAAAATCAGTAGCAAATTTTTGGGTGCCCTCTTCCAAACAAAACTTGCTGAAAACTGGTTGCATAAAAATCAGATTTGAGATTCGGATTTTTGGGTACCAAAAATTGCTCCTCCAAGATCTCTGGTGGCCGCCCTCTTTCAACCTGAAAAGAGACAAAAAAGCTGATCCAAACTCCACTTGAAAAGATCAGCAAGATGCTGAGATTTCACAACAAAAAGCAAAGAAGCTCCTCTTCTGGTAGGGCGCCACCAAACAAGCTTGCTCAGGTTTGCATTTGTGTAGGAGGGCGCCCAAAATTCAGCAAACCCTATTCAGGGTTAGATCAACTTGTGTCTGGAAATTTGTAGATTCTCAGCAAGTAATAGGGCGCTTTCAACAGCCCTATTGGGGTGAGATCACACTATTTGGCTTCCTAATTGGGTTTCGGTGTAGGCTTCAATCGAAGCTAACCTAATTTTTAAGAAGCTGGTTTTTTTGTGCAGAAAGATAGCCATCTATCCATTATCTTTTGGGCACTTTGGTTGCAGATTGAAAGACATCTTGTGCTCCTACTTTCAGCTCTTTGTTTGCTGCAAATTTTTGAGTAGATTTGGTTGTGGAAAGGCTCTCTTTCCTATCTACTACAAGCTGAAATTTTGTTGGAGGTAATGGCTAAAGAATCGGAAGCTATCAATTCTTTGTTTAGTGAAGATCGGTTGGATGGCACAAACTACTCCTTGTGGAGTTACATGATGAAGAATCTTCTCATAGCGAAAGGGCTGTGGCATTTGGTCAATGGTGATGAGGAAAGGCCTTCGTCTTTGGCACCTCCTACACCTTGTGGATCATCATCATCAACATCATCTTCTACATCTTCGGAAGAACAAAAGAAGTGGGATAGAAGGGATGCACAAGCACATTCTCTGGTTGCTCTTGCTGTGAAAAGATCTATCTTACCTCATATTAGGTCTTGTAAGACATCTAAAAGTGCGTGGGACACACTTTATACTATGTATAGAGTCAAAAATCCAGCAAGAGTGGTGTATCTTAGAAATCAGCTTTCTTTGTTGAAGATGCAAGAAGGGAATCAAGTGACCAATCACTTGACGAAGATCAAGGATCTTCGTGAGGAGCTTCTCAATATTGATGAGGTAATTGAGGATGCTCAATTTGTTTCCATTACTCTCAACTCATTACCTTCATCTTATCTTCCATTTGTTTCATCTTTGAGTATCTCTCTTAGGGGACAACAACTCTCCTTTGATGAACTTGTTGGGCTGCTTCTTCAAGAGGAGCAAACGAGGCAAAACTTTGCGGGTGACACTCAACAAGATCAAGCTTTCTTCACGAAAGGCAAGGGCAAAGGCAAGTCAAAAGGAAAGGGGAAGTATCCTTCCAAGGATGAGCTAAAGCCCGTCTCAACACTCAAAAAAAGAAAGGGAAGTGCCATTATTGCAAAAGGTATGGGCACTTCATCAAGGATTGTAAGAAGAAGCTTGCGAAAGAGGAGAGTAAAGGAATTAATACTAGTGGTTCACTTGCTACTTTGGAGCAAGAGCTTGAAGCTAGTGGTGATCTCTTCAACCAAGACTATACTTTTGTGTCTAATATTGCTTCTACTAGTACTACTACATCTATGAGGAATTCAGATTCTGTTTTGCAAGTTGCTGATTTTCAGCCCATTGAATGGGTGATTGATAGTGGTGCTACTCGGCATATGACCTCGCAAAGAAGCATTCACTAAATTAGTGAAAGTGCAAAATGGAAGTAAGGTACGGATGATGCATCTTATTCTATTCATGGAATTGGAATTGTAGCCATCATTTTGCCTAACGGTGAAGAAAAGTACATTAAGAATGTGCTTTATGTTCCGGGAATCAAGAAGAATCTTCTTTCGGTTTCAACTATGTTGAAGCAAGGACTAGTTGTTGAGTTCAAAGAAGATAAGTGTCTTGTCAAGGATCCTAAAAGATCACTCTTGATTATTGTTTCGGGAACAATGCATGCTGGCTTATTTATTATGGGTACCTATGAGCGACGAATTCCCTCTACATGTCTTGTTGCTTCTACATCACAATCATTGGAGTTGGCTGAATTGTGACACACAAGGTTTGGGCATCTCAACTTTGCAAGTTTAAAGAAGCTGAAGACATTTAATATCGTAGACGACATTTCTACTATTGAGCAGCCGGAAGGGCATGTATGCGAGGGGTGCATACTTGGAAAGTTTCAAAGGAAACCTTTTCCAATTGATGGAACTATAAGGGTTCTTGATAAATTTGATTTGGTTCATAGTGATGTTTGTGGTCCAATGAGGACCGAATCCATTGGAAAGTGCATCTATTTTGTGACTTTTATTGATGACTTTTCTCGTTTTACATGGATCTATAATATGAAGGCTAAATCGAAAATTTTTCAACGTTTCAAAGATTTTCTAGCAATGGCGGAAAATCAGTTTGAGCATTCTTTGAAAACCCTACGCACCGATCGAGGAGGGGAATACATTAAGAATACGTTCGGTGCATTTCTTCGAGAAAAGAGAATTCTACATCAAATGACAACTCCCTATACGCCTCCACAAAATGGTGTTGCCAAGCGAAAGAATCGCACACTTATGGAGATGGCTCGTTGCATGCTCAAAGCAAAGGGGCTGCCTCACAAGTTTTGGGCTGAAAAGGTTATAACGGCAGCATACATAAGCAATCGTTGTCCTACTAAAGCATTGAAAGTATTAACTCCTTATGAAGATTGGTATGGAAAGAAGCCTACAATCTCTCACTTTCGCATTTTTTGTTGTACGGCTTATGCTTTTGTTCCAAATAAACTTCGTACAAAGCTTGAGGATAAAGGAGTTACATGCATTTTTGTTGGCTATAGTAGTGAAAGCAAAGGCTATAGGCTGTTCAATTTGAGCACTAACAAGATTATTTTTAGTCGTGATGTGCATTTTGATGAAAAGAATTCATTGGATGTGGCCCCAACTCATATCTTGAAGGGGGACAGCCCACATAATGTGAATGTTGAAGTTTTTCCAGATTTGGTACCATTTTCTATTTCTGGAGATAAGGGGCAACAATCAACCAGTTTTGAACTGCCAAACACCTCATCAAGTTTAGAGCCTAATGTTCATCAAAAACCGCCCATTGTTGCCCAAAATCAGCCTGTAGGAACTGTTGGACAGCAAGGACCAATTTTGGAAGATCTTGGACAGCCAAGTGCAATCTCGGAAGATCTTGGACAACAAATTGCAAGAAGAGACATGGCTGTTGGACAGCCCAAAACAGTTCCACGGTGGCTGTTGTCGATTTTGCGGGACAACAAAGTAAGTTCATTTTATGATGAAAAGACACGTGCCTCTACAAAATCAGTGGACTATGCTGATTTTTTAGATTTTGCTCTTACATCTCATGGAGATGTTGTGGAAGAAACTGTTTTCTATGAGCAGGCCAAGGGAGTAAAATGTTGGGAGGATGCGATGAAGATGAGTATGACTCACTTATGAAGAACCAGATTTGGGTTGTTGTTGATCTTCCTCATGGGAAGAAGGCAATTGGTTCTAAATGGGTATGCAAAATCAAGTATAAGGCAGATGGTACCATTGAAAGGTACAAGGCAAGGCTTGTTGCCAAAGGCTATGCTCAGCAAAAGGGGATTGATTATGAGGAGACTTTTTCTCCTACTGCTCGGATGACTACCGTGAGGGTAGTAACCTCTTTGGCTGCCCATTTTGGTTGGCGTTTGGCAACTTGACATAAAGACAGCCTTCCTCAATGGTGATCTCAATGAGGAAGTGTACCTTCAACAACCTGCTGGTTTTTTGGTTGAAGGCCAAGAAGATAAAGTTTGTCTTCTCAAGAAGGCACTTTATGGACTGAAGCAAGCCCCGAGGATGTGGTATCAAAAGATACATGCCTATTTTTGTGATCGTGGGTTTACTAATAGTCCTAGCGAATCTACTCTTTGTCAAGCATACTTCAGATTATATCATCATTATTTTGCTTTATGTTGATGATATTATTATTACGAGAAGTATTGAGCAGCAGATTGATGCTGTAATACTTGATCTTGGTATGGTTTTTGAATCCTCAGATTTAGGCCTATTGCATTTTTCTCTTGGTCTTGAATTTCTACAAGACGGGGTTGGAATTTTCATCTCTCAAGAACGCTACATTGGGCAGATTTTGAAGCGGTTCAAGATGGAAGATTGCAAGCCGGTTGCTACACCTATGGAGACAGGCCTGAAATTAAGTAGTCAAGGTGATGGTGAACCATTTGATACTAATTTATATTGTCAAGCTATTGGCTGTCTCATTTACCTATGTAATTCAAGACCGGACATTTCTTATAGTGTCTCACTCATGAGTCAATTCATGCATGCCCCGATGACGTCACATTGGAAAGCATTGAAGAGGATCTTTCGATATCTTCGAGGAACAAGAAGTCATGGACTGGTTTTTCCTGCTTGTGATGATGCATGTTTGGTTGGTTTTAGTGACTCAAATTGGGGTGGAGATCAAGACACTAGACGCTCTACAAGTGGACATTGCTTTTTCTATGGAAATTCTGCAATTTCGTGGTCAAGTAAAAAGCAGCCCACTGTTGCTACTTCTTTTAGTGAGGCAGAATATAGAGCGATATTTTCAGCCACAACAGAGTGTTTATGGCTGAGAAGATTACTTGTTGACATGAAGTTTGGCGAGCCCTCAGCCATTCTTATCTTGAGTGATAGTCAAAGTGCTATTGCCATTGCACGGAATCCTGTTTTTCATGCGAGGACGAAGCACATCGAGATCCATTATCACTTTGTTCCGAGGGACTTCATGATGGCGACATTTTACTTGAATATTGTTCTACGAAGGATAATATTGCGGACCTCTTCACTAAGGCGTTGCCTAGAGTCAGATTTGAAGCTTTATGCAAAGCTTTAAATTTGATACCACGTGTTGGTTTTGTTACAGAGTCAGATTTCAGTTTTTGCATTGTCATTTAAGGAGGGTGTTAGAAATAAATGACTATGCTGAAGTTAATCCATAGGTTACTTTGACCCAAAAGGTCGAGATTTGTGTAACCATGCGTATTGAGTTATTTAGGCCATCTTAAGTTTGTCTTAAGTTCAGTTGGACCCAATTTTGGTCATGTACTGACTCGTGGGTCCTTAGGGGTCTAATTTTGTTTAGGGGCCCTATCTTGACTTTTGGAGGTGCCCTACATTTAGTAAGTGGTTAACCTTAGGGTTTGGTGGCATTTGGCCACATCCAGGTAGAGTACTTAGATGCTCATTGTGTATTCCATTTTTATAGTTTGGCTAAGCATTGCTCTCCATTGCTCTTGTTGTTGTTTTCTCTCTCTCTCTCTTAGAGTTGGGCGCCCAACAATCATTGGAAGGTACCTTTCCCAATCTGACTGTCTTCTGGAAACATATGCCCGAAGCATATCTTCCATAGACTGGTTTGTCCTCTCTGTCTGACCATCCGATTCAGGATGATCTGATGACCCCAAACTCAAAGTGGTCTGTAATTTCTCAAAGACTGCTTGCCAAAATTTGCCAGTGAACTTTGGATCTCGATCACTAACAACGTCATTCGGCAAACCAAACAACCTAAACAACTTTTCCACGAAAAGGTGCGCAAGTTCAGAAGCTTTGATAGTTTGCTTGGTTGGTATGAACTGCGCCATTTTAGTTAACCTGTCAACCATTACCCAAATGGCATCATTTTGCTTCCCTGTCCGAGGTAGCCCAACCACAAAGTCCAAGGAAATACTTTCCCACTTTCTTTCGGGAATTTCCAAGGGCATTAACAAACCAGCTGCTTTAAGTCTTTCAGCTTTGTTAATCAAAAGCTACTCAAGGAAGATAGATACAAGGCTACTCTTGCTGTCTCTTCACAAACCAAATGGTATTGTCCATGGCTGCCAAGAGGAATAAGAGAGAGCAAAGAGAAGGATGCACCCCCACCTCCACCTCTTTTCACATAAAACAGATGCATGGAAGAGGCATACCTCCCTCTTCATGCCATCCTATCAACTGCCAAGTGGCCTTGCCTTGCCACCTAGCCTCCACCTCAGCCTTCTGGCCTTCTCCTAGCAATCTGCCAGGTGGCCTACAGCCCCCCCCCCACCTCACTTTTCTTGCTTTACTTCAGATGGTCCATCGCTGATATACAGGGACAGGTCTGGAGAAAACGTTTCATGTGAGCAGGGAGGGCCCCGATTTCCCTTGTCAAGGATTAGAAAGAGAGCGGAATAGAAAAACGCTGCTTGTAGACACCTGTCTGGGCCCAAACAGTGCCACGTGGCAGTTTTCTACTCGTTTTCTAGTGGAGCATCGCTGGTCAGGCAGCGATCAAGACTCCCAAGTTTTATCACGCGGAGGAGGGCCCATCGCAACAGATGTATACCTGAATCTGAGTGGAACAAGGGTAGGAAGGACCGCCACCTGTCCTTTCCTGGACAGTGCCACGTGGCAGGTCCTCCTTAGGGCCCCTACCACTTTTTTTTTTTAAAAGCTTTTACTTGAATTTTTCAAGAAAAAACAGCGGAAGGAAGAATAGAAAAAGACGCATAAAAAATGCGTTTTAAACCCAATTTAAATCCGTCAGAAGCGCCAAAACTTACAAGAGAAACTCTACGAATCAACGCACCTGCTTTCAACATGCAGTGGCTCTGATACCATATGTTACAAACTTACTTACTGCAAACCTCCAGGTGCCGGTTAACCACAAGAGACCGAACGATTCACGTTCCACCCCGCCATAGGACCTAATCCGGGTCCACCCACCGTACCCTGGCTTGTGACCGTATCAAGCTGGATCCGACCTCCATCCCAGACGGCGTCCCATACCACCGCCTAGGCTCTCAGCCATCTCCTGCCTCACGCTAGCAATACATCCTGGCTGTGCACACGCTCTCCATCCACCTTCTCCTAGGTAGATAGAATGGATGGCAAATGAGTCCTCCTCCCCTTGTATACCTCCAAGGAGAGAGACTCCAAGCCATGTGCACTCCTGGATCATGACACGTGGCAACCATGCAGGTTCATGAGTCACCGGTCAAGTCTACAGGCCCAGTCATCGTCCAGTCTCAAGTCTGGGTTTGGGATCCAAGGGAGTTGGTTCCCTAACACTTGGGGACATCCTGATTGCTATCCTCCTTTATGCCAATGATGTGGTATTGGTCTCACCGACCAGAGAGGGTCTACAGCGACAGTTGGATTGCTTGCATGAGTTTTGCACCAGATGGGGCCTAGGGGTGAACATTGGGAAGACCAGGGTTATGGTCTTCAACACTTCTCGAGCATTCATGCATCGACGGGAGCTTACTTTGGGTGGACAGGTTCTAGAGGTGGTCCCTTCCTACACATACCTGCCTTCCTCTTGCTTCTTCAAGAGCTACGTCCTTCCTGCTCAGCTCTGCTTGGGCTGCTTCAAGCTCTTCGCTTTTATAGGACAGCTCAGCCTTGATTTCCTCCAGTTCTGTATCCTTCTGAATTAGGTCTCTTTGGAGGGACTCATACCTCGAGCCAAGCTTCCTAGGGACTTTCTCTAAGCTGGCAAGATGCTGAATAGCCGCCTGTGTATCTGGCAGCATTGTACCAAAAATCTTTTTTTACAATTCGGCATCGAGGATTGGTGCATCAACGTCACTTCCACTTTCATGTTGATCATCAGGAAGCGACCAGGGAAGGGACATGCCTCTCTTGTTCAGCTAGAGCGATTTTGTTTCCGGAAGTCCATCCAAGATGCTCGAAGTAAGTGTCGCCTCTTTGATACCATTGTCACCCCCATGGATCTATATGCGACGGAGGCATGGTGTACAGGTCTCCCCTCTTCACACTGGGCCAGCCTTTCACGATTACAGACCACCATGCTAGCTTGGTTGATTCGAGCAAAGCCTTCTGTTCCACATGAGATTCTCCTGGCCGAGTTTGCAGTTCCACCGATACAGATCAAGGCAGCTCTTCAGCTCATTACCTCTATACAGAGGATACATGCGTTACCAAAGATAGACAGACGATACATACAGATTGCACTATCCTCCTCACAGCGTCTCCATGATCAGGGCTACCGGTTATCATGGTTCTCTCAGGCATCTCACCTCCTACTTGAGTCATTTGGTATCTCCATCGTAGAGCTTCCTTCAGGCACCCATCAATATATCAGACGAATCCTCTATCGCGCGTATCTAGAGCGAACTTGGCATAACCAGTTAGGGGTTAAGCCAGCTTTCTACCAGACCCATTTTATGGAGCTGGATGCATCAGGGACCCTGATCATGCCACGCTACTTGGATTCGGGACTATCACATTGCCTCAAATTCACACTGGGACAGCTCAAGATGTCTTCTCATCAGCTAGCTATTGAGACTGGGAGGTTCCATGGTATTCCTAGAGAGGAGCGGATTTGCCAGTTATGCTCTCTAGGTGAGGTGGAGTCTAAAAAGCACTTTATCTTTAGATGCCCTGTATACTATGAGATCAGAGGGCGATATCACTGCCTATTTCGAGACATGCCTACCACTCTACGCTCTCTCATAGCCTATGAGGACCCACGGTGTGTCGCTCTGATGGTACGCGAGATGTTCATACTACGGAGAGATTTATATGGGGCACCCCAGCATTTTACCTCACAACCATTGATTACTTCATTGGCAAAGATCGTGTGATTTAGTGCCTGAGGAGGAGGATTATGACGACGATGAGGATGACAGCCGCTCACATGCTCATAGAGATCAGAGACAGTGTACTTCCCACCATCATGTTACTACTAGGATCACCAGACATCCGACGCAGAGACGTACTACTACACATGCTCACGCTCACAAACGACACCGGCAGGCTCCAGTGCCTTCTCATGTTGTGGCTCACATTACATCTTTTTACAGCATCAGCAGCAGCAGCAACACAGTCTTGACATCTTGACATGGATACATGTGATTATTATGTGCACACACACTCTCGCGGATGTGTCTATTTTAGTTTGTACTAGATGTTTTCTTTATTATAGTTTTGGAGACGTTTTATACGCTCCCATGGTTACCACATACTTGAAATGTACTTCATTAGTCTTATATGCCTATTGGCATGGAAAAGACATTAATAAAGCTCTCTCTCTCTCTCTCTCTCTCTCTCTCTCTCTCTCTCTCTCTCTCTCTCTCTCAACCTCTGACCAAATTGAATTCTCGATTAGTAAAGCCCAATCCCATAAAGCGAAGGACGTCGACTCTCTTAACACAGACTTCCTCAAACCTGTCTCCTAGCTTCTCTCTCCTTACATTGCCCACACTTTTAACTTGGCTGTTACCTCGGGCTTCCCCACCAACTAGTGCACGAACCTTCTGCATCCCATTCTCCAGGCTGGTGATCCAATGAACGTGGATAATTATCGCACTCTCATGATCAGTCACACGATGGCGAAGCTTTATGGCTCAGTTCTGTAGTCTATGGTTGGATCCCAGGCGGAATCAGATGAGTTATTTGCTCTTGGACAGGCTGGCTTTAGACCCGGATACTCTACCATTGATCATGCATTTGTCCTACGCTACATCATAGAGGAGGCTCGACATCGGAGACAAAGAGTATACTGCTACTTTGTGGATTTCCGCAAGGCCTTTGACTCAGTTCCACGGCACCTGCTACTTCAGCGCTTATCTTCACTTGGCTTCTCACAGGATATCATTATGGCTATCAGCGCCTTATATGAGAGGGTTTTAGCACGTTTCAGAGATGGCAGCAACTGGTCGCCTTCTATCCAGAGCACAGTTGGAGTCAAGCAGGGATGTCCACTCTCTCCCATTCTTTTTGCATTGTACATTGATGATCTAGAGCGGATCATCAAGGAGGAGGGGGGTGATGGATGTCCTCTTGCTGATGTTATTATTCCTATCCTACTGTATGCGGATGATGTGGCATTGATATCCTCTACAGCCTCTGGATTACAGCGGCATCTTGATGCTCTATATGGTTTCTGCTTAGTGTGGGGCTTGATGGTGAATATTGCTAAGACCAAAGTTATGGTGTTTAACACAAATCGGCAGCATATGAGAGATGACGCTTTTTATTATGATGCACAGCAGCTGGAGATTGTTACATCATACACCTATCTAGGTGTATTATTCACCGGCCCCTTACTCACTTTTCGCTCTACTGCTCTATATCGCCTGCGTAAGGGGCATGCTGCCTTGGTACATATGGAGAGAGTGTGTACTACTTACCATATTCATGATCCTACTACCAAAGACCACCTTTTCTCTACAGTAGTCTCACCTGTGGCTATGCACTCGGCGGAGGTCTGGTGCCCAGGGATATCCCAGAGTACTTGGAGAGACATCACTCGTCTGCAAATCACCATGTTAGGGAGGATGATTTGTGCGAAGCCGTCAGTTCCTCATGAGATTCTTTTAGCGGAGTTCGCCTCACTCCCCATGGTGGTAGAGGCTATGTTTCAGATTGTTACCTTTCTACATCGAGACCATGGATACTCACATATACGTGAGGGCAGCGCTTACTTCTTCTCAAACTATAGCTGGACAACAGGCTAGGTCTTCTTGGCATGGTGATGTGGTGGCTTTCTTTCAATCATGGGGCTTCTCGATGCTGGATCTCCCACAGGGAACTCATACATTTATCAGACAGCAGCTGTATCGGAGATATTGTCACATAGTATGGGATCGTCCTGACCATGAGAGAGTCAAGCTTACCTTCTATGGCACACATATCTTACGCAGAGACAGTTTGGGACTCCCTGTTAGACCTTTATATCTCTCTCTTCCTCTTTCTTTTGGGCTCCAATACAAATTGGGACAGTTACGAGTCTCTTCACATCAGCTTGCTATTGAGACAGGCAGATATTCCCACATTTTGAGAGAGCATCGGATATGCCAGATATGCACATTGGGTGTAGTGGAGGATGAGTTTCATTTTATCTTTATATGCCCTACATACTATGAGATACGTAGCCAATATCACTGTTTATATCGTGACACTCCTATTACCCTCAGTACATTTTTGGAGTATCAGGATCCCAGATGTGTCGGCCTTTTACTACGAGAGATGCTTATGTTGAGAGCCTCTTTGCTACCATCGGAGAGTATTACTGATTCTAGCCAGCATCTCATTACTAGCTTCTTTCAAAAGCGGGAGCGTGATGACCTATCAGATGATGAGACAGTCATACCAATGAGGGCGAAGGCCCAGCATGCTCAGCCACCACCTCTTGCCAGATCTACGCGCGCCTCTAGAGCTACCAGAGCTCCTCGATCACAGCCCACAGCTGCTATAGGTATCAGACGCTTTTTTCGAGATTGATATTTATCCTTTTACTTTCCTCAGCAGAGCAGGCGGTTAAGCTCTTGCACCTGTACCCTCTTCAAAGCTGGAGGTTAAGCTCTTGTGTATCTGCTCTTTTTATGCATTTTATGATTCTATATTGGCTATGTCTTTTCCTAGCTCGAGAGAGTTCTATTTTGTCTTTTCCATTTAGACTAGTGTTTTTTATTATGTTGTCCGACATGGACAGTATTCCTACGAGACATGTACTTATTCATTCTGTCTTATGTGCCCTTGGGCACTCAACAGACATTAATACATTTTCTTTCTTTCTTTCTCTCTCTCTCTCTCTCTCTCTCTCTCTCTCTCTCTCTCTCTCTCTCTCTCTCTCTCTGTGCAAAAAAAAGGTTCAAAGTTTCATGACACTAAGACCATTTAATGATAAAACAAACCAAAGGACATCTTACCTCCCCCCTCAATCTCGCTTCCTTTCGACGACGACAATTGGTATGAAACTCTATTGTTGTCTGCCATAAACATGCAAGCATCAATTATAACATGGCCATTATTGCTTTACCTGAGATTTAATGATAAGATAATTCTTAAAACCAAGCAAAGATGATGCTACTTTCCTTGAATCTAGGCAGAAGGTCAAACTCCAATAGCTCAAACCTAAACATATATGTGCATCAATCATTTCCTTGAGTAGATAAGAACCACCAAATCCTACAAAAAAAACAACCTTTTGTTTTGGAAGACAAATTACATGAACTACTTCATGGTTCCCACAACATGTAGGACTTTGATAGAGGTGGTTTGGAAATGGGGGAAAGGGAAACTAATATAAGATCAATATTTTCGAAAAAAGAAAAATGAGAGACTTGAATTTACTCAAATTGCATATCATAGAGTCTAGAACTTATTCAAAAAAGGAGTTCCTTCTAAACTGATGTTTGAAATGTTGGGCAAATGTACATGGTTCCACAAACGTACGTTCTTTTTTTTAAAGTTTCACATGTTTCCAATATTCATATAATTATATGTATAGAAGTTACAAACAATCTAAAGTAGAAATTACACTACAGTATAACCAATATTGAATATATTGATACTAGAGCTACCATAGCACTTGATTTTAATTATATATAGATGCATAATTTTAAGCATATGGTATGCACCCACAAAGTGAAAGGCCATTACTTCCATCATATCTAGCATGGACCATTATTGTGACATCCAAAATTATCTCATTAGCATCCAAGAGAAGGTGCAGGTCACATGTACAAAAATACGTGCCCACTTTCTTATACAATACCAACATGCTAAGTTTCTATCATTACCCTCATGTGAAGGGTAGAGTTAGGTTGGCACTAGAGAGCGCATCCTATCAAATGAAGCTTAGACCAGTGACCTCCTCATGGAAATATAAGAAAGAGTATATAACATCACTTCCACCTGTCCAATGAAAATAGAGAAGGTAGTTGGTAAGCAAATTGTAACGCTAAAGACAAATTATTACAACAAACCACCAACCCACAATTGGATGAAGATCTCGAATGAGAACAATATCTCCACTACATTACTAGAAAATTTATTAACGTCAAGCCGATTGCAATCTTTGACCCTGTGGAATCCATCCAAAAAGTATCAAACTCAAAACTTCATGAATTGGATGGTCAAGAGGTGCTACATAGTGAAATATACATTTAATAACTAATATACTGGTACCTACATACATAATATATACACATATATCAAATGTATAAACGCTACACTTAAATTTTTATTACATTTTCTAATAAATAATCATGATACATATAATATGTAAAGTATAACAATATGTATTTACAAGTACGTGTTATGTTGTATTAAGCATTAGTATACTTCATAAACAACTGCCATGGTTGTTATGAATAACATGGTTGCTATGATAAATGTTCAAAACTTGGAGACGTATCCATGTTTTGATTGGTAAATATTTATTCTTCCAACTATTTTGCCAATAAAATAAACATGTAGATACATATATAACAAAACTTGACATTGAAAAAGACTTAGAAATTGACTATAGTACACTCTACAAATGCAAGAACTCTTTTTTAAGACTTGGATCATTTTTAACAACTGGACACCAAAACATTTTTCACAAGATGGCTAAATCCTTAAACCAACCAAAAAAACAAGTTTTCAATAGTTACCAAATATCGCTAAATCACTCAACATCATCACAATCTACAATTACTCTAGTTCCTCTCAAACAAATGCTCAGGTAAATCAAGGGGGTAACTAATAATAGGTAGAGAAAAGTATTAACGACATTAGAGTGATGATTGTAGTGACAATGATCATATCAGTGATAGAAGGCATATCATGAAAAATGTCAAAAGTTCACTATCCCCCTCAGTACATAGTGAATTTCCAAGTCGATTTTAGGCCCCTACATAGACCCCCTCCCCCCCTTTTATTTCTGTGTGAGAGGATGTTAGAAGCCAACCATCACAACAATACGGTTCACAAAAAAGTTCACCAAATAAGCAATTGCAACCAGAAGTCCATTCTTTGGACAGAGGGCATGGGCATGTAAGGATTCCTTGTTGACATTAAAAAGGGATCTCTCTCTCACTTCATAACATAGTGTTGATCCTTGCTAGAGTCCATGCTTTGCACATATAGAAACCAATTCCCTCTAACGCCCTTCGCCATTGCAATTCAAATAAATAAAGACTTTGGAGCATTTGTATGGATGAACCCGATGCAATATATTTGACAACTTTAGCCATAGTCTCCTAATCTACACCATCTTACAGATGCAAATCAAGCAATGCATCAAACAAGTGTGACCTCACTAGGATCACATGCAAATCTCAATAAGAAACAAGCCAATGGAAGCGGACTACATGTCCCCAAAAGAATGGTTTGCTAAAGGGGGTTGCCTACGCCCTAAGTATTGAGTCCCATGGCGCTACTCTCACAGTCAATTAAGTGAAGAACAACATGAACGAATCACAACATAACTCTAGGAATTTGTGGTCAGTGGATATTATGCAAAGCTCCTCACGCAAGGTAACAAGTGCTCTAGGACTACATCTAACTATACAAATTGCACAGTGTAGGGCTATTTAGGTCCAAGCAATCGGTGGTGCAATAACATAGACAACTTCTATTGTATCGTCATTTTTGGGTAGCGATCATAATATGTGACATCCAATCTAGGTAGACTATCATGCATATGTAGATCAACACAATAGAGGATAGAAAATAGTGGGAATGTCTCTCATAAAATATCACCCATGGCCTCGAAGGCGGTGTCATTATCTATAGCCACCTATGTTACGTTGGCTACACCAACATCATAATAGCAGCTCGGTTATGCTCATAGATAAACTCGAATTATGAGCCATCAACAAGCTAAAAAAACATGTTGCCCATCAATGGTCACTTGAGAAGAATGATGTGAAATATCTCTATCGCAAGGGGATTCAAGCTAGTTTTCCATACGCCCAAACTAGCCATAAACTGATGTTTGTGTCTTCAATAGCAAATGGAAGGTTTAGGTTGTAGAACATGTGAAAGATGGCAACTGTGGCTGCCTCATGCTATGTCTTCCTGTATATCTATAAAGACTATGGCTTCCACTAACTTGCCACACTGACTCTCACTGTGGAATTCTAGATGGAGGAATTTGTGAAAACATGGCTTCTACTCTTGGGGGCCCCCATTGTGTGTGCCACGTGCTCATCTCCTACCCCAACCCCCCAATATCTAAGTCTTACATGTCCATGTAGGTAGGTCATCTCTAGCTAGCATCAATGGTGCATGTCATGGATGCTCTTGTTGGCATACCATCTATACATCAATGTTTAGTTTAGAATATCACTTGACATATCAAAAGAAACATGCAATCATCAAATTTGTAGAGTCCACCCACAGATATTCATTTTAAGCTCGCCTTGAGGGCCTTGGAATGGTGTGTGGCATGACATTTGCGAATGGTTGTATGAACCTTTCAAAGATTCTATTGGAGGCCATGTTCTTGTTTTTCTACAATTGGACGAGCCCTGCCTAGCTCGAAGTGGTCTAGAGGGCCCCACTGCTAATTGTTTGTTGTTGGAGGGAGCATGTCCTACTGCAACTGGCCTAGAGGGCCATGTTGGGGTAGGGCATGGCAACTACAAATGGTTGTTTGAACTTGCCAAAATTTCTACTGAAGGCCCATGTTGTTGTTTGCTTGCAACCAAATGGGCTTTGCCCAACTCCAAATAGTCTAGATCCCCCCAATTTTGCTTGTTTCTTGTTGGAGAGGCTATACCTTACTTTGATTGACCTAGAGGGCCATGCATATCCGATATTGATGACCTAGAGGTTCTAGCATATATGTACTTGATGATGATGACCTAGAAGCCCCAAGTGGTTGTGCCACACTGAAATCACCACATGCAATAATTTATTAACTATGCCATTCATCATTGCTACAACCTTAGTGGATGACGATATGCCAAGCAACCGACAATTGCCCTTGTGGTACTCAAAAATAAAACCTTGAGCCTCGTTTACTGGAAAGAACAACCCACAATAGAAATATCGTTGCCCGCATGCACCTAAACTTCCACACTAATCCATGTCAATATCTACCAACTACACCTTCATGCTTATGCTAACTCCAACCAAAGGCATGATTACTGTAACAACAAACACTCAAAGCGCCGTATAGACAAACAAAAACGCAAACGATTGACTAAGGCTTTACTAGATGTGAGGAATATGACTAGATACAATATGACTAAAAAGCAATGGACTATATGTAATGCTAAAATAATGTCAAATAGACAAACAGCATCATTGACATGCAAGTAGCTTAAATTAGTGTATGGAAGTGTGCAAGAAACACACCATAAAACGAGATGTAGCTGACACAAGATAGTATTCATAAATACTAGACAAAAACAAAACACAAGAAGAGTCGTTATCAATGAGGGCACCTCGGCCTCACAGAAGACAAGAATAAAAAGAAATCAGAAAAGATCAGAAATCTTTAAAATTTCTGATACCCTAGGCCCCAATGCTTAGGGTTATCAAAAAAATAATAGATGAATTCCAGCTGTGGCTCAGGGTTATAGGGGGAGGCTGTGTCGGCAATCCAAGAGGCTCTAGAAATGTATACGACACAACTATTTGAAGACAGCTTTTTGTGCTTCATCCATGGAAACAGAGTGACCATTCTATTGAAAGATTTCCGAGAGTTATCCGATATCTTCTATCCCCTCTGTTTGTGGGAAGCTTGAGGTTCTGCACAACATTCACATTGATAAAATTAGCTTCACCCCATGAACAATGGCATGGAAAATACCGCCTGCTCTAGTTCTTAAGAGATGTCAAAAAGGTTTAAAACACCAATCAATAGATGATTTGGCCTCAATCACACCTTGTAGAACCCTTCCTCTCTATTGAAACGTACCACGCAAAATACCCAAGTTCAAGACTGTCTCAAGTCTCAAACCTTAAAGCATTTTATTCTATTCGAAACATATTGTGGTTCTAATTCTAATTTGAACTGTGTTATAGAGGTATTGTTTCAAAAACGCTTTCATATTCTAGTAGGCACGTACTGGAGCAGAAAATTATTGTTGAGCCTTATAACTTAATAACGAGTAATGTCATTACTGAATAATGGGTTCCAAGTTCCTAAGTCAAAATGTCTAAATGTCAAATAAAAGATTGAATAGCAGCTGAATACTAAGATCAAAGCCCAAATACTAATGACCACTATTAAGTAGTATTGTAGGACTTCATGTCGAAGTAGCTAGCGAAAAACTTCTCAAAAAGAAGTTTGAAAATGCCCTTTCAACCATATTTAGTTCGCAAAAGAGCAATTGGTAATCTAATAATAAGAAAATCAAAAGGATAATAAACAAACTCCATGCTTATACAAGATGTCATTTGTACCCCATCAAGTAAAAGTAGATAGGCTCAACTAGCTTATACTTGGAAACATGCATGTATGATAACCATCGATACATAGCACAAAGTGCATAACTTACTTGTGCAGACATGATCAGATATAGATGCCATCCGACTAGGCATGATAAAGAGCCAAAAACGGCAAGCGCTAGAATAAATGTGAAAAGCACCCGAGAGTCTTCTTGGTCCTACACATCCACATTATTTCAAGATAAACACACCAACAAAAGACCCAAAAAAACACACAAATATCGTTTAGAGCTTCTTCAAGCACTCACAATGTTGCACTAACAATTGGGTCTGGACAAAATTCTCACATTCTGGGCAAAAAGTAGTAGTGAGGCCATGTACATTGCATATCCACATCCTGCCCAAAGGTACAACACTGACACCAAAATTCAAATAGAATACTTCACTAATACCTTGCAAAGCATCTTTGAAGATCTAAAATCAATCAATAAAGGGCAATATACATGAAAAGTCCTCACCAGAATGATATCACTCTTTTCCTTCCCTATGAGAAAACATATAATAAAGATCAAGCACTTACAAAATATGAAAAAGTACCGATAGTTAAAATATCCAATACAATTGTGCATCCAAGCTGCAAATGTGTTAGGGAATATGAGGACCATCTCTCTCTCTCTCTCTCTCTCTCTCTCTCTCTCTCTCTCTCTCTCTCTCTCTCTTCCTTCCCCTTCCCCCCTCGCTGCTGCTGCTCCTTTGCCTTCCCCCCTTGCTGCTCCATCCCCCCCCCCTCGCTGACCTCCCTGATCTCCTAGCTGCATCCCCCTCACCCATCCTTCTCGTTGACCTCTCCTTGTCACTTATTGAATGCTTCACAATTGACACATACTCCTCGCTGACCCCAAAACCCCCTCTCGCTGCCCCCTCACTGATCCCTCACCTCACCCCCTCGCTGATCTCTCACCTCACCTCATTGTCATCCCACCCCCCCCCCCTCGCTGCCACCCCCTTGATGACCCATCTCCCTCTCCTGCTACAACTCCCACCCCCCTCTCTGATGGCTGCTCCCCTGATTCGGCTCCTCTTCTGTCTTCTGACCCTATTCTTCCCACAACGATCATTGCTCACTCTTCCTCCTTCACGGCACCACAGTCTACAGCCAATATTCCGTATACGCCTTCTAAATCAATTGAACTTTTTTCATCTTGGCAGATTGATCAATTCAAAGCAGATTTCCAGTTTTTGCGGTATGAAATTTCACAGCTGAAAGGAACGGTTACTTCTTTGATCAACAAGAAGAAGCTATTGCAGTCCAAGGTTGCCTCACTCAAACAATCCATCAAAATCAAACAGGCCGCAGCTTCGGAATCCACCGAGTTTTATGACATCACCGACCAGCTCCGCGTTCATGCCCTTGACAGCGATGATATGGGAGGTACCAGGATTTCAGAGGACAGCTTGGGACCTACTACCCCTTACGGTGAGCATTTATTGTAGTTTGGAGAGGCCCATGAGTTAGCCATTTACAATGGCCTAACTTGTTGGCCAAAATCTGGCAGTTATACTTGTCACCCTCACAGTGATGGACATAGTGTTGTGGATTATCTCATGGGATCACCATCTTCCATACCTCTCATCTCTGATTTTCATGTATCTCCCACCACTCTCTCTGATCATTCCTTTCTCTCCTTCGATATCGGCCGCCTCCCACCTCCCCAGCCATCCTCACACCCCCTGCTTACACGGGCACCCAAGTATACATTCAGTTCTCTCTATACACCAGTCTACCAGGAGTTCCTACTCCATTCCTTCCCTCGCGATAGTACAGTCAAGACTCAAGCTGCCTTTCTTAGCACTTCTCTTCATACCGCTGCTTCCCTTGCTTTTCCATCTAAACCCCATAAAAGCAGAGGGACCCGCTCCTCATCGATACGACCCCCACACCCCCCGTGGTATGATGCTGAATGTCGCTCTCTTCATCAGCTTGTCACCCATGCCCGCACTCACGATCCTCATCTCCTCCACTCCTCCAGGCGCTCTTACCGTCGCACACTCCGCCGAAAACGAAGGAACGCGTCTTGTTGATCTTCTCTTCAGTTCCTCTTCAGGCGCCTTTTGGCGTGAGTTTATCCGTCGTGCTCCACCACCCCTCCTGGATGACCTTCGCATATGGACCAAATACGCTACCAAACTACATACCATACCCACTGACGCACCCATCTCTATCTCCCCACGCCCCTCTGAGTTCACCTTCTTCACATCTGACATGGTACTTATGGCCATCAAGAGAATGAAGTCCCATAAAGCAAGAGATATCGAAGACCTTGAATCTGAACTCCTAACCCATGCTTCCGACCTCCTTGCTCCCACACTAGCCACTCTCCTCAATTGCGTCGTTGTCTCTGGTTTCCCCTCATCCTGGTGCACCAACATCATCCACCCTATTCATAAAAATGGTGATCCCATGATTCCTGGTAATTACCGCACCATCATGATCGGACATGTTCTCACGAAGCTCTATGGTACCATACTCCAGTCTGCAGTGAGTTCAGAGGCGGAAGCTCGGAGATTACATGCATTGGGGCAGGCAGGTTTCCGATCTCATTATTCTACCACTGACCATATTTTACACTTCGAGCCTTGATCGAGGAAGCTGAGTACAGGAAAGAGAGGGTTTACTGCTGTTTTGTAGATTTCAGGAAAGCCTTCAATTCTGTACCACACTCCCTGCTCATTCAGAGACTTCGTGACCTTGGTTTCTCCACAGATATTGTTTTAGCAGTGATGGCTCTTTATGAGAAGGTCTTGGGATGTTTCCGACATAGCAATGGCCTATCTAATCACATTTGGAGCACCATTGGGGTGAAACAGGGGTGTTCTCTTTCACCGGTTCTCTTTGGATTGTATATTGATGAGTTAGAGCGAGTCATCTCACAGTGTGGCGGGGGTGGCTGTAGACTTGGCACCATTCTGATTGCTATTCTCCTTTATGCGGATGATGTAGTACTAGTATCCCCGACCAGAGAGGGTTTGCAGAGGCAGCTGGATTGTTTACAGGGACTTTGTACCATATGGGAGTTGGGGGTGAACACTGCCAAGACCAAGGTTATGATCTTCAACACTTCTCGAGCCTTCATGCAGCGCCAGGAGCTCATCCTAGATGGACAGGCCTTAGAGGTAGTTTCCTCTTATACCTATTTGGGGATACTCTTTTTTGGTCCTACCTTCAGCATGCGGCAGGTTGCCACCGCCCGACTTGGAAAGGGGCATTCCTCTCTTGTTCAGCTTGAGCGGTTCTGTTTTAGGAAGCTCATCCGAGATGTTCGCAGTAAGTGTAGACTCTTTGATACTATTGTCACCCCCACAGCCTTATATGCAGCAGAGACATGGGCTAGCATTTCACGATTTCAGACCACCATGTTAGCTCTCTCTCTCTCTCTCTCTCTCTCTCTCTCTCTCTCTCTCTCTCTCTCTCTCTCTCTCTCTCTCTCTCCCTCTCCCTCTCCCTCTCCCTCTCCCTCTCCCTCTCCCTCTCCCTCTCCCTCTCCCTCTCCCTCTCCCTCTCCCTCTCCCTCTCCCTCTCCCTCTCTCTCTCTCTCTCTCTCTCTCTCTCTCTCTCTCTCTCTCTCTATATATATATATATATATATATATATATATATATCATAGATCCAACGGTACCAAGATCTGCAGATCCCGGTACCGCGGATCCATATTGATCTGCAGTACCACAATAAAATAATATATTTAATATTTAATACATCTGGACCTCCATAAGCCAGCCCCCACACACTTCGCATTCGACTTGGTGGTCATCGACCATTTGATCAGGTGTAGGGCGCAGCTTCTACAGATGGTTGCCAGTGATCTTTGGCGTGCCAGTACGTTTCAGCACACTAAGGATGGGGAGCACTTTTCTTCCACGGTGAGGGGAGACCAGTTCTGGAGGGATGCACAGACATTGTCAGGACTCCTCTATTGTGCTCTGCATGGCTGACAGCGAGGGGTCGACACTTGGACTGGTGTACAACCACGTAAGGAGCGGTGCAAAGCCGAAGAACACCCTCCGAAATGGTGTTCTCCCCCGCCACAAGACGTGGCCCGTAGGTGTCCCACCATTTTTGGCGCGTGCGCCGAGCAGGTGGCCTTTAAGGCGAGTGAGGGTGGCAACGAACTCGACCAAGCAATATCGACACTGGAGGTCATCCAGATGGGAAGGGAAGGAGGAAGGGATCTCCTCAACATCCTCGAAGGCCTCGTCACCAGCATCCTGGGCCTGCTCGGGTGGCGGAGAGTCCATGAGAAAGTCGTAAACTAGGGGAGTGCGAGCAACAGTAGGTGGTGATGGAACCGCAGTGACAACTGGCGGATGCGATGGGATGGGATCCACCGGAATGGGTGCAGATGGGGGTGCGTGTGGCGGAACTGTCATGGACCGGATTGGACAGTTCCTGCAGCTGCCCATCTTGCAGCCAGAGAGGTAAGCAGTATAGTAATGTTCAGCGTTGCACACATACTGCGTCCTCTCTTCCTCTCTCCGACACAGATCGCAGACAGGGAGCTCGAGGCAGATTGGCTTGAGTACATTCATAGGGTGGGTCTATCAAGCTCATGGAGGAGCTAGCTGCATTTCGTTTTGGCATGGGCACGTTCGGCCACCCGGCTGCTCAGGATCCAGAGAGGAGGCAGCTTCCCATTACCTGGTGGACCATGTTTGGTAGCACCTATCCATCCATACAGCGTCTTGCATTGCATGTCCTTTCTCAGGTATGCATCTCATTTCATCCTCCATTGTTGTGTTTCGTTGACGTTCCACCCGTGCACATTTCCTGAAGCATTTCATTGCACGTACCATAGGATTGCGCTGCCTCCGTGTGTGAGCGTAATTGGAGCACATGCACTCATTCACACGAGGAGAAGAAACAGGCTGTCAGTGAGTCAGTTGGAGCGGTTGGTGTTCTGCAGCACCAACGCATGTCTCGCCAGGAGACTTCCGACCATTACGAGCGCATTGCAGGTGATAAGCTATTCTCCCATAGCATGTTGGTTGACGGCTGGTATGTTGGTTTCATTTCCTGATCAAGTTCTCTCTGACATGCAAATTTTAAACCTTGCAGACGAAGATATCTGATTTGGAGCGCCAGGTTGACTTGCCTACGGACAGCACACATCCCATGCTTGCAGATGACTTGGGCACACAGTTGATGGCAGAGAGAGAGAGAGAGAGAGGGAGCTTGCCGAGATGAGAGAGAGAGAGAGAGAGAGAGAGAGAGAGAGAGAGAGAGAGAGAGAGAGAGAGAGAGAGAGAGAGAGAGAGAGAGAGAGAGAGAGAGAGAGAGAGCTTGGGCTTGAGCACAGAGAGCCTCCATTGTACGAGGCAGATGAGCCAGTGTCAGAGGATGAGCAGGATGAGGATGAGCCCATTCAGGTTGTGTTCGCCAGATCAAAGTGGGATGAGGCATATGATACAGGTGTTGGCCACACGCCTAGAGCAGGGGTCACAGGTGCATCACGTGGTAGAGGTGGGGCACATGCCACAGATTATACCGGGAGACAGGCAGGGCACACAGGGGGGGCCAGTGGCATACCTTCTTATGTTGATATGATGGAGGAGGCTCTTGATAGAGGGTAGAGTGATTTGGGTTTACCTTCCGCAGCTGCTTGGATGCCAGCATCACAGAGTCATAGGCATTACTACGACAACACACCAGAGGAGACACTAGATGACTTTGATTGTACCGATTGGGAGGCCATGCAGGGTCCACATGGTGCACAGGATGAGGCACGGGATGAGGCACGCGATGATCCAGAGGATGGTGCACATGATGAGTCCCATAGCCCAGAGCATTTGTATTCGGATGCCCAGCTGGACGACTTGATTGCCACGTTGGATTCAGAGGCGTACATAATGGATTAAAAGATGAGGTATCACACACAATTATTTGCTAGCATGGAGACAAACATGGATCCCACAAAATTGTCAGCAGAGCAAGTTGACATACAAAATGCTGCGAAGTGGGTTGTTTGGAGGTACAACATTGTCCTGAAAAGTACTCATTTTATTCATCAAATTCTTAGTGCTTCTATTGTCAAGAAATAGTTTAAGAAAATTTAAAAATAATAATAATAAAAAATATTATTTATTGGTGTCGCCCTGGTACCGCGGATCTGAGGGCGGTACCATAATGGCGGTACCACCTGATTCTATGATATATATGCCTTCTGTTCCACATGAGATTCTCCTGGCCGAGTTTGCAGTTCCACTGATACAGATCGAGGCAACTCTTCAGCTCATTACCTATATACAGAGGATACAAGCGTTACCAGATATAGATAGACGGTACATACAGGTTGCACTATCCTCCTCACAGCGTCTTCATGATCAGGGCTACAGATTATCATGGTTCTCTCAGGCATCTCGCCTCCTACTTGAGTCATGTGGTATCTCCATCACATAGCTTCCCTCAGGCACCCATTCGATTCCTCTATCGAGCATATCTAGAGAGGACTTCGCGTAACCAGTTAGGGGTAAGCCAGCTTTCTACTGGACACATTTCTTGGAGCTGGATGCATCATGGACCCCGGTCATGCCACGCTACTTGGATTCGGGACTATTACATTGCCTCAAATTCACACTGGGATAGCTCAGGGTGTCTTCTCATCAACTAGCTATTGAGACTGGGAGGTTCCATGGTATTCCTAGAGAGGAGCAAATTTGCCAGTTATGCTCTCTAGGTGAGGTGGAGTCTGAGGAGCACTTTATGTTTAGATGCCCTGTATACTATGAGATCAAAGGGCGATATCATTGCATGTTCCGAGACATGCCTACCACTCTACGCTCTCTCGTAACCTATGAGGACCCACGATGTGTCGCTCTGATGGTACGCGAGATGTTCATACGGAGAGCTTTATACAGGACACGCCAGCATTTTACCTCACAGCCATTGATTACTTCATTGGCAAAGATTGCGTGATTTAGTGCCTGAGGATGAGGATTATGACGATGACGAAGATGATAGCCGCTCACATGCTCATAGAGATCAGGAACAGTGTACTTCCCACCATGATGTTACTACCAGGATCACCAGACATTCTACACAGAGACGTACTACTACTACACATGCTCATGCTCACAGACGCCGCCGGCAGGCTCCAGTGCTTTCTCATGTTGTGGCTCGCCGTACGTGTCTATTTTAGTTTGTACTAGATGTTTTCTTTATTACAGTTTTGGAGACGTTTCATACGCTCCCATGATTACCACATACTTGACATGTACTTCATTAGTCTTATATGCTTTGGAAATCTCTCTCTCTCTCTCTCTCTCTCTCTCTCTCTCTCTCTCTCTCTCTCTCTCTCTCTCTCTCTCTCTCTCCCCCCATAGGTGTAGACTAATTTTCATGGATGATGACCTTGCCTACATACAGAGCGACGTCAAGCCTTCCAGGAAAGCCAAGACATCAAGTCGAGGAGTGATTTACCGAGATGGTCAAATCCGTTATCTTGATAGAGCTCTGAGCGACTCTCGCCAATAGGAAATTGGGGCCCCTTGGCGGTGGTGCATCTCGAGACCACGTTCACAACAGCTATGTATCATAGTTTGGAATTGTGATGGCATACACTCATTGTCTGTTGTTGGAGATCTTACAAATATTATTACAGGACAGGATATTCTATTATTTATGGAGACACATGAGAGCCAGATGAAAGGACTACCTACATTTTCAAGATATCAATGGGATTCAGTATATAGATCACAGACGAGATCCGCAAGTGACAGATGTTCAAGTCGGGTTGCATACTTGTAAAGAGAGTCACTACATCTAGTCTTGGAGTTCATTAGGCATGATGAGCACACACGCTACATCAAGGTTTGTATCTCAGGATGTGATATTAATTGGATAGAGACCTATTCGTTGTTGCTTGCTACTTTCCTCCAAAGTCCTCTTCCTTTGCAAATGGCACTTGTGGCGGAGGTCTAAATTGTAGCCTTGGAGATATACCGATTGCCATATTGTCATATGTCGATGATGTAGCTCTATTATCACCGACCAGAGAGGCTCCAAAGACATTTGGACAACCTGCATGCTGGAACTTGCAAGTTGAACATCTCGAAGACCAAAACTATGATCTTCAATACTTCTAGGGCCTTTATGCAGAGATAGGTGCTTATCTTCGATGGTCAGCCTCTAGAGGTGGTTTCATCCTATATCTACCTAGGGGTGCTTTTCAATGGTCCCATTTTACGTACAAGATAGCAACTTCCGCTCCCCTAGGGAAAGCCCCTTAGTCCAGATTTTGCTTTAGGAGATACATTCATGATGCTCCCAATAAGTGCTCCCAATAAATTGGTCCCTCCGTCTATTCAGCCAAGTCTTGGTGTATAGGCCTTACCTCCTCTACCAATACATCATGGCTACAAATCATCATGCTTTCTTGGATAATACGGAGTAAGCCCTTCGTGCCACATTAGATCATCACTACTGAGTTTGCAGTTCCTTCATTATTGGTTGATGCTCTTTTTCGACTCATTGTGTATATATTCAAAGAGCCTTGTCGCTTCCTCCTGACAAATACTCATACAAGGCGATCACCTCTCTGATGCAGCTTCATAGTCACGGTTTCCATTCCTTGTGGTACTCACAGGCAACCTGTCTTTTGGGTTCATTTGGCATCCTCATCTCTGACCTCTCAGCAGGCACTCATGAGTACATCAGACGATCCATTTATCGTGCTTATCTTCGGAATACCTGGTAACAAAAATTGGGTGTCACACTCGACTTTTATCGGACTCACTTCTTAAGGCTAGATGAATCGGCAGGCTTCCAAATTCAGCCGCAATACTTGGATTATGGTTTATCACACTACTTGCGATTCACATTTGGGACAGATCAGAGTATCCTCACATCGGCATGAGGTAGAGGCAAGACTCTTCTAGGGTAACCCACGTGAAGATAAGATGTCATATGCTCATTGGAAGAGGTTGAGACTAAGGAGCATTTCATTTTCAAATGTCCTCTACGAGATACGTGGTCGACAATACTGCTTATTCGAAAACTCACCTACTACTTGCGTTTTGTCATCACCTATGAGGATCCTCAGTGTGTAGCCCTACACTTATGTTACATGAAAAGTCCTTGATGTGGAGAGTTTTGTGCCATGGTAAGTCAAATACTCAGATACAAAGCCTCAAATTACAACTTTCTTCTCCAGGAGGTGAATTCGGATGGACTCAGAGTCAGACGATGAGGATACTCCTATTCCTTTGAGAGATAGACATCGTAATCAACAACAATGTATAGCATCCTACCTCTCTGATACTCGTCCCTCAAGAGACTCGACGAGGGCTCCTATTCGGAGACCCAATCCCAATCAGCACCAGAGTATGAGACACAATCATCATCAACGCGTCTCTACTACACTGGCCCCTCTGATTATGTCGAGAACCCATATCAGAACCTTTTTCAGCCGTATCAGCTATGAGTGCATAGATATCATTGGCTACACATGGTCCTAGCACTATATTTTTGATAGAGTTGATGTTTCATTTTCATTTTCATATAAGTTTTTTAGACTCTAGTGATTCTTTTTATTCGTTATTTGGAGACGTTCTTATGCTCTCTTTGTTGCTATACACACTCAGCATGTACTACTTCCTATTATATGCCTTTTGGCATCAAAAGACATTAATAAAACTCTCTCTCTCTCTCTCTCTCTCTCTCTCTCTCTCTCTCTCTCTCTCTCTCTCTCTCTCTCTCTCTCTCTCTCTCTCTCGCTCTCTCTCACATAGGATACGGCAATGATGATCCATCTTCAAAATGCACCTAGCACATACACGGTAAATTAGGTGTTAGAATTTGATTCAAAGAGATGAATGGCTAAACACGCAAACACAATAGTGCATGTTTTTCCCTTCTTGTTCTCGTAAGGATCAATATTGCGAGCAAAAGTTCAGCATAAAACTACTCGATCTATTTGAAAGACATATAGGACTTATTCTCCTATATTTTTAAGTATGGACAATTGTCTTAAATTCTTTCATACAAGAACATATAAATGGAATGTCGATACTGCTCAACCTCTAATTATGGAAACAATTTACAAAATTGTTTGAGCCTAAAATTGCATGCTATTCTTGGCAAAGGCATCATCTTATCTGTCAAAACTACTATTACTTCACATCATAAAATTAGTTTGTTTTCTTAGATGTGCAAGGCTTCTGAAACGGTATGATTGTCGTATCTACAACACAAGCAAAGTAAATTTCTATCATGGAAGGGGAAAGAAAAAAGACCTAGTCAAATGAACTTTAAAAAAAAAAAAAAATCTCCCATAGATAAACCAATAAAAACAGTGTGTGATAACCAAGGAACTATTGACCTAACAAAGAGTGCTCTATTTCCCAAAACATCAAACATAAAAATAGAATATCATTTTGTGTGAATATGTTGAATAATACGAGAGGATTTTAAAATAAAATGCTTCAGAGAAAATGGTAGTATATGTGCTCACCAAGAGTCTACTAGATAAACGCAATAGCTATTTATGAGAATGATAAACTGAGGTTAATGCTTGAGCCGAAGTCTCAATATATAAATGAAAAGCCATGATCTTGAACTAGTTTGAAGTAGGTGGACATAGATCCCATAGAATGAAGGCTTAGTTAGTTGAGACGATCTTTTAGCTAGTTACAGGAAGAGAGTAAACAATCAAGAATTTTTGGCATTTTTCTCCAACCTTTGCTATCCTAAAATGGTCCATGGAGTAGACAAGTTTCCTTGGTGAATGCATTTTGCTCATTTGTGTACCATACAAGTACATGAATGTTTTGTTGATAGAGGAAAAATCTACAAGGAGAGACTTTGGTATTGAGCTTTGAATCTAAGTTTCCAAAAATCTTAAGGCAAAACCTCCACTCTCCTAGTAGAAAGCCTTCCAAGCATACTTTGAATCAATTTCTTGCAGGCTATTCTGATCGCACATAGGTTTCTATGCTATGGCTATTGATAACCTTCAATGATATGTAGTGCCCACAATGATTTGTAGTGCCCATTGTTATATCCAAGGCATAGTTGCCCAGAAACGCGTTTCTGGCAGAAACGCGTTTCTGGAGAAAAACGTTTCTAGAAACGTGTTTCTGGATCCAGAACTGCTGGAAAAATATCAGAAACAGGTCTTTAAAAATTCATAGGGATTGATAGAATCCAACAAGGATTGCTGCACCTAAACTGGACCACACTGTAACCGAAACACTCGGCAACCTACATAAATGCAATGACCTCAATTAGAGCTTTAATTTGATACCCATATTGCCCACAAAAATCAAAAAAATAAAATTAAAAAAAAAAAAAACGTTTTTGAGAAACGCATTCCCAAACCAGAAACGCGTTTCTAGAAATGTTGTGCATCTATGATCCAAGGGAATAAATTTTGCTGAAATATCCTTGGTTTGTAGTGATTTAGCATTTGGATAGAGGGAGGAAAAACGTCTACACTCTCAAAGAAACCAAGCAATCATGCATCACCCCCAACATCCCTTACAAGCTAGCTCCTACTATGACCATCAACTATCCTTCATGCTTTCAGCTTAGTAAAGAAAAACCCATTTCTTAAATTCAACTCACCTATGACAAATATGACAATGGTGTGTCAATGGTGGCTTTGGTTTTTGGCCTGCAATAAGGCAAATAGAAAGTTACAAAAAAGTACACACAAAACCTCAAACAATCTCTTCTCTCTCTCTCTCTCAAAGGTAATGGCAAAAATTTATACACCTTTAAATATGACGTGACACGTCTACCTTTCCTAGCAATATTATTGTTGAACAGGCCACCCCACCCTCTCCAACACTATTTGGCATTTACATAGATAAGCTAAAAGAATGATTGTTACAAAGGGACAAGTCAAGCTACCACACTTTGACATCCAGTGACTACTATATCTGTCATGCGCATGACGTAGTTCCTTTGGCCAACACCGCACAAAATATTCTTCCTTCAAACATGACAGGATCTTTGTAGGTATAGTGCAGAATTACAAATATTTGAGGATTGAAGTGTCTCAATCACTTAATCGAAACAATTGCATAAACCAAAGAATGAGGGGTGGAAAGCTCTCTTCGCTATGGAACTTCATGGAATATACACACAATCCAAAACAAGATGGAGCCAGCCTTAAGTGAATGGGTAGAATTTCTGTTTGATTCATTTCTTAAATACTATCCTAATAGTATGTAAATGATATTCAAACATCAACACTTATCTCAAGTGAATGAGAATCAATCGTCATTTTACTTTTTACAAGATTTTGTGAAGGATTTCACATTTTTATCCGTATCTTTTTGATGAATGATCCAAATCAAGTTTTGTGAAGTGGAGATAGGGCGATTTTTACTCTACCAAGACTGTTTTGAGTCACACAGGTCATGCCACGTGTCAGTATGATACTTGTCCAACGTGGATAAGCTGATACAGAAACAGAAAACTGACCAAAAGTCAGTAAACAGTATTCTGTAGTGATTTTTATGATTAAAATCACATCTGAAATTTCATTCAGTAATTTCAGATCTATATTTGACAACTGCCACGTGTCATCTGACCATGATTGACTGATCATTTCAAAGACTATAAAAAAGTCTATCACATATTCTCCTAAATAAATTTTTAACAGTGGTATCAGAGCAGGTTGATTCCTGAGATTTCAGAGATGTAAACATTTGGTACTGTACAACAGAAAATTACTTCAATACTTGACAGTTCAGGCTGCAACTATCAAGTTTGGAAAATCAAGACAACCTTACTTAAGGGAGAAGGTTTGTGGCCATGGAGATGCCTCAATCTACAGGTAAAGAATTGAAGGACTGGAGAGACAAAAATGATAAGGCTCTTGTAATCATAAGCATTTCCTTGTCTGAAGACTTGTTGCTTGATATTTCAAAATATTCTAAAGCCAGGGAAGTATGGAATGCTATTCGATCTAAATTTGAAAAGCAATCTGAAGGTGAAGTTGTACATCTTCATAATCAACTTTACAATACTGTTTGGGATGGAAAAGATTTAGATGCACATGTCAAGAAATTGAGAACATTATTTTCATCTCTTAAGCTAGCAGGAAAGGAGCATGAAATTTCAGATTCTCAAAAGTATACTATCTTTTTGAGATCTCTGCCTAATACTTATTCTGCAGTAAGGACTATTATAAGTACGACTGTGCATCTTGACTTTGAAGAAGCAGTTGAAGTTGTACAAGAGGAGGAATTCCTAAGAGCAGCTAGAGATGTATTGTTTGATGAAACAAAGTTTATACATGATCTTGAGCCCCGAGGTCATGAAATTTTTGAATATACTACTTTCTATCATGATTTACCTAATACTACTCTTGAGAATAATCAAGAGGGAGTCCAAGAACAGGAAATTCAGGATATGAACCAACAACAAGATCAACATCAACGAGAAGGTGAACAGCAACATGTTCAATCACCAAGAAGTAAGAGAACACCTCTCAAAGAAATGCAGATCCCAGAAGAATTACTAAGAAGATCAACAAGAACAAGAAAGGAACCAGAAAGGTATGATCAGCAATATAATCTAATTGCTGATGAATTTTGTGGCTTTACTACTGAACCACAGAATTATGAAGAAGCCATAGAGTGTCAAGAGGCAAACAAGTGGAAAGAATCAATGCAAGAGGAGACGAAATCCATGGAAAAAAACGAAGTATGGGAGCTGAAACCTTTACCTGAAGACAAAAGCAATCAAGTGCAAATGAATATACAGGTACAAATATGGCTCGGATGGTAAGATTGCAAGATATAAGCTTGTAGTTGAAAGTTTTTTGCAAAAGTATGGCATAGACTACATGGAAACTTTCTCTCCTATAGTGAAACATACAAGTATTCGGCTACTTCTTGCTCTAGCAGCATACTTTGATTATGAAGTTCATCAAGTAGATGAAAAGACTGCTTTCTAATATGGTGATTTAGAAGAAGATATCTACATGGAGCAGCCTATTGGTTTCATTTCAAAAAAAATTTCCTTCCTATGCCTGCAAAATGAAAAGAAGTACATTTGGATTAAAGCAATCAGCCAGAGCCTGGTATAAGAAGAAGGATCAAGCATTAAAGTATCTTGGTTTTTACCCCATAGGAGCTGATTCTAATGTCTATATAAAAATCATTAATGAAGAACTTGTTATTATTGTTGTGTGTGTTGATGACTCACTCATTATTTCCAAGAGGAAGGAAGATATTTTACAGGTTAAGAGGGAGATATCTTCTCTATTTGATATTACAAACCTTAGAGAGGCAAAATGCTACTTGGGAATACAAATTGAAAGAGACAAAGTGAATGGAAGTATCTACATACATCAGCAATGTTAGAAATAATAGATTATAATGTTAGTTTCCCATAGGTTACTTTGACCCAAAAGGTTGAGACTTGTGTAACCATGGGGTAGGCTTATTATTTAGACCATGTTAATTTTTTTTAGTTAAGTTGGACCCAATTTTGGTCTAGTGGAAACTCGTGGGTCCAAGTAAAGTCTAATTATGTTAAGGGACCCTATCTTAACTTTTGGGAGTGCCCTATAATTAGTAGTGGGTTTTGGAAGGTTCTAGAACTTAGAGTTTAGAAGAGTCTAAGCCCTTGGAAGGCCAATTTATATGTACTCATTGTTCATTTGTAATTCATTCCCTTTCAAGCATTGCTACTACTTTCTCTCTCCCTGAGGGTGCCTAACCCTCTCCCTCTTCTTCTTCTTCTTCTTCTTCTTGTATATGGAGATTGAATGTTAGAAGGATCTTGGCACTTTGATTTCCTACAAGCAAAGATATATTAAGAAGTTGTTGAAGAACTTTCATATGGAAGAATGTAAGACAAAGCTACACCAGTACCTATTGGGGCTATTATTTCAAAGGAGGATTGTCCAAAATCGAATGAAGAAAAAGAAGACATGAAGAAATATCCTTATCACACTCTTATTGGATCATTAATGTATCTTGAGATATGTACACGTCCAGATATAGCATATATGGAGTATTCACTCTTAGTTACTATTGTTCTAATCCACGAATAAAACATTGGAGAGCAACTAAGAGAATATTACAGTACCTGAAATACACAACTGACTATGGGATAAAATATTCAAAGAATGAAAATTTCATTCTTCTATCCTATAGTGATGCCAGTTGGCTGACTTCGAAGAAGACTCTAAAAGCTTGACTGGAGGATGCAACATTATAGCAGGAGGTGCTATTAGTTGGACATGTAAGAAGCAATCAATAGTTGCTCAATCATCCTACAAAGCTGAATACATTGCTCCATCTAAGGTAGCAAATGAAGTGATATGGATCAGATATATGCTTGAAAGTTTGGGCATCACTCAAGATGAACCAAGTACATTTCTAATGGACAATACTTCAGCAATTCACTTGACAAAGGATCCAATGTATCATGCTCAAACTAAACATATTGCTATGAGATATCATCACATAAGAGATCTCATAGACAGAGAGCTAATCTGTACCAGCTTCATTTCAACCAAAGAGATGGTGCAAATATATTCACCAAGGCATTGGACAAAGACACATTTGAGAAACACATAACAAGTCTTGGAATAATTAAATTACCAAATTTTAAGAGGGAGCTGTCACGTATATAAAATGTTGGTAATTTAATTATGAGGTTATCATAAGGGTCAATCATTAATACCAAGTAGACCCCTATTATACATTGAATTAAATTCAAAGGTCCTATTTAATAATACACTCTATGTTAACTTTACATAGTAGTAGAAGATTCCAGAAATTCCTATTAGAGTAGAATAACCTAGAATGTTGAACTTCTAGACTTTTCTAAAAAAATTTAAATAGAGAGTAGGATCTATTTTTTGAATAACACTCCAAGAGAGAGTGAACGTAGAGAGAAGAGAAAATTCTTTGTGAGCATCTATTAGGAGAACTAACAGTTCTTGAGAGGAGAATGATTGAAACTGATTGGAGAAAGGTTCAGATGAGGAAATCGCTCTACAGAAGCTAAAGACTTCATTTAGATGTTCAGTACATTTGATTTCCTATCATGTTCTTCTATTTTCTTTGTATTTTCAAGAAAATGAAGATTTCTTTCACAATATCCATCGTACATTGAATAACTAATGTTTCTGTTTGATTCATTTCTTAAATACTATCCTAATAGTATGTAAATGATATTTAAACATCAATACTTATCTCATATGAATGAGAATCAATCATCATTTTACAGATTTTGTGAAGGATTTCACATTTTTATCCATAACTTTTTGATGAATGATCCAAATCAAGTTTTGTAAAGTGGAGATAGGGCGATTTTTACTCTACCAGGACTGTTTTGAGTCACACAGGTCATGCCACGTGTCATTATGATACTTGTCCAACGTGGATAAGCTGATACAGAAACAGAAAACTGACCAAAAGTCAGTACACAGTAATCTGTAGTGATTTTTATGATTAAAAATCACATCTGAATTTTCATTCAGTAATTTCAGATCTATATTTGACAACTGCCACATGTCATCTGACCATTGATTGACTGATCATTTCAAAGACTATAAAATAGTCTATCACATATTCTCCTACATAAATTTTTCATACAAGTTGCGACACTTTGACAACAAGCATGGATGAGGTCAAGATTTATACATATAACCTTTGTGATTGAAAAATTTCCGGATCGTTATCTTCCTAACACTCTTATCTGTGATCGTTATCTTCCTCCTTAAGATGAAGTTTTCTTGGGATCTTGTAGATGCAGATATAGCCAAATATTGATAATCTAGGCATATATATTTGAAATACTTAATGCATTAAGCAAATGTGCCATAGAATCATAAAGAAATTTGAAAGTCTCTTGAAATAGTTACTTTCTGCCCATTGGCCCCTCTTGGTGCGGGTACTACATTTCACTACACACCTGGTGAGATTAGGCTCTGGCTGGGTGATTAGCACTCAGCATTATGATTAGTTGGCTATAACTGAGATGGCAACCTGAGGTCAATCTGAGAATACCCAAACCAGACATGCAGGGCAGCTTCACAGCAAGTACCCAAGGTGGGATATTCAACTCAGTTGGGGCGTGAACTAATGACAGCTCGGACTTGGCCAGGCATCTCTAAGGTGGGATGGGTTGTGGTGGTATGGGACGCCATTGCTACTGCTTAGTGAATTGCTCAGGGATGCCATTGTTGTCTCTTTGGCTCGGAGGTGACCATGGGCTTGTGATTACAGTTGTGTGGTGACTTGTGAGTTATAAGTCCAGAACTCTATGGGTTTCAGTAAACTCCGATATGATCTTGCGAGTGGAAGATTGGCAGTCTTCACAATGCTGCAGTCCTCTTCTTTTCTCTTGCTAATAACTCGTCAATAAGTACTTGCATTTTGCCAAAATGAAATGCAAGACCATGTGGTTTTTTTTTTTCAGAGTCACCCCTTTCTGCGGCATCCAGCAAATGACAATATGGATGTTAAAAAAGAAAAAGAAAACTCACAACGTTTGCACCATCTTATCATGGCCGAGAAATTTGATTCAGAAACCTCACGCCTGCCGATGATCTGTGAATCTGGTGCCAAATCCTACAGATATAGAAAAAAACACAAGAATTTCAATTAACCGCGGGTAAGAGGCCTGGAAGAACATATATCACATCCTCATCTTTTTTCACAAGTTCCTCTAGAGTTCAACATAATCCTCTAGACTTTGGAGAACAACAAGACCTTTGACTAGAAAACATCTAATTTGAAGTCTGATAATTCAACTATTATTTGGAAACTGAAAAAGAGTTTTCTGGTGGCAATAGGTTATTGATGACTTGGAAGGCTGCCCGTATAATCAACAAGCTTCACGGAGATCTTGCCTCATATAGTCCTTTAGAAGGACAAACAACGTTTAAGAAATAAGGCAATACTGCAGAAGCAAATAAACTATTTACAAATTAGAACTAAATGTTGTTAATTGGCCAGTAAACTGGCATTTTATACTTACAACATTACTTGGAGTTCCAGGATCTGTACAGACGCAGTTATAGTAGTTGAAGAAGACATTAAATGTGAGCCATGATGCAACAGCAGTGTGAAGTATCCAGTGAATTGAATAAAACTGATAGATGCCAGGAAGTATCGCTGTGAAGAGAAGGTAAATGACACAGCTGAAATAACAAGAAATGACGATTATCAATTACAGAGGTAACCATCTTGCAAGTACTAACCACATGAGAACATACAAAACACAACTTCCATTAGAACTTAAATAGCAACTAGAGAGATAAATCAGCCATCAAATTTTGAGAGGAATTTTTGGCTCATACATGCATTAGACTTTGGTCACTCTTCAAAATTATCCACTCAAATGTTCTCTGATTTCTTGTAGCCCTCTTTGCAAAGAGTTCCCTTGCTAGATTATTAGAAAATTTTATCATACGCTATCTGAACCATTGGATTATTGCAGTCATGTCTATGGTGTCTTTCAGAGACACAGTTACAACTTCAAAGAGAACGCCCATTGTGATTGCAGATTATTTTTTTCTTTTGTATGCCCTTATTTGTGCGGCGGTTGAACTGCAGACCTCAGAGAGATGAAAGGAAGTTTTAACCAGCTTAACACTCAGTAGAGCACGATTATAGATTGTTGCAGTGAGAGCATTTTACCATCCTTTAGCTGACAATAAGATTTATGTCGACTTTTCTTAGTTTGACAACCCAGTCAACTAAAAAACTTAACCTTTGAAAAATATTCCAATGGAGAAATTAATAGTTGCGATGTTCACTGCACATTCTGGTTCGGATCAGCACTTTGTTGCGCTTTGGCACAAGCTTTGTTTCAATAATCACACAGAAACAGAGTTTGAGGGTAGGTGAGCAGAGCTTCAGCCCTACCATAAGGATTACAAGTAGGCTGTTTGAGTTTTGACAATACAAGTCCACATTTACTGTGGTTTGAGATCTATTAATAAGGATAAATAAGAGTTCCAGAAAAAAGGTGTTTGTTCTACTCCTCCAATAAGCAAGGGTATCTTTCACTATTCTACAAGTTGGAAAGCTCTTTTGGTCAGGAAAAAAATCTGAATTTTGCAGTGTGGAGAAGAAAACAAGCCTGAGGGCAAAAACAACGAACAGAAGAAGCATTGACTTTTATAAGATTAGGCACCGAGACATGAGCACTGACAGTACATCAATTTGGACACTGAAAAGCAAACTTTTGAAGTCCCAATATTAGGAGAAAGTTCATCAAGTCAATCAGAACTCTGGATGAATTTGCAATCTCTTTGTAAGTTTGGAGCAGGAGGTATTACCCATGAAGTTAACGATTTAGGGCTTCTAATGTTGACGAGTAATGCCTATTTTACCCCTTTGGCTAAGCACTAATTAAGTTGTAAGTTGTACATAACTCGTGGGGCATGTTACTAATTAAATACATGAGACCCCCTTTTGTAAGTTGAGTAAATTAGTGCAAGTGGCCACTTGGACAAGTAGCTCACTCATACGGTTGACACCTAGATTTTCCATGCATGTAATTGCCTCACAAGGGATTTGGAGGACCCACGCCCTCCTCTTATCTCTCTAGCAATTCATTTTCTCTTCTTACTTTTGGTGTTGTGAGGTGCTTATGCAATTCTCCTTCTATGTGATGTTTTCCATAGCTAAGTTTCTCAAGCTTTCTTGGTTGATCTAGTATTGAAGTTAAGACACTCCATAGCTAGGTCTTGCAATTTATCATGGTATCAGAGCAGGTTGTCTAGCCTGTGAGTCTGTGAGTGAGAGAAACTTCAGTGCTCAGATTCTTGAGAAGATTCTCATCTTCCACAAGCACCTCAATCTTGTAAAAGGGAGCTTTTGATCTATAGGAGTCAGATGATGGACAGGAATTGCTGGGAGTTAATGGCAGGTAGAGAGCCTATACCAACATCTGAACCTATGAAGGACTACATAAACAGGAGACAGAAGGCTCATAGGATGATCAATCTTTCTATCAAGGACAACATTATTCCTCACATTTGCAATGCAAAGGATGCAGTGGATGCTTGGACTATTCTAAAGTCTATGTTTGAAATAGTGGATTCAGCCAGGCTTGTGTATTTGCAAAACAAGTTACATACTCTCAAGATGGAAGCAGGTGCAACTATAGGTGATCACATCACAAAGGTCAAGGACCTTATGGACCAGCTTGCTTCAGTTGTAAAGACAGTAAGTGACAGGAGTATTGTTCCCATAGTCTTGAATAGCTTGTCATTCAACTATCAAGACTATGTGAAGTCCCTTTTTGCTAGGGAGAAACTCCCAACCTTTGGGGAGTTATGTGGTCTTCTATTACAGGAGGAGATGAGAAGGAAGAATCTTTCTGAAAGGGAAGATAATCCAGAACATGCATTTGCTTCTAAGAAAAAGCAGAACTTTCAGAAGAAAGGGAAAGGCAAAGGGAAGAACTCAAAACAAAAGCTTGGAGCAGCAGGTGTCCAAGTTACAGGTTAGAGAATTTCTGATGAGTTCAAAGATCTTTGCAATGCGTGTGGGATAAAGAGACAGTTTGCCACTCCACATACACCGCAGCAGAACGGCGTGGAGCGGAAAAACGGGTCTATAGTCGAGTGTGCGAGGAGCATGCTCAAGGTAAAGGGGTTACCCAATTCCTTTTGGGAAGAAGCGGTAGCAACTGCTGTTTTTTATTGAATAGAAGCTCAAGCAAAGCGGTTGAAGGAATCACGCCTGAAGAAGCGTATAGTGGTGACAAGCCCAAAGTGGGCAGCTTACGAGTAGTTGGGTGTACGGCATATGCACATATACCAAAGGACTTGCGGAAGAAGCTTGATGCAAAATCCGTGAAGTGTATCTTCCTTGGGTATAGTGAAGGTGAGAAAGCCTACGTGCTATACGATCTCGAAAACACGAAGAAGATCCTAAGTCAAGACGTCATCTTTGACGAAAAGCATTCACCCACGATACAGGAGCAGGAGAAAGATGGAACTTTTGAGTTCCTACCCTTGATTGATTCCACGGATGAGGATCCTAGTCATGAGTCCTGTGAGCCTCAAGAGCAAGTGCAACAACAGGAGACCAAACATGCTAGTTCAAGACCTCAATTTGGCCAAGTACCAGAAGCTGAAATTGGGGTCCAACAGAAGACTAAGACAGTACCATGGGATACGTGGTCACCATCCACATCGCCTACCACTAGGAAGAAGCTAGCAAAAAGCAGCCTACTATTGCTCTATCGTCTATTGAAGCTAAGTACAAGGCGACTACGAGGTCCGCTTGTGAAGCCATTTGGTTATGCCATCTACTTGAGGATATGCAGATCGCTCAAGTAAGACCAACATTGTTGCATTGTGATAACCAAAGTTGCATTCAACTTGCGAGAAATCCAGTCTATCATGCACAGACGAAGCACATAGAGGTGGACCAGCACTTCATACGGGAGAAAGAGCACAAAGGAGAGATCGAGCTAGTTTATTGCGACACCAACGACCAAAAAGCTGATATCTTTACTAAACCACTTAGTAAAGATAAGTTCGAAAAGTTCAGAACATTTGTTGGGTGTTAGCATGAATAAAATAGCCATTAAGGGGGGGGTGTTGCAAAGTAATGCCTATTTTACCCCTTTGGCTAAGCACTAATTAAGTTGTAAGTTGTACATAACTTATGGGCATGTTACTAATTAAATACATGAGACCCCCCTTTTGTAAGTTGAGTAAATTAGTGCAAGTGGCCCACTTGGCCAAATAGCTCACTCATACGGTTGACACCTAGACTTTTCATGCATGTAATTGAGGTGCTTGCCTCACAAGGGATTTGGAGGACCCACGCCCTCCTCTCTCTCTCTAGCAATTCACTTTCTCTTCTTACTTTTGGTGTTATGAGGTGCTTATGCAATTCCCCTTTCTATGTGATGTTTCCATAGCTAAGTTTCTCAAGCTTTCTTGATTGATCTAGTATTGAAGTTAAGACACTCCATAGCTAGGTCTTGCAATTTATCACTAACCTTGATCTCAAGATATAAGAAAATTTTGAAATTCATTGAAAAGGTTATGAGAAGAATAAATGCGTATACTTGAGCAGTATTTTGAAGAGAAAAACAAAAAGTCAAGATTTTCGAACTCTAGGTAGTGATGGCATTCAGGCAGCCATGAGATTTGGCACGAAGCAGGGTAATTCCACTGCAAGACCAGAAGGATTGAGTTTGCAATCATGTATTCTATCTTATTATAACAAATCAGGGTTTAGCACATTGAACTCTCATTCATAAAAATACAGAATATGTAAAATAGGTGAACAGTGAAGCATCTCAACACAGAGATTAGCCACGAAATGCATGACAAATATTTTCACAATAGACAACGAAACATATGATGATGACTCTCCCCCATGCATGTCACATGTATCACCACCATCATCATCACATAAATGGGTAGGTAGAGGCCCATGCATGCCCGGATTTACATTCAATCTAGCTTTCTAGCCTCATACGACTAAGGGGTCAAAATGCAATATACAACATATATTGTGACAACACAACACAGATAGATTAGCCATAACATTGGGTGTCATGCCATGGGTATCAAGTTCAACAAATGTTCTGAGCTTAGTTCTGGCTGATCTTTTGATTGAGGCCAATGGCCTCTAAGAGCAGCTCGACTACCTATGCCCAATATCATCACATGATCTGCAAAAATGGTCTATCAACCCTTCCCAACATAGATTGTTTTGTACTCTTGAGTTTTTTTGTTGTTTGTGCAATCTTCAATGCTTATTAGATCTCTGTAGTTTTCAGGGTCATTTAAGTTAAAACACCATTTAAGATGTTTTATTTGAGAATCTTTGGGACCACATGCTTTGTGCAAGTTCATTTCAATGTAAGGGCAAAAAAGATCTTACCTCAATGAGAGGAATAATGGTAGAATATTGCTCTTCAAGTAAAGCTTATAGAATCTACACCTCTCACTAAAAAGTATGTTATTAGGATCACTAGTCGAAGTGCTAACGGATGTGTCAGAAGATTCAAATGAACTAGTGGTAGCTGAATAGGAATATTGAGAATCCTCTAATGAGCTTGAGGAATGTTTCTTTTCCTTTCGGAAATTTTCTGCAAACCTTATTCTCTTCAATTTTAACTGCCAAAGCTTTCTCAATAGTCTTGCCAAGAATTTATGGCTAACGACTACAATACCCTTGCATAGCTCCTTAGACATGTCGTTCCGCAAATACTTGGTGATCTTGGCTTCTGGGACTAGCTCCTTCAATTGTTTACACAGCACCTTATAGTTACTAATTTTGAGTCTAGTGCAACTAGTCTATTGAATTTTCTTTTACAAGATAAATTAAATGAAATTTTTTGACACAGGTCTCGAATTCTTCATATATGTATTGCCCCCAAGGCATTCTTTCAAAGTGTTGTTGGGAACAGCTTTCTCTTAAATGTATGCTCATGATTAGCCTTACATGCAACATCAAGCTAGTGGATGTGTATGTGTGGATCTTCCTTGCACTTCCCCTTGAATGCTTGCAATGTTGCACTTAATATTCGAAGTACGAGATGTTCTCAATCACCTATGGCTATAGGTTCTAGTTGCTAGCCATATTGTTACAATCCTACTTACTGCAAACCTCCAGGTGCCGGTTAACCACAAGAGACCGAACGATTCACGTTCCATCCCACTGTAGGACCTAATCCGGGTCCACCCACCGTGCCCTGGCCTGTGACCGTATCAAGCTAGATCCGACCTCCCCCCTAAACGGCGTCCCATACCACCGCCTAGGCTCTCAGCCATCTCCTGCCTCACGCTAGCAAACATCCTGGCCGTGCACACGCTCTCCATCCACCTCCTCCTAGGTAGATAGAATGGATGGCAAATGAGTCCTCCTCCCCTTGTATACCTCCAAGGAGAGAAACTCCAAGCCATGTGCACACCTAGATCATGACACATGGCAACCATGCAGGTTCACGAGTCACCGGTCAAGTCAACAGGCCCAGTCATCATCCAGTCTCAAGTCTGGGTTTGGGACCCAAGGGAGTTGGGTCCCTAACATTCCCTCTTCCTTAAAAAATTCCTTATATAAGGAAGGAATCCAGGGAATCTCAGTTTAGGTCATGTTCCTTTTCCCAAGTATCATCGTCCTCGGAACTTCCTTTCCAACGAACCAAGTACTCAGTTACCTGCCGGTTCCTGAGCCCACGTTGACGTACATCAACAATGGCATGTGGTTCAGTAGGTACAAAGGATGATAGGTCCTCCAACTGAACTAAATCCTCCTGAGGCATTAAGTCATCCTTTCCACCAAGTCGTTCCTTTAAACGACTAATGTGAAAAACTGGATGTTCCTTAACACCTTGAGGAAGTTCCAGCTGGTACGCATTCCGATGGAGTTTCTTTACTATACGGAATGGTCCTGCCTAACGAGGTGATAACTTAGGACATTCTCCAATCCTTAATACCCTAGAATCTTTTGGGATTCTAAGATATACCCAAGCCCCCTCCTCATAGACCCTAGGTTGTAGCTTTTGATTAGCGTAAAACTGGGCTATATCCTGAGCCGTTTTTACGTTTTCACGAGCAACAAGCAACATTTCTTGCATATCATGCAGGAAATCTACTGCTGCCTTAACCTTAAGGCCTTTGAGGCCCACTGAAATGGGAGCCCTAGGCTGGAAACCATACATCAGAGAAAATGGACTAAAACCCGTCGCTGGGTGCTTTGCGCTATTATACGCAAACTCAATCATTGGAAGGTACCTTTCCCAATCTGACTGTCTTTTGGAAACATATGCTCGAAGCATATCTTCCATAGGCTGGCTTGTCCTCTCTGTCTGACCATCCGATTCAGGATGATCAAAAGACCCCAAACTTAGAGTGGTCTCTAATTTCTCAAAGACCGCTTGCCAGAATTTGCCAGTAAACTTTGGATCTCGATCACTAACAATGTCATTCGGCAAACCAAATAACCTGAACAACTTTTCCACAAAAAGTTGTGCAAGTTCAGAAGCTTCGACTATGAACTGCGCCATTTTAGTTAACCTGTCAACTATTACCCCAATGGCATCATTTTGCTTTCCCGTCCGAGGTAGCCCAACCACAAAGTCCATGGAAATGCTTTCCCACTTTCTTCCGAGAATTTCCAAGGGCATTAACAAACCAGCTGCCTTAAGTCTTTCAGCTTTGTTAACTTGGCATTGCGCACACTTGCGAACATATGCCTCCACTTGAATTTTTAATTTTGGCCAGTAAAAGTTCCTTTTTACTAAGTCAAGCGTCCTTTGAGCGCCAGGGTGCCTGCACACGGGCTGCCATGACATTCATGCAGGATTTGGGCCCCTATACTATCATTTTCTGGCACACAAACTTTTCCATCCCGGAAAAGTAACCCATTCCTAATGGAATAGTCTCTTTGTATCTTGTCCTAAGGAGAAATCTTGGAATCCTGTATTCCAAGCTCATCACTAGATTTAGAAGAACCTACCAGGACGTCTAGCCAAATACGACCGAAGTACCTATCGGTCTTACACAAATCTCTTAAGGACAGATACAACTCAGATTGGATCTCAGAAAAGCTTAACTGATTAACCTCTCCAATCCGGCTTAAGGCATCCGCGACACTATTAGAAGTACCCTTCTGGTACTCAATGTCATAATGGAATTCTTGGAGCATCTCTGACCATCTGGCCTTACGACCCCTAAGGTCGACCGCATCGTTAATATACTTTAACGCTTGATGGTCAGTAACTATGGTAAACTGGGAGCCATACAAATAATGTCTCCAAACTTTCAGGGCATGAATAACAGCAAAAAGTTCCTTGTCATAGGTGGAATACCGCCTTTGAGCAGAATCCAACTTCTTGCTTTCAAAAGCTACCAGTCTACCATCCTGATATAGGACTGCACCTATAGCATAGTCACTGGCATCCGTTTCAAGTACATACGGCTTGTTAGGATCCACTATGTGTAAAATAGGCGCTGTAGTTACACAGTATTTGAGGTTCTCAAAATTCCGATTCAACTCTTCAGTCCAAGTAACTGGAGGACTGAACTTACTGTGCCGGCTAACTCTTTTAGCCCCTCTGAGGACATTCGTCAAGGCCAATGCAATTAATGCATAGTTCAAGATGAATCTATGAAAAAACCCCGTAAAGCCCAAAAAGGACTTAACCTCCCAGATGGTTTTAGGGATAGGCCATTCACGTACTTGTTGGACTTTATTTGGGTCAATTTCCAACCCATGGTCCGATATAATGTGACCAAGGTATAACAACCTTTATTGGAAGAACACACATTTGGACTCCTTGGCAAAAAGCTTCTCCTGTCTAAGTAACTTTAAGACAGTCCTGAGATGCTCCTCATGCTCCTCCAAGGTCTTACTATGGATGAGAATATCATCTAAGTAGACTATTACGACCTTTCCCAGATATGGACGAAGCAGGTCGTTCATCATCTGTTGGAAGGTCGCTGGAGCATTTGTCAAGCCAAACGGTAAAACCAAAAAAATTTAATGGCCGTACCTAGTTACTAAACCCGGTTTTTTCAATATCCTCAATCTTTATGCGAATCTGATGATACCCTGATCTCAAATCGATTTTGGTGAAGTACTTTGCACCATGCAATCGATCAACCAGTTCATCCATTCGCGGTAAAGGATAACAGTTTTTAATCGTTAATTTAGTTAACTTTTTAAAGTCCACACAAAGACAAGTACCTCCGTCTTTTTTATCAGCAAGGAGCACAGGTGCCCCCCAGGGAGATTTACTAGGCCTAACATGGCCCATCTTAAGGTAATTTTGCAGTTGCCTATAAACTTCATCCTCTTCAGTAGTACTCATCCTATATGGATACAGAGATATAGGAGAACTACCAGGAATCAGTTTAATACCATGGTCAACACCCCTAGAGGGGGGAAGACCCTCAGGAAGCTGCTCAGGAAACACATCGTTAAATTCTTGTCTAAGTTTCCTAAAAATTTCACCTTCCGATGAGTTTTCTTGCTTTAGGTTGTTAGACATCAATTCCATTTGGAGATTGTAAAATTGCAAACTACGTTCTTCATTGTAAGTAAAATCTTTTAACCAACATAAATAAGAACTTCAATAAACAACATCCATACATTTAACAACTTCCAAAGCAAAAAGCATATACGGAGTAGAAATATCAACATTTCCATTCAATTCTATGAGTGAGCCGTTATGTAAGAACGACAAACTGTGTGTTACATAGTTTTTCTTCATAGACTCGTTCCTCTCATAGAACCACTCTTTACCAAGTATAACATCTACCCTATCTAGATTCATAATATGAAAGTCTAATTTATCCTTATAGGCTTGAATCTCTAATGGTAAACGTGGGACTATCCGGTCCCAAACTTGGCTTTCTGCTCCAGTTGCTAGCCCTAATAATGGTGATCATTCCATTCTATTCCCTTAACCCTTATCATCGCTAGAACCCTACACCCTTCAAACACGTATGACATAATTCATCACAACCACACTTTCATAAGAAAGATAACGTGAGGCTCACAACATTAGAGTTTGAGGCATACCAAATACGCAAGATGCTGAAAATGAGGCCAAACGGTTTTTTAAGAAGAACCCTTAGCCACCATAGTAAAGGCTTAGAAAAAGAATGGAGGACTAGGACAGGTAGTGCTACTTTAGTTCTCCAATTCAAAACACTGGAAGAAAGAAAGATGGTGTTGTGTCAAACGGCTACACTAAATGGAACTCAAATTTTTATGGATGATGACTTGACCTACATGCAAGTTAAAGAACGTCACAAAGCCATTCAAAAGGCTAAGGATAGCATGCGATATTTGCTATATAGAGATGGACAGATCAGGTACCTTGATCATGGATCATCTACTGGCACAGGTTCCAACAAATAGGGACTCGGAGTTCTCGGGTACATGAGCAACCTGTGATGCAAAATGTAGAGGATGCAATAAACAAAGAACTAACAATATTTAGTTCCTCCCAGGATCCTAGAAATGTGCTAATGTAGCCTACTCACTAGATACATGAACATGCATCAACATGCAATATGACATGTAACTAATTTTCAGATTGGAAGAGATGTTATCATAGAAAATTCCAGCATGCAATCGATTCCTGAGCATAAAAGATCATGAAAGACGAATTATGTGATCTAATCCACACTTCCTGCTTGAACCTGGGCGCAAAACCTGCATGCAGAAAATCAATTGGAAACACACAAAAAAATGATTGCTGGCTGCCACATCTGACTGGAATCAATGCCTAAATACCATACGAGAAGGCTCCAACAGATACCACTGAAAAAGATGAAGTATGGAGAGAGAAATGAATGCTGGATCAGATTTGCACTTTGCTGGAATTTTAGAAAAACAGCCTCAAGAAGATGGCCGATGAGCAAGAGATCAAACAAGAGTAAAGAGCCCTGTTGTAGCTCGTGGATCTGTCTATTATATAGGCTGAAATCAAAAGTGTTGTGGTGTGTTGACACCTCAATATGATTGCATGCATGCAATTTGGTGACTCATCGAGGTAGGTGTGGTGACTCACCTCTTCTAATCATTTGATTTAATTATTTTTCCCCATACTAGATGCATGGGGGTCTAGGGCCCATGACAAGTGTCCACAGACCCAACTCTCAAAATAGCAAGTGGAGTTAGACTCTCCACCTCTACATCGACCTACTACAAGCCCCAAAATATTTTTGTGAACTTAGGACCTTGACATCAGGGGGTTTAAGAAATATTGGTACCCCCAAGTAACTTAGACTACTTCAAACCAATTTTCTTGGGACATACCCCCATAGAAAATTCTAAGCAAAAAATTTTCCTATTGTGAAGATTTAGAGGTCAACAACCTCGGCCCCTATCCACGTCACCTTTGCATTGTAGCAATATCCATTCATCAACAACTGCCGGGGATTTAGGAGATTTCATCTCACATGGGGATATCCTTCTTCTTATGCAAACACATGAGAGCCAGTATAGGGAATTGCCAGTTCAAGGTTTCAAAGAACTCAATATACCATTTAGAAACTATATTGGTTGGGGGCAGAGGGGTCACATGGTTATACAAGGATTCATTATAGCCTATCATTTAGGTGATGAGACATGATGAGCAGGCACTCTATCTTTGGATCCGGTTAGTTGGTCGAAGTATTGGGCTTGACAGAGATGTTTACATTGTCGCTTGCTATTTTCCTCCTAAGACTTCAGGTTTTGTCAATAGTATGGGCTCTCCTTATGCTAATTTATCTTCAGACATTCTCCTTAACTTCGAGCATAGTCATGTGCTTCTTGTGGGGGACTTCAATGCCAGGACTTCTTCTGGACAAATTGAATTTCGTGCAATTGCAGTGGACCATTTCTAGGTACATGCATTGGACAATGATAGTATCAATATTGCCAAGAATTTTTGCACATGATGATGGGCCATTCACTAGAGTAGTTTCTAAAGCACATCACACAAGTCGTCCATTTATGATGAATTTGCTTAACAGCCAAACTCAGGTGACTATACTTGCCACCCTCATAATGGGAGCCACGATGTTGTTTTAACTTTATGAGATCACTGTCTCTTTTACCACTCATATCCAAATTCGCAGTTTCTCCTACCACTCTATCCAATCATTCCTCTCTCTCACCATTCCCCATCCACTCCCCCTTCCATGGAACATGCACCCAAATATCCCTTTGTCCTCAAATGTACACATCTTCACCAAGAACCCCTCTCCTCCCTACTCCAACACTTCCCACATAATAATTTTCTTTAAGTCCCAGGCCATTTTTCTCACTACAGCACTCCATGCAGCTGCCTCTATAGCCTTCCCACCCAACATCATAAACTTTCCTCCCACACCCCCACACCAACCTTGGTATGACGAGGAATGTACATATCTCCACCTATAAGTTAGTTAGGCTCAAACCCATACCCCCATCTTCTACATAATCTCAGCGATCTATATAGTCGGACTTGTCATTTGAAGAAGCAAACCTATGAAAGGAATAAAGGGAAGAGATGACCTCTTTGGTTCTTCGTCTAGGGCCTTCTAAAGAGAGTCATGCCTCGTGCCCCAGCCCCCACTGCTGAGAGACCTGCACTGCTGGACAGATTATGCCACAACACTCTACGCCATCTTTGTTATTGACCCACGGAAACGCGCTCAACTGATGCATGTTGATGATTAGAATGTGACAACAATGGCAAAGGTGACCCCACCTATAAAATCCCTCACCAAGGATACAATAGCCAAGCAAGCCGCAACAAAGCAACACAAGGGAATCGGATGGTGGACAAACCAACCCAACCAAACCTAGATTGAACGGATCTAGCCCCCAAGCTTTTGGATCAATCACTCACAACGGATAGAGGAGTCATACCAGCAGCATGTAGCTACTAACATCACAATCAAGCATACACTATCATCTCAAGTTCAAATCAAGTCACACCTGAAGATTCCTCCAACAGGTCCAATCGGTCTCCAGAACCAAGTTGTTCCCCTTCACGTAGGCTTTCTTAAGTCGACTTACGTGAAAAACCGGGTGCACTTGCGATCCTTCCAGGAGGTCCAATTGGTAAGCCAAGGATACAATCTTTTTCAAGATTTGATACGGTCCCCTATATCTAGCGAACAATTTGTAATGCTTGCAGGTACGCATTACACTAGAATCCTTCGGGATTCGTAAATACAACCGATCCCCCACTTGAAAGTCTTGAGACGATCTTTTCAGATTAGCGTAATGTCTATCCCTACCTTGGGCACTTTGGACATTCTCACATGCTATCTATAGCATTTCTTGCATGTCGTGCCAGAAATCCGCTACTTTCTGAAACTTGATCGATCGAGTCTCAACTGCTATGGGCGATCTAGGTTCAAAACTGTACCGAAGCATGAACTGGCAATAACCGGTAGCCAAATGCTTACTACTATTATAAACAATCTTCATCAAGGATAACTACCTTTACAAGGAGATTGCCATCAAAAGACATATGCACATAGCATCTGATTTTTTGATCACATAATCACCCTCTCTTATTGAATCAAATATAAGCTAGAATCTGAACTATGATTCGTCAATCATAACTCATGGGATCTTTATTTTATACTTGATAATAAGAGAACATGAATATTACTATTCTTAGAAGACACATGAGTTGCTCTAAAAGGTCTTTTCCACAAGGAAAATTTTGGACTTCAATCAATTACTTTACGATGCCTACAAAAGAATGGTAATCCTCAATATTACCTTATTCTAGACATGGCACAAAATGTCATTCCAGAGTTAGGGTCCAATCCAGCATACATCTAGATTCTATTACTCTTAAGTTTTAATCTAGAATAACTTAAGATTCATCGAAACTTCTTTACGAGAAGTTCTGACTTTTGGCTAACATCAACTATCCAACTCCATTTGAGTTTCCGAGATAGCTTACCATCCTTTCCCAATCGGAAAATGATTAAAGCCAAAGGTCCCATGTATCCAATGCACAAACCCCTCTAAATTAATCAAAAAATGACTCATAAGGTTGTGACTCATAAGTAATACATATAAACTACAATATTCATATGTGATGTTATATTGTAGATTCAAACAAGTAACTCAGATGCAGCGCTCCTGATTCGGTTAGCTGTAATGGATTTAGAAAATATTTGAATGTCTGGGTGGGGGCCCAATTTCAAAACACCACATTCAAATTGATTCTTGGACGATTTGATCGAGAAATGGATGGTCTTCTTGGAGGAAGAACTTGTGGTATGGGACGCAGGCCATTCCAAAAAGGAGATCTGAAACTGACTGGATCGAGTTGACCATAGTATGGTCGTAAATCTTGAATGATGCTATTGGTCAAACGAGGGTGTTTTGTCGGAAATTTGAGGTATTGGTCATGACCCCTTATGGATATCTCAAATTTACAAATCCGGAAACCCTACAAGCTATTTCTTTATTCTGAGAATACATTAGTGAATTTCTTACCACTAATTGACCCGATTTCATGTGATTCCTTGAATGGTAATTGTTATTACCCGCCGACCTTGGATGATGTCACATGAATGGTTAATAAGATTTTTTTCTAATATATGGTTACTCTTCCTTTAATAATTAATAAATCCTTTTTTGATTATATGGAATTCTCTATGGTACCACACATAAAATCTTTGGATAAGTCATTCAGGGAAATGTGTTGGGACATTAACTGTATTAAGTTACGTTGATGGAACACATTTTTTACTTTCAAGATTTCTCAAAGTTCTTCACCTAACCATATCTAGACTGATATGCGCCTCTTGGTAGTTTCCTATTAAAAGGGGGAGAAGCACTAGAACGTTATTTAGGAGAAAACATCTATTGCATAGATTCTAGGAGGAATTGGTAATATGTATAGATGAGAGACCTGTTTCTAGAATCAGGAGCGAGAGAATTCTTGATATTACAGGAATCTTCTAAGGATTGTTGTTGATATCTAGTTAGAAGATGAAAGGGAAGGAAAATTGGAAAACATTCTTGTATTAGATAAGTTACTAATTACGAATCCGATCAATTTGTATCAAAACTAGAGAGATCTATTACAAAAATGGTGTGATCCTTGTGGTTGTGATCAGCTTGATCTTAGTAAAGAACTAGGATCCGTGAGTTGATGCAAGGAATGAAATTCACTCTAACGAAATATTCTTTTGGAAAATTTTCTAGTTGAAATATTGGTTACGAAATACCACTCTTTGGAAGCCTCACCAATATAGGCATAGCATAGTGGGTCCCAAAAAACAAACTCTAAGTTTAAGAACATATTCCATTACATACTTTATCAACAGATTTCTTTCAAACTCTTTGAAGGAATTTATAAAGTATCTCTTTAAGTAAATAAAACCAAACAAGCCTCAAACCTCTTAGGCTTAGAGGTTTTAAAGGCATTTTAAAAAATAAAAATAAACAAATTAAAACCAATCAACTAAGTTACTATTCAGCAACCACCCACAACCAATCCAAGAATCCTCTTGAAACAAAGGTTATGGAAAAAAATTTCAGCCACATTCCATAAGGAATTTCAAAACCACAAAACCTCAAAAGGGAACCTGTGCACCTAACAAAGGAATCAGCAGCTTTGATACCAAACGTTACAACTCCCTTAGATCTCTGATTGCCTTGAAGATTAGCACACCCAATACCAGTGACGACACAGTATCCACCCAACCGTAGGGTCACTGCCGACCCACCCCCATGCACTGGAGTTATTGACACCATCATGCCCAGTCAAGCCTCCTACGATAACTAGCGTCCCATACCACCAGCCATCACCCTCGGCTCCCTAGCATACATCTCCTGGCCTGGAGATACATCCTGGCTACTGCACGTGCTCTCTATCCACCAACTCCCAGGTAGACTGAGTGAATGGCCTAGGGGAAGCCTCACCACTATATAGGCATAGCATAGTGGGTCCCATCAAGCACGGTCCTGCCAGCGACACGTAACCACCTAGGATGGTGATGCGTGGCACTAAAACATGTCGATAAAGCAAGACCTACGTCCTACCCCTTGCAAGGCCGTCACCGAAGGCCGTACCGTTATGGTACATAACAACACCAAATCATCCTTGCTAAATTTGCAATCACACCACTTCAAGTTGAGGCCTTTTTCAAGCTAACAATATATACAATCACATAGTGATGAATTTTCCAAATGACAGATCACGTTAGCCCATCTCTAGCCTCAGCAGCTCCACAATCATGGTCATCAATTATCATGGTACTCCCAAGCATCGTTACGCACATCTTCTCCGCACATAGGGCATAGCTATCTCAAAGTTACCAAAAGTTTTCCATCAGTATATCCAGGGACTATATATCAAGCATATTCATAAATGACGTGGCCAGTACTACCTCGATACCAGGATAGTGGTCTTTCATACTGCCTCCAATTTACATTGGGACACCTTTGAGTTTGCTCACATTGATTATATGTGGAGATGGGTCGCTTTCAGGGTATTCCCCATGAGAAACCACCCTATAGAAAAGATGATGGCATCGTAGAATATGGATACTCACCACTATGACAAAAGTGCTTTGAACTCTAACATGAGTTTTCAATTAAAACCCTAAATTATTTTCAGCTATGATCGTTTCGACAATGGTGAGGTTTTCATCCAATTGGCAATTCTAAACTTCTTGCGACTATAGGCTGAATATTAGAAGTTTTCACGCTCCAAGTAGCAAAAGCTAGGACTCTAGACAATCAATTTTGCTAGTTTCTCGAAGTATTGTCCCTTTTGTACTATTCTAACGATTATGTTGAGAATGTTGTTTCCTAAAATAGGGTGTCACTTTATAAATCATCATTTAAACGTGTAGGAGTTGAGATTCTAGTTTCTCGTTCCTTAAAAATTTTGGAGCTTCATCTTTTGAGGACTTTATATTCAAAAAATAATGCTTTGTTGGTACTCCAATGCGCTACTTTTCCTATACTTCACAAATCATGAATCTAATGTGGAGTTGCTCAAGTTTCTCTACTTTTAAAGATTACCTTTTTGCACTTTCGTTTGAACTTCTTAAAAAAAAATTATATGATTCTTTTTGTACTGCAAAGTGCTTCTAATGTATTTTACATGTCATCGATTGAATGTCTAAAACTCACCCATTGAAATCCAAGTTTCAGGACAGTCTTGATAATTCATCTTTTCAAGTTTCAACTAACACTTTTCAAACTTTGATTGGAGCATTTTGGAAAAGCTTAAAGGGGCTATATACGCCATTGAGCTTCATGCAATTTTATGCAACAGAAGATACCATTCTCAAGAGGTTTTTTTATTCATTTCTTGCTATGAAAAAGAAATATTTTATGCTATTGTTTATGGGCCAAAGCCCTATAAATGTCTTCATTTCATATTTATGAGACACTCATATTGGGGTTTTTTGGAAAAAACTCCTTCCCCCAAGGTAATCTTTATAAAGGATTCTAACCATTCTAAAAGTTGAAGTATCAAATTATTGTCACTCAAATGTCTTGTTAGAAGTAAGTACAATCCAATCGGCAATATGATGATAAGGATCCTTAAGGGAACAAACGATACATAGAACTATCAACCATGCGCTTTCAATTTTGTGAATCCCTTTATGAAATCAAAAATCACCTTAGCGTAAACAATCCATCTCTTTTCTCTCTATTGTAGCATAACGCAATCAATATGCAATGCAAACATCAACTATCTTCAAAATTCAAATTAAGCACTATAAATGGTTACGACATCAAAGAGACATACCTTATCAAAATAACAGCAAGAATTATGTACAATGGTCCACCAACTTGGACTGAATAGTCTACAAAGCGTTGCAATCTTGACATACAATTGTACCACCTACATGGCAGCATTAAAACTCAATCAAATTGATTGTTGTTCACTTTTATAAGTATATTAAAAAAAGCTTTCAAAACAAATTACCTTTTAAATCCTTTTCAACATTGGTATTTATGTACAAGCTTGTTAGCAATCCTTATTTTGAGGCTTGAGTAAACTTTCAAACTTCTAGATCTCTTCACAATAATTTGTGTATTATCGGCTAGACAAGGAAAGAACTGCAATTTAAACGACTTTGCTAGAACTTCTTAACTACTATCTACGATTGCAAAAATAACTCCCAAAAGCCCTTGACATTGGACGTACAACTTTCATGGCCACTTCATAATAAACAATCGCATTCAGAATTTAGATTGTCTTGATGGTTACCAAAATCCATCATGGCTTGAACCTAGTAAAGACAAGTCATTGCCATTTCTCGATGCAAAACAATCTGGCCACGTTTAAAGGTTCTTGTTTACCTTTTCAATTTCACCTTCGAAACTAATGGAACTAGTGACTGGTTTGCATCATGTGCGAAGAGCCTATTCGAGACTCCATATGTGCCATTGTCGATTGACTCTTCTATATTTTTTACTACTGTTTATGTGGAAACAAAAACTCTCGTTTGATGCTTGGACTAGACTTGTAACGCTAGTTAGCATTTCAGGGATATGTAGATCAACTCATCATGCAATCATCCAGCTTTCAGCCATTCAAGTTTAGTTCTCGCATATGCCTAAACACAAGAGGTTATGGGCAAAAAGAAGATATTAGAGCCAAGTTGGTAACACTGGATGGGTAGCGCCATGGCAGGCCATACTTTCCTCACACGAACTTCCAACTCTAGACAGCAGAAAAGCAGATGTAAAAGCCCAAAATAAAGGGCAGAACAACGAACTATGAGACTATCAACGGTCACATGTCCGAACTCATAAGAATTGGCTTAGTAAGAGAGCATACATGGGCCGAAAACAGCGAAGAAAACCGGGCGCGGACGGGGCATGGATCCTTGCGTGCTTGCGATATGCTCCGTCTTCCATCCTAGATGATTACAAGGCTTGAAATCTCTCCTGTTCTTACCACAGCGACTGTCCCTCCTCTGCCCTCCTCTGTCAGCCGAGCCAGCAAGGTGAGTAAATAATTGTGCTAACTTTCTGCATCGCGGAGCCCGAACCATTGATAAACATCGTGCACAGGCATCGCAGGTCTCGTGAGAGATCATAAGACAGTATGTCAACTTTTCATCTTGTGCCAGATAATATCAGTGAAGATCAACTTTTACAACTCTCCCAGGAAATAGTAAATAATATAATGATTCGCATACATCAAGTTCATGTCTCCTGTGACCGGAATAGTGTGAGGATAAAATGATATCTCCACAAAATTAAACATAGCTGCCTATTCCCGTGAACGATTCATCACATCATAAGTCAACTATTCCGTGAAGATGGATATCGAGATCTACAAAACTAGAAGCCCTTGTGTTTCCATGATCCATCACTAGACCTATTGGAAACCTACGTCTGCCAGAGCATCAAGTGCTGCTGCCGTTCATTCGCGCGTATCACATGTATCTTGAATCTTGGACACAAAACCTGAACGAAACTTTTATCGGTTGAGCTTCCCAACCTTTTGGACAAAACAACTCCTGCCATTAATTAGCGCATATCACATGTGTCTTGAATCTGGATACAAATCCTGAACCAAACTTTTTATTATTATTTTTAATCTAGCATTTGAACCAAACCTCTACCTGTTGAGCTTCCCAACCTTTTTGGACAAACTAAATTTATGCCCTTCATTAGCGCGCACCACATGTATCTTGAATCTTGGATACAAAACCCGATCCAAACATTTACCTGTTGAGTTTTCCAACCTTTTTCGACGACGTAATAAGCTTCTATATCATAATTTGCATTTGGGCTGATAGTGGACAGCTGGCACAATTCCATTGGCTCTTAACACAAACGTTCACAGCCATAGTGTAACAACCTGTCAACTGAAGGGCAGTTGAAGGGCCCAAATGGCAAGTTATGCCCATTAGCATGCGTGGGCAGGCCCGCTACCTAGTCCATATCGTATGTCACTCCGTGGTATCAATAAAATATGTTATTGCTCGATCTGCATATCACTAGATTGAATCCAAAAAATGTGAAAAAAAAAAAGGCAGAAAAATAAAAAGAGAAAAACCAAAAAAAAAGTAATAATCATAATTTTTTACATGTGTCATTATATATGGGAAGTCCCTCGGACGGAGCCTCCCCCCATAAAAATCATTTTTTGTTTTTTCATGAAGAAAAAGAAGGTGCCTCACAGAACGTAATTTTTGTGCCTCCTTTTTTTTCGTAAAAATTTTTACCTGCACCTTCCGGGATGCGGAAGGTGTATGTAAAAAAAATTTAAATGACCTTCTACGTGGAATGTGCATCAAGATTTCTCTCTCCTCCAAAGTCTACTATTTTCTCTCCAAAATGTGCATTCTCTCTCTGAAGTCTGTCATATCTCCAAAATGTGCATTCACTCCAAAATCTGCCATTCTTTCCAAAATGTGCATCCACCATTCTCTCTCCTCTAGAATTGTCATCTCTCTCCTCTTTGATAGCCATTCTCTCTCCACCTTAGCATTCTCTCTGTGTGTAGAGACACATATTTCCACATGGAATCAAAGAGAACATAACTCTGGTGGGTAAGCCCAACTTTTAACCATTAATGGCATTGCTTGGTAAAAAGAAAAAATATTATAAACTACATGATATGATGGAAGATAGTGTCTTCGAGCCTTAATGATGACAAGACAATACTACTTCTTTCTAGCCTAATAATTTGTTTCGATTGAGGAGCACAATGAAAGATCAAGAAGGAGGTATTTTAGCGGATAGTGAATCAACTCATAATTTTGTAAATTATCATTTTGTGTAAAAATTCGACTTGTGAACTGAAGTCGACAATCATAGATCTAGCTTCAGAATCAAATTGGACTTGTAAAGTCAATTTTCCATTAGTGGTAAAAAATTATAAAGAACTGTTCAATTTTCATGTTTAGATGTAGCACAAATTGATATAATTCTAGGCTATGAATGGTGGTTTAAGAAATCTCTTGATACTGATTTTGAGGAGCAGACTCTCGTTCAAAGAGAGGGATAAAGTAGTGACACTTTTCAGAAGCAATTTTGTACATCCATGTGACATGATTTCTTCAGCAAATGTAGTGGAAATTTTTTATGATTCACAATATGATACTTATTTGTTGTTTATTATTTCCATTTTGGAATTTTCTAAAATATACCTACATAATTGTGAATTTGTTAGCTCGACACACTAACATTATGAGCAAACAAACAAAAATGAGATTATAAGAAAATATCGATGTTTTTCCAACTAAATTACGTCATGGTTATTAAGAGATAGGGTGACTATTTGGAATGAACTCAATCATGTTTTGTCTATAGATCTAGATGGTGGCAAACCGTCACCCTAAAGAGGAGATCGATATTTCTACTTAAATAGAGAATTATCTTAATATGGGACATATTCAACCCAATAAGTATCGTCGAGCATGCTACACTCATTATGAACCTTCGTCGACCTAATAGATGGATTCAGAACACCAAAATTAGGTTGGGCATAAGTTCAGATCCTGAGAATTTTCATTAAATAAATTACCTAGGTGAAGGATGCACTTAGGCGAGTGTTTAGACCTACAGAACCTTCGCCAAGATCCACCATTGGTCTTCGCCGAGAAGTTTGGAAGCTATTTTCTTAGCTCTGAATATGCTTGCAAATTTTTGTCCATAACTAATAAGCCAAACTAGCACTTTGTCTAATAGACCCTCAAAATTAGCCTATAAAAGGGCTGATTTCGATGTCATTTCTCACTTGTGCTAGCGAAGCCCTTGCAAATTTTTCCCGTGACCAAACTTTCCCGAAACTTTTACACAGCCTTCTCATACACTTTCAAGCCTTCCATTCTCATTTTTTATTTGTTTCTCTTTGCCATCATGTCTTCAACTGAATCCGATACTAGTATTTCACCCATATCTGTAGTTCTCTGTGATGTTCTGACTTCAACGGACATCATGGCGCTTCCTAGCACAAGCAGAGTGGCTGAGTGGATGAACCTTGTCGAGCCCTTACTCACGACGATGGAAATCCATGACAAACCCTTGTCAAACAAAATAAGTATGGAGTTTAGTAGCATTTCCTTCGGTACCTAGAACGAGGCCAAGGCTTCTATATCACCTTCAAAGGAGTAGTGGATAAGGTGCGAGTCATTGAGGCCACCCTTGCTACCATAGGAATTGTTTCTGCTCCTCGACCAACTCCATCCCACAAGTAGGCCAAATATATTATCAAGTCATTTGTTGATACCACTATCAACCAGTACCACACCAATGATGGCTATTTGTTAGAAGCCATCTAGGATCCTACCCTGTTAGCCGCAACCCACCTTTTGAATTACTTCCTGACGGTTGGAAACCTCATGAAGGAATGGATCTCCTCTAAGGTCCTCCATCACTTGGTAGAATCTAACTACCAGTTAGATAAGGGGACCGTGCAGCCTTACGACTGGTAAAAAACGGTCTTCGGAGAGCTCAAGAGAGTCATTAAGAGTAATACCAAACATCAGTTTGCTAATGACTCTCTTTTGTCATCCTTGGCCACCGCGTATCTAAAAAATAAGGTTTACGAATTTCACGTTGATTCTGTGTTACGTATCTACAAAGTAGCACCGGCTGAATCTTCCCACCAAGCATCCTCTTCCCAAAGTCGTCGTCGAGTACATAACAAGATTGTTTCACCCCACTCATCTCCCATGTCTCGTCATCATACTCAGTGTGAAAGATTTCAGATCCTTAAGATCCAATCTACTTGAATGATCTTTGGTTAGAAAGAGAAATACACTACCAGTCTCACCAATGTAGAAAAATCAGCATCTACACACAAAATGAGATGCAAACACCAATAGAACTTGATCAAACTTGAATGAAATGAAAAAGTACTATTGTTGTCCGTACAAAACTAGAAAGCTACTGTATTTCACACGTGTGGATCCAAAAATAAAAATATAGATCATTCTACATATAGAATTGCAAGCAATCACCAAGATAGTGCACCAATGGATAGTAGAACCCAAGAGAACCATGTATAAGCATGAAATGAGATAGATAAGAGAGAAGATTGCTCTCTCCACAAGTTACATCCTTTTATAGTAGGTCCAAACCCTATTTGGCCACTTGGCTTTCCCACCAAAATGCTAACCCTACTAATTTTGGGTCTAGATTCAATGTACCCAACTATTCAAATTGAATCTACTCAAACTCGCATTCTACCTTTCCCACACTTTCAAAAAGTGTTTATTCAAATGAAATTTAGACTAATGAGCTTTGAAAAGTCAACCTCTAAGTCTAAAACAAGTTTTGGCCTCAATATGCCAAATATGAAAATATTGCAAAATGTGATGAAACTAGTTGAATCTTTCACACTCCCTCTTCAACTAGTTTTAGCATAGACTTTGATAATACTCCAAGTGAAGTCCTATGCTTCATGAACAAGTCTTTTCCCAATGCTTTGGTGAAGATATTGAATGAATGACATAATGAACCTCCAATAGCTTCATGTCCATCAGCAAAACCAGCCAAGAATGCTAGTACAAATCCAACATCAAAACAATGCTCACCAATGTAGCTAGTTTTACCACTTGACAATTTGCACACATCCACATGAAATTGCTCAAACATGAGATAGAACAAATAAAGTAAACTTGAAAAACACTTCCTTGCTGCTCCTTTGACCTTACTTGAGTCTTCAATATGTTGCAAAAACAGATCCATAACATCTGAACAAATAAAGTAAACTTGAACAACACTTCCTTGCTACTCCTTTGACCTTACTTGAGTCTTCAATATGTTGCAAAAACAGATCCATAACATGAGATAGAACAAATAAAGTAAACTTGAAGCTTACTTGAGTCTTCAATATGTTGCAAAAACATATCCAAATTGCCAATTACCTCTCCTTTGATGCTTTTGACTAGCTCCAAATTGCCACCTTCCCTTTTGACTAGTTGGAGCGCTTTGAGATCAACCTCTTGATCTTCAACTTGACCATCAAAGTCATTGAACAAACTTTGTTTTCCAGATCCATTACTTGATTTTACAGCAAGATAACATCCATCCACTTGCATAGATCCATATACACAAGAAAATCCTCCAAAAGATGTTCCACTCTTCATAAGAGCTTGATACTCGAGATCCATTGCTTGGATCCACTCCTCTTCTTTCCTTGCTTGATCTACACTTGTAGGCTCATCCAAAGAGGTTAGGAAAGCAACACAATTTCTAGAAACTACTTGCTTACCCTTTTGACCATATGTGAGCCTTGAAGGTACTTGTCTTTCTCTTGATGTTCTCCTTGGCTTTTGACTTGATGAAGGTCCATCATCACCACCATCCAAAGTAGAATCCTTCTCATCAACATCAAGAATGTTAGATCCATCCACTCTACTATAAATCATGCTTGAAGACACTTTTGGAATGTTCCCCTCATCAAAAATGACATCTCTACCAACAATCACCTTGTTAGTAGAAGGAATGTAAACCTTGTAGGCTTTACTCACCTCACTATATCCAACAAAAATACCTCTTTTTGAAGATGGATCCTTCTTGGTCCTATCATCAAGAGTAATGTTGACATAGCATGTGCATCCAAAGGTTCTTAGAAAGTTATCTACACACAAATTGAGATGCAAACACCAATAGAACTTGATCAAACTTGAATAAAATGATTATGTACTATTCCTGTCCGTAAAAACCTAGCAAGCTACTGTATTTCACACGTATGGATCCAAAAGTAACAAATATAGATCATTCTACACATATAATTGCAGTAAATCACCAAGATAGTGCACCAATGGATAGTAGAACCCAAGAGAACCATGTATAAGCATGAAATGAGATAAAGAAGAGAGAAGATTGCTCTCTCCATGAGTTACATTCTTTTATAACAAGTCCAAACCCTATTTGGCCACTTGGCTTTCCCACCAAAATGCTAACCCTACTAATTTTGGGTCTAGATTCAATGTACCCAACTATTCAAATTGAGTCTACTCAAACTCGCATTCTAACTTTCCCACACTTTCAAAAAGTGTTTATTCAAATGAAATTTAGACTAATGAACTTTGAAAAGTCAACCTCTAAGTCTAAAACAAGTTTTGGCCTCAATATGCTAAATATGGAAATATTGCAAAATGTGATGAAACTAGTTGAATCTTTCACACTCAGCCACCATCGTCAGTTGCCCCTACACTCCCTGTCACTTCTCACTCCGAACTACCCTTCCCCTCAGCCTCTACAACTACCTCGCCTCCGATTCCTCACAAGGGCCATCCGTGACAATTGAATCCACCATTCCAATCATAGTTACCCAAGCTACCTCACCCCCACAAACTCCAGCTGTTTTCTCAAATACCCAACAATTCATGGATATGATCGATGATTCTGATCCCTTACAAACACATGAGCAATTTGTGATGTTGTTGAGCCCTAGGCCATTTAATCCCAACTCCTCTAGAATATGATTCGATCATTTCCAAAAATCTTTTGATACTTCTGATTCAGTACCACCATTTCTGCATGGACAACAAGCAGAGCAAGTTTTTCAGGCATCCGACACCATCAGAGTCGCTTTTGCGATCATATCCCCAAAGCAGCTCAATGCACAAGTCCCAAAAGGTTTTGAGGGTGACAACATTTTTGAAGAAGAAGATCCATAGACAAATCTTCAAGCCAAATATGGACAACTGTGGGATCTGGACCTCCTCCTGCTGTTACAGTTCCAACATTGTCAGTACCATTGGATTTCAGTGATATTCTAAAGATCCATACACACCTAAGACAAATGATCCAGAACATGATTGATGGAAAGTCATCAATGGAGAAGCGGATAGCAAATCTAGGATCACATAATACTCTTATCAGCCAGAAGCTGATCCAAGTCAATCGGGAATTGCAATTACTCAAGTTGTCGAAAATCAGTGAGAATGAGTGAAAGCTGATGAGCAAGCTTAGTGTAGGATCGGAAGCACAACAAACAGCAGCAGAATATTCAAATTGAATGATTCAGACAAATTCTCAATGAACCAATACAGTAGTGGAAATGAAAATTTGCACTCTGATTAATATCAAACAGTGAGTACATTGCTTGAAGTGATAACTTCAGCTTATAGTCGTTGAGCGTGATAATGCTGGCTACAAGAAACTTAAATAATCAGAAGAAGTTTTTTGATGAAGATTCTAGGATTGATATCCTTCAAAATATCTAAAACAACCTTTTGTTGCAGTTATTACAAACGCCTCATTACAGTTGATGAATGTACAAAGTGGGCGGACTGTCAACGTGAAGTCGTTGGGTCAGGGATTTTAGACCGACAGTATCAAAATTTACAAGTATTGAAACATATATACTAACTCAAAAAATATAAAATTTTTCGAGTCGATCCAATATTCGAAAAATTCTAGAAAATTCGATCCTGAATTTTTCAATCCTCTGTTCATAAATTCGAGCCTTCTGTTTTTGGTTTTTCAAGATGCTCATTATTTAATGGATTTGAGGCTGAGCATCGAATTCCAACACTCTCCCTTAATGTGGATCTTGAAAACTTTTGATTTTCATATTCAACATGTCGTTGAATCTGAGATGGTGCTCCTTTGACATAGCCCTTGTGAAGTAATCTGCTGCCATTGATTCTGTTCTGCAGTAGACTAAGGATACCTCCTTGCTTTGAACTTTTTCTCTCAAATAGTAATATCTGATTTCGATATGTTTGCTTCGAGAATGAAATCTCGGATTAAGAGAGAGAGAGCTATGGTGTTTTGGTTGTCACAAAAGATGGTCATTGGATGTGACTGTGCAAGGTCGATTTCTGCTAGCAGGTGCCTCGGCCAAATTGCCTCCTTGGTAGCATTCATGGTAGTAATGTATTCTGATTCGGTTGATGACACTGCTATTGAGGTATGCTTTCGGCTGTTCCAGAAAATTGGGCATTGATTATGTAAAAATACAAATTCAGAAGTAAACCTTCTGGTATTGATATCTCTTGCCCAATCCACATCTGTGTATCATTCGGTATGTTGGTAGGTTGGCTGCCTCCGTAACAGATGCTAAGATTTTTGGATGCTTGGATGTACTTCATGATTTTTGTGAGTGCTTTCCAATGGGTTAGACCCGGATTTGTTAGGAACTGGCTGAGTGAAATGATCGAATATGCAATGTCGGGTCGAGTACAGATCATTGCATACATTATTGCGCCAATGATGGAGTGAAACGGATATTGCTTCACCTTCTACTTTTCTGCCTCAATTTGAAGAGATTGTTCCTTTGATAGCTTCAGTCCAGGCTCGAGTGGAGAGAAACTAGGTTTGCAGTTGGCCATTCCATACTTTTCCAGCACATTCGTGAGGTATCTTTGTTGATTGATAAAAATCAATCTGCTGGATCAAATTCTGTAAATTTCGATTCCGAGACAATAGTGGGCTGGACCCATATCAGTCATTTTGTACTCCTTGGCCAGCCTGCATTTTGTTTTCTTCATCATATTCAAATTGTTAATGAGTAATAGTGTATCATCTACATAGAGAGTGATGATGATGAAGAAATTCGATACAGACTTGAAGTAGACATTCGAGTCTGCTGAGTTTGAAATAAAATCATTCTCAATAAGGAATGTATTTATTTTCAGGAACCAGGCTTTGGGTAACTGTTTCAGCCCATAGAGTGCCTTGTGAATTTTCCACACAAGGTGTTGCTTATTCCTCAGCTCGTATCCTTCTGGTTGTGACATAAAAATTTTCTCTTCAATGGTCTCGTTGAGAAAAGCGTCTAGACATCCATTTGATGAACTTTGAGATCTGTTGCAGCTCTAAAGAATAGTAGCAACCGAAGCAAAGCATGTTTGACAACTGCGCTAAAGGTCTCGTAATAGTCTAGATCTGAAATCTGGGAATAGCCTTTGGCAACCAGCCTAGCTTTGTATCGATTCAGCCTTCCTTCAGCATTATACTTCGCCTTGAATATCCATTTGCATGGAATTGGATTTCTTCCCTTTCGCAGCTCAGTGATTGTCCACGTTTGCTTCTCTATCAGATAATCGAATTTAGTGTCGATCGTTGTTTTCCATTGACCAGCATCAGGTGTATACATCGCCTCCAAGACTATATTTGGTTCCTACACGAAGTAGCAGGCTACATCATCTATAAATCTGGATGGAGGTTGTCTGGGTCGATTCGATCTTCTTGGTTGAATTTTGACCCCCCTGCTGTTCATGTTCATTTTTCAAGTTTGTATCAATTTCCTGATTTTCGATCCTAGAGTCTTTCTTGATACATGGATCGGAAATTTCTTCAATACTTGGGTTGGAAATTTCTCGAGCTTTCTCCTTCTGGTTGATAAATTGATCTTCCACAGGTATGACATCTTTGCTCGTGAATGTTTTTTCTGTTTCCCAATTGTAGAGCTTGTATGCCTTGTGATCTGGGGAGTAGCCAACGAAAATCAATTTTGTGCTTTTGTCATCCAGCTTCTTCCTGAGATCTTCAAGGATCTGAGCATAAGCAATGCAAACAAACACTCTAATATTCTTGAGTGATGGTTTCGATCCTGTCCACACCTCACAAGGTGTCTTGCCATTTAGGGCTTTGGTGATGGATCAATTTTGTAGATAGGCGGCTGTTGAAACAGCTTTTGTCCAAAAATTCTTTGGAAGAGGCCAGCGTGCTCTTGGCACTTTCGATGAGTGTTCGATTCTTCCATTCAACTACACCATTGAACTGAGGTGCGTAGCTCGCTGTGAATTGTTGATGTATTCCCTTGGCCTTGCAGAACTCCTTAAATTCAGTGGAGATAAATTCTCCTCCTCCATCTGTGTGTAGAGCTTTGATCTTCCTTTGGGTCTGATTTTTTGCAGACGCCTTGAACTACATGAAGAACTTGAATGCCTCTGATTTGTTTTTCAGAAAATAGGTTGCAGTCCTTCGAGAGAATTCATCGATGAAGGCTAGGAGGTATAGAGCTCTCCCTTTGGAAGTCGTCTACATCAGGCCACAAATGTCACTATGTACAAGATCTAGTAGGCCTTTGGACGTATGAACTAAGTTAGATATGAACGGACTTCTAGCATGCTTGTTGATTATACAGCTTTCACATGGAGAAGTTGGCTTGCTGACATAAGGCAGATATTGTACTAGTTTCTGAGTCAACATTTGTTGAATACTATTGAAGTTCAAATGGCCTAATCTAAAATGCCAAGCATATCAGATGATTCGAAAGTTGACGTGTGAAGAGCTTGACTGTCGGAAGAATAACAGTTGCTAAGTTTGTAGAGATTACCACTTCTTCTCTTGAAAGCTAAAATTTTTTAGGATTTGTCAAGGATGGTGCAGCCGTTTGTATCGAATTTGACCCTCCGACCTGAATTAGTGTTTCTGCTAACTAAGAGCAGATTCTTGGTCAGATTTGGAACGTGGAGAACCTTTTTGAAATTTGATTCTGACTGTTCCTTCACCTTGAATCGAATGTGATGAGTTGTCTCCAAGTTGCACAACTCTAAAGTGGGTGAAAAGTTTATAATCTTTGAACCAGTCTTGATGGTGAGTCATGTGTTGAGTTGCTCCAGAATCGAGATACCAGGAATCGATATCATGTTGTTCTCTGACCTTCGTGGTCATAAAGGTTGTTTTATCTTCCTCTTGTTGTTGGATCAAAAAATTGGTTGAAGCACTATGTGTTTGTTGTTGGGACTGCTTCTTCTTCTCATCTCCAAATTTCAAAGTTCTGCAGCCCTTGATTTCATGTCCAGTTATCTTGTAATATCTATAGAATAGTTTCTACTTTGGTTGGAAAGATGAAGAGTTTGAATTCGACCCTGACCTAGACTTCGACCTAGAGCCAAAATTCAAGCCAGAGTCAAAATTCAATCATGACTGCATATTGCTCTTCTTTTTTAATCTGAACTTCTGATTTTTGAAATATAGAACTTGAGGATCTGACCCTGTGCCTGAGGAGGTTGCAGATTTTCTGGCCTCCTCTTGTTAAAATAATGAAATCACTCTTGAAAGGGTGTTCTTCTCTGGATCGAAATTGCTAGGACCCAATTCTCATAGGCCTCATGAAGACTCGATAATAGAGAGAGCCAGTTGCAGTCTTCTGCTCCATAAGATTTTGAAAAGTGTTGATATGGATTGAAACACTTACTACTTCAGACATTCTCAAGGTGAATAATCTCTTCCTCAAATGGAGTTTGGAGGAGACGTCTCTGATATCGTAGAGAGTTGCTAGGATGTCCCATGCATCCTTAGCAGTCTGAACAGCACGTATGTGACTGATTTGATTGTCTTTGATGTTGAGAGTGATCATGGCAAAAGTCTTGCCATCTTTCAGTCTCCATTTGGTGATAGTGACTCCATCACCTTCAGATTTAACTTCTGTGCCATTAACAATGTCCCACAGTTCCTTGGTGTGAAAGTATTGTACTTTAGGACCATAAATGGATCTACAAAAGATCTACAAGAGTGATTGGATGCTTGCTTAACAATCTATCAAAAAACTAGACACAAAAAAGTTGATCTAGATTGGCAATTTGACAAACAACAAGCATTAACAATCAAAATATTGCTATTCTCATGAGCAAACGTACATCATGTTCATTATTAATATCCAAAGGTGATAGAGAAACAAACTGGGAGCATATTGGGTGGCCAACTACGAATAGTTATGAGCAAATGCATCATAGGTAGTCTTATATACTACTGATCTTTACAAAAAAGATGACATGTGAAAATATCTAAATCCATGAAAAGTCAGTAATAAGTGCATTCTATAAAAGGATTCACTCCATTACAAACAAGACTTTTTCTTCAAATATTTTCAACCCGAGTGACAAAAACTACCATTACATCGAAATCCATTTATGCAAAAGAGATATTCTAGGTTTAAGAAATTGAAATACTTTAACCTTAAAATTTATCTGAATTCCAAGTCTATTCACACAAGTAGTAATTTATATGGCATAACAATCTTTTAGAAGAACAACTTCATGCTGGAAAGAATCACATAACCTAGTCTGATGTTTAATATTCAAGAAATTACTAAGAAGTAAAGCATTCATTAATAAAGCGAGAAATAGATTTGAGGGCCTTTGATTTTGTAAATAGCAAGATACCACATTGGGATCTAGATTAAACCTCCAAATTTTTCAAAATACCCCATATTTGATCAAACGGTTTTCTTTTTCCCATATTGTGAGTAGGTACTAGAATACACAATTGATCATTAGATCTTTACAGTCCTAGAATTTCATTTTCAAAATTACTGATGTCCCATACCACCAGCTTTTCCTTCCAGAAAATCATTAACTGCCTCATCTGATATCTAGAGATCCATTGACCATGCAGTTGTTCTATAATCCATATAGGATATTATCTTTTGTTCCCAAAAACTGGAGAATCCATTTATTTGGATGACTGGCATGCCTATCAGATGGATACCACAAATCCACATCTGATCCTGTGATTTAAACAGAAGAGTAAACATTGTTCAACATTACATTATGATCCTTCTAGATTAGTGATAAGCTTCGAAACCCTATTGATGCATCAAATCTAGGACAAGCTTATGTCAACTAACAGATCCAATGTAATTCATGTATCAGATTCCACTTCTAACACTTAGAATTTGCTTTGCACAGGAACACAGATCATGCTACACAGTAACACAGACAAAAAATCACTCTCCTCAGCAAGCTCACATAGCAACTATATTTCTCAAAATGAAATTACACTGTACATATAGTTGTTCACTAAGGCAACCCATGCATGACCCAGGTTGTCGTTGGCGGGACACGTGTCCCGTCGACTTGCCTCGTGGCGAGGCTAACTGATCCTTATCCTCTGATAGGACCCACGGTACAGTAACACAGTGATTCTAACTTTAATTCTAACTCTCTCTCTTAAAGTAGAGTCACTTTTTATACAGTCATATACATAGCTTTAAAGTCAACAAACTTTAAATACAAAAAGTTTTGATCTAAACTTATCAAACTTTTCTCCAATAAGTGGCTTAGTGAAAATATCAGCTAGTTGTTCTCCTGTGCTACAATGAACAACCTGAATTTCACGACTTAGCAACCTTTCACGTATGAAGTGATATTGAATCTCAATGTGTTTAGTTCTCGCATAGAACACTAGATTCTTTGCTAGCTGAATGCCACTCTGACTGTCGCTATGTAAAGTTGTGGGATTTTTCTATCTCATGCCAATCTGTTCCAAGATTTGTCTCAACCATATAGCTTCTTGTGCAGCACTACACATTGCCTTATACTCAGCTTCTGTGGTGGAAAGAGCAATTGTACTTTGCTTCTTACTAGACCATGAAAAGCAATTACCACAAAATTGGAATATATATCCTGTGGTGGATCTACGATCATCATAGTCACCTCCCCAGTCCGCATCTGCCAACTGGTGGTTCTACTAAGTCCCATGTGCTATGCTTAGAAATTGACTCCATTTCCTCTCCCATGGCCTTGATCCAAATGTCATCATCCTTCGCTTCACCATAAGTCAAAGGTTCTTTGCTTTGAATAATGCTGGATAATAGAGCATAATTTGCTTCATACCTTTCAAGTAGTATCTTCTCTCTTGTTGATCTTCGTAGTTCTCCCTGGTTAGATGATCCTGGAAAGTCATGTATATCGTGGCTATCCATCAATCTCTCAAACCACTTAGGGAGCTTTCTATCAGGTGATCGGCTTCCTGGTGAGAATGTATCCCACGGTACATCCTTCTCCTTGCATTTGTCACCGGCAAATTTCAATCCTTCTTGCACCAAAAGGTTTGTCCCTACCTCTCCAACCTGTTTCTTGAGGTTGAGTAGTAGTATCTTGAGATGTATCCTCATGTTCATCACTTGGAAGGTCAATGAATGGATCATCATCAGGTGGTATCCTCACTATGCCATTTTTCCTACTGGATGTGTCTATCTTCTCAGCATCTTCGTCTTCATACATCTTGGATTCATCAAAGATAACATCTCAGTTTATATGGATTTTGTTTTCGACTGAATCAAAACATCTATAGCCTTTTACGCGATCATCATATCCTAGGAATATGCACTTGATAGCTTTTACATCAAGTTTACGTCTTTCTTCCTTAGGAATATGTACAAAGGTCTTACATCCAAAGATTCGCAAGTGGTTCACCTTTGGCTTCTTCTTTGTGAATGCTTCCTCAGGTGTAATTTTTGGTATGGAAATGGTAGGGCTCCTATTTTGAAGATAGACTGCCGTGCTACATGCTTCTGACCAAAAATATTTTGGTAGTTTCATCTCAGCTAGTATAGATCTGGCACTTTCCACAATCGTACGATTTTTGCGCTCAGCTACACCATTGAGAGCAGGAGTATGAGCTTGCGTAAATTGTCTTTTAATCCCACATTGATCACAAAGATCATTTAAGTCATTAGACTTATACGCACCTCCACTATCTGATCTTAAGACTTTGATCTTCTTACCTGTCTGATTTTCGACCAAGTTTTTGAAGTTCTTGAAGTTATCAAAAGCATCTGATTTCTTCTTCAAGAAGTAGATCCACGTCTTACATGACATATCATCAATAAAGGTCATGAAATAGAAGGCTTTTCCTAAGGACATGGTCCTCATGGGCCTGCATAAATCTATGTGGATTAAATCCAGGATGTTATTTGCTCTTGCAACACCCCCTTTATTGAACTTCTCTCGATGCTGCTTCCCATATATACAAGATTCACACATCGATTTCAAGTGATCTTCTATTGTAGGCAGTCCTGTTACCATCTCCAATTTTCTCATCAAACTGAGGCTTCCCAAGTTCAAGTGACCAAGCCTCTTGTGCCACAACTCAGTTTGCGAAGGAACAGATGACACAAGTCCATGTTGCCCCTTGATTGTGGCATTCAACCTGTACAATTTTGTATTGGGCTCTCTTACTCCATTCGCAATAACTTTGAACTTTCGGTTTGCATCCTTCACAAAGCAATGATCATGGGTGAATTCTACTTTCAACTTTTGATTAGTAATGACTCCAACAGAAAGTAGATTGTTCTTCAAACCTGGTACGTAAAGTACCTCCCTGATCATCCTGCTTTTGTTGTCAGGCAGTTGTATTGAAACTGTGCCTATCTCCTTGATCATGCACACCTCACCATTTGCTTGTGAAACAGATGTTCCATTATCCAATGCCTTCAAACTATTGAACCAGTTCTTGTTACCTGTCATGTGTCTCCTGAGTCAATATACCATGCTTGATCATCTTGATTAGATGACAATGCAGATATGAAGATGCTAGAGTCTTCAATCTCACCTTCATCGACAAGGTTGCCTGCTTGTTTTGGTTTTCCCTTGTCTTGTTCCGCCAGGAATTTGCGACATTCACTCTTCCAGTGGCCCTTTTTACCACAATGGAAGCACTTGTCTTTCTTCTCAGTTTTTCTGGAAGATCCCTCATCCTCCTGAGACTTGGCAAATTGCTGTTTAGTCTTCTTCTTGTCCTTGCCCTTGCCTTGTTTTTGGCGTGTCGCAAGTGCCTAATCATCAATATTTTGACGTCTAGCTTTCACCATTTCTTGTCGTTGCTCTTCCTGCATCAAGGTTCCTGTGAGCTCGTCAAAGGTTGGCAATCTTTCTCTTGATGCTATTCCGCTCACAAACATCTGATAGGGTTCTGCAATGCCACATAATGCATTATGCACCAGCTCCACATCACGTATGCGTTCTCCAATAGAATGCAGTTCATCTCTCATTGTCTTGATTCTGGTCATGTACGTTTGAATGTGCTCTCCTTGTTCCATGCGGGCACTATTCAACTTTGACTTCAGAAACATGATTCTTGATGGATTTGACGTCTCGAACTGCTCCTTTAGCACATTCCATGCCTGTCTGGGTGTAATAGCATCACAAATGTGGGTAATGATGTGATCCTTCACTGACAAGTTAATGAAGGTCAAAGCTTTCCTCATCTTTTTGTCGAACACTTTGATGGCACAACGCCAACAACACGAACAACAGCAAAACCAGGGACAATCAGCTGACCCACATGGAAGCCATTTGACGGCCTCCACAGCACCAATGGCGGCCTTCTCTCATCACCTGTGACGACTTCCCACACATCTTTCTCCATCAGTATGTTTTTCATTTTGAATTTCCACACTACATAGTTGAAAATCCCATCCAATTTGCTACTTTCACTCAAAATGGTCTCTCCCATGTTTGCCATCGCAAAACTGCTTAAAACTTCTGCCTTAGGCTAAGAACAGTATGTCGAGGCCAACAATGATGTCAGAAGTTGAAAATAATGACCTGCACTTTTTTTCTTACCAGACCACTCGCCACTTTTCCACCAATTTGAAAGCCAAATCGGCGTCCCCTTCCGAAATGCACTCAGTCGTCAATTCCCAACAACGTGCCCAGTGGAATGGTGAAACTACTTCTGGCGTACTCCGAACACTTTCTTCGCTGCAATCGCTCTGTTTTGCTGTACTGTACTTGCAGGTACAGTCCGGGTGCCCTTCGTTTGGAGGTTATAGCCTTTCGTTTGGGTCAAAATGGGCAAAGGACCCAAAAATAGGGACTTTTCTAGCTTTTGAACTGTTTCTTCACTTTGAAGAAACTTCACTCTTCACTTGTGAAGGGACCCAACTCAACTTTCAGTATGAAAATTTTTAATGAAGTTGAAGGCCAAAATGCACTTCAATTCCTCAGAACCCTGTTTAAAGCTCATCCAATGGCTGAACCAAATCTCCAAATCTTGTGGTTCAAATTTCTCTCCCATCACAGATTCTGGACCGTTGATTCACTTGACACCTCATCTAAAAGTTAAAAGTACATTTGGGCATCGAACCAAACTTCTGCATACGCTAAGAACTTAGGTACACTGAGTTCTTCATCGCGTTGGGCGTGCGAACTGCCCGCGACTTCCCTGCCTGCGGCCGCGACTCCCTTCTCTCAAAAAGATCAGATCGAGCTCTCTTGTGGATTGTTTTGAGCACAATCTGAGACCTGGAGCAGGGTCGCCCTACTGAATCCATGACTATAGAATGTTCAGTCAGGAGATTCTGTGGAGAAACGGTGATTTTAGCTCAACTTGACAAAGTGGCTTTTTCACCTTTTTACTGCAAATCTGTTAGGTTAACTGTCTGGAGACAAATCTCTGACATAAACCTCAGAATCTCTCCATGGCTGATTGACAGTGTGATTAGCTTCCTTCTTGTCCTTACGCCATCCAAAACGGTGCACAAACAGCGAAGAAATCACCAGTTATGTATAAAAACCGTAACCCCAAGTCCGGTTTCAATTTTCAGCTGGCTTCGAAATTGTCAATTTTTCACCAGAATTTTCCCTGTCTGATGCTATGCACAGGCTAATAATCCCTATGCTGAGCTTAGCAAGCCTCTATAAATTAGAAACCATGCACAAGTGCTTCTCTTTCCGTCTTCAACCCGCCGTAAAACCCCAAACTCTCATAAGACAGTTCTCCCGAAGCTCTCTTCAACGGCGACACTGTACTGTGTACACTCCCTGTATGGCTCTGATACTAACTTAGAATTTGCTTTGCACAGGAACACAGATCATGCTACACAGTAACACAGACAGAAAATCACTCTCCTCAGCAAGCTCACATAGCAACTGTATTTCTCAAAATGAAATTACACTGTACATATAGTTGTTCACTCAGGCAACCCATGCATGACCCAGGTTGCCGTTGGCGGGACGCGTGTCCCGTCGATTTGCCTCGTGGCGAGGCCAACTGATCCTTATTCACTGATAGGACCCACAGTACAGTAACACAGTGATTCTAACTTTAATTCTAACTCTAACATCACAATTGACATCCAAAAATACGGATAACTCAATGGCTACAAAGATATCAGTTGTGAATTCAACTAAATGAATTTACTCCAAGAAATTAATATCCGGTATTAAGCAATTATTTACAGGGATTATCGAAATCCTAACTACGAAATACATTTCTTAATCATACTTACTACTTCTGATGTCCACTCCTCTTCCCCCCTTAAGATTTTCAGTCTCCTAAAAATCTGTTTCAACTAAGGTACTAAGAAGACGCAATGACATTAAACAATTTCACTTTTATCCTATGTATGGGTTGAATCATTGATATACAAAAATCATCTACTAGTATGAAAAACAATACTAGTTTGATCTTTTGCATATAATTCACCTTAGGATTTAACCGAAAATGAAAACAATTTCTTACGTTTGATCAGAAAATTCAATTTTAACTTTCAATCTGGGAGTACCATACTCCAAAAGTAAAAATGACATTACAATAAAAACTCTCAACCAATTCATTGTGGTTTCTTCTGTCAATTTTAAATTATCTAATACCGGAAAATTATTAGCCTTAGTGAAAACACTATGACCAACTCTGACTGATAAACTCACTTTAGTCAAATTCACTAATCTAACCTGATCCCATGGATAACGAAAAAATGACCGCAATAATTCCAAAAATTCTGACAAAAATACTGTCAGTACGAAAGACAATCGAAATCAAAAAGTCAAAATATTGTTCGATTCCTAATGTCACTAAACCAATGTCCAATCTGCATGCAAAGCACACTACATTGGTTAGAAAACGTCATTACGATATTTTTTACGTAAACTTTAGTATTACGAAATTTGTCAGCCACTATTACTGATTGGTGACCCAAACGTCAGAGCACATGCGTATGACTACTCAAATCGACTGTAAATCCCTCATGCATGCCAAAATTGTTAGCTGATGCCATGTCCCGAGGTGTTGATGCAGAACCTCTCCACTCAAAAGTTGAGAGCCGAGTCCTAGTTTCGGCTCCCTAAGGAGTTTTTGTTACAAATGTTGAGTGAAAATTGTAGCAAGCACTCTGTAGGATTAGTCAAAAGTTGTGTTGATGATTCTGTGATTTCAGTAGGAGTAGAATCAGATTAATTTCCTGCATTTTAAATAGAATAGATTAGGAATAAATCTGTAGACTGTAAACAATAAAACAAGAATTGAAATAGAACTGTAGAAAGTAGAAAATCGAGTTCCTGACATGTCCAAAATTCAAGTTGAGCATCCATTGTCAAATAAGAATCTAATTCAGGTCGTAGTTGTGCCTCTGAGAGGTGCGTACAACATCACTAACACACTACCATTATGTTGTAGACGGATTGGATAAAAACCATAAAGAATAGTGTAAATTCTGTACATCATTGGGTTCCACACATGTATGGCCAAAATGCCACATGGAAACCCACTCCTAATGTAGGTTAGGTCAAGTCAAGAGAGTTGGTCATGTCTATTTGGTGGTCATCCCTACTTTATAGGACCTACACCTAAGTTTAAGGTGAAAATTAAACCAACTAACTACCTACCAAACATAACTCTAGGATCTAGGCTAGGGTTTCATTTTAGGGCAAGAAGAGTGAGTTAACTTCCTTATTACATGCTGAAAATCCCCCTAACTTCAAGAAGGAAGTCGAATTTGCTATGTATTCCAAGCTCCCATAGTGAGAAGATAGAAAAATTTTGGAGCTCATTGGCAATCTCAAGCTAGTTCACTATGTACATTGAGTTTTTGTGATCCAAATGAAACCAAATCAATTTCTACTTGTTTCTCAGTTTGAAGGCCGTACTACAGCCTGTAGTACACACGTGTGGGCTCAGATTTCAATGTTGATCAATGCTTTTGATTGTTAATTATAAAGACCCCAAAGGATTTCCCCTAAGATGAGGATATGAGAACACAATAAGAGAGACTATGGAGCCAAACCTCCCAACCAATCCTAGATCAAAACTGGATCTAGCCCCCAAGCCGTGCCATGTGAAGCAAGAGAAAAAGACAGAATCTGGTAACCTAAACCCAATATGTCGACGGGAGAATCCCCACCTCATTATATAGAGAGTAGAGTCTTGTGCATGAAACCATGAAATCCCCATGCAGGTCAACTATAAATAGATCACATCTCTTCATGCAATCCTCCTGCCTATATCCGTCAAACATGCATGCAATACTCCATATGTCTCAATTAGAGTGTCTGGGTCCTCTCAAGGTAATTAGTCACAAACAGGCCTTGACATGGAATTAAATCATGGCGTGACCAATAATCTCGAGTATTGTGGAGGGCTGGTCTACCATATTAGGACTATTCTAGGTCCTTAACCGAATATGGCCATAACATTCTTCTCTCCTTAAACTGCTTCTATCCTTAGAATCTCCTCAAGACAGGAAAGAATCATAGGAACAGTTCCTTTAATTTACAATATTAACCGAGGAAAACATTATTCTAAGTCCGACTTTCATATCAAACAAGTACTCAGAGATAAAGCTATTTCCAACAGTTAATCTTTGTTCTGGAGTACGACTCAAGTTTGAAAAAAAATACTCTAAGCAATAAATTTCTCAACTAGGTTACACTCAACACAAGTTAGTAACATCACCTTCATGTAAAACACTTACATGAACCACTGAGTGAAATATTACCTAACTTAGGATATTAAAGTTAAAGAAAAAAGAATAATAATTACAATCTGAAATCATCCACAAACTCTGGCAGACAATTCAAATAAAGCTTCCAAGTACAACTATCCTTAGAATCCCATTATAAGATATGATAATTCATTCAACTAGAATCTCTAGGAGAATCACTAAGATAATGAAAAAACTCAACTCTGAGTATCCCAGATACTCTTTTGAGTTAAATGCTCCTGTTTCTAGCACCAAATACAAGAAAATAACATTCATTCATCTTAATAGACTTGTCTGTCTCCTATGATAACTAGAGATCCAATAGAATGAAGAATTGTACTCAAGCATATGCAGACGTCCATAAACTGTAGTAGAATAGTATCCACTAGATAAATTAAATTTTCCACGAGTAAAATACTTATCTTGTGAGAATGTTTGTGAGATCCATAGGTTCTCAATAATATTGGAGTAGAGAGATTCAAAAATACTGATTTGAATTCTTACTCAAATAATAAATCAAGAATTACTCATCACACTCAAGAATAATCACCATTCCTTTGAATCCACTGACAATAATTAAGTATCTATTTATGATTCGTCAATCATAAATATTTAAATTCATATGATTTGTCAATCATAATTTTCTGGAATCCAAAATCATAATCATTTATAGGATAATGGAGTATATGTCCAACATAACTCAAGAAAAGTAAGAATCACTCCAAAATCTTTCCACTAAGAAAATACTGGATTTAGGAATAATCTTCAAACATGATTCTTTAATTGAAGTGCAAGATTCAAGTTCTATAAACCACTTGTAATTAAAGACTGAACGCATACCAAAATGACAATCATCTTCAACTACAAAAAATTTAGATTACAGTCTAGAATAAAATCTAGATACCCAAAGTCCTGCTGAATATCAATTCAGATATTATTCTTGGATTCATTATGATTCGTTATCCAATTGAGCGCTCTGGGATATAATCACTAACGAGCTAAGTCTATTCCTTAACTAAGGAATACTCTATCCCAAGAATATTGTATATCCAATGCACACAATTTTAACTGATGAATCCAAATGATTCACTAATCATGCATCTTACAAGCAATATAAAACAAAACTATCAGTTTCTGGTGAATCCTCATCACATTGATGGTTTTACCAATTAACTTCATCCTAGAGTAATCAACTACTCAAGTTGATTGTTTATGATTCAGAAATCTCAATGTCTACGTGGAGCTTTTAATTATACATGTATAACACCACATTTAGATCCTTATCGAAATCATTTATTAGTTAACTCATAAATCTTCCATAGAAAGATCTGTTAACTCTGCAAGTATCTGTCAAAACAATACTTGATCATATGTTCATGTTCACCGACTAGGTTAAGTGCACCAAATAACTCTAGTAACCAGGAGTACATAGTAGATTCATACAAGATTAATCGTGCACATATGTGAATAATCTCACTATGACCCAATACATAAACACATTTTCATCTAGTAGATTCCTCCAAATTTCACATATGTTACTCACATATCTCACTGAGATCTTGTAACTCAACTACAAAATGTTTTCTATTTCTCATGAGTAAATAACATATCCGAAAAATCTCTGAGACGAATAAAATTCCCTCTCAGCAGTTTTCCAATCTCACTTACCTCTAATTACATAATTTCTCACACCTGATTAACCCCTCCTCTGATCCTAGTACTTAAACTAAGATTAGGTTGATCCAATACAGAACTCTCAGACTTAACTTCTGATCAAACTTACTTCTATTCCAACCAAAATGGAATTAGTAACCTTTAACCATTCACTATACTACTTATAGACAATGATTCAACTTTCAAACTTGTTCTAGTTCCAGATTGTCCACACAATCCCTAGAGAATTCCTCTTTTTCAAAAAGTTCTAATTAGGTATCTTACTCTGAATCTATCCGAAATTACTTTCAGACCCAATCTCATTTCTATGCCCTAGCTGATTCTCTTCCGAAAGCTATGCAACCAATAGATTCCCAAATAGAATTTTATCCCACCACTTCACCCCTCCTTTTAAAGAAATTATAAATTTCCATAAAAAGTTAACTGGAAAGATGATATATGAAAATATCTAAATCCTAGAAAAGTTAGTAATAAGTGCTTCCACTAAAAGGATTCACCTTATTACACACATGACTTTTCCTTCAAATATTTTCACTCTGAGTGATAGAAACTACTATTCCATCAAAATCCATTTACGCAACAGAGATATTCCATGATTTAAGAAATTGAAACATTTTAACCTTAGAATTTATCTGAATTCCCAGTCTATTCACACAAGTAGTAATTTATATGACATAACAATCTTTCAGAAGAATAATTTCATGCTGGAAAAAATCATATTAATCAGTCTGATATCCTATATTTGAGAAATTACTAAGAAGTAAAGGATTAATTAAGAAAGCGAGAAATAGATTTGAGGGCCTCTGATTTTGTACATAATGAGATACCACATTGGGATCTAGATTAAACCTCAAAATTCCCCAAAATATCCCACATTTGATCAAACGGTTTTGTATTTTTCATATCGCGACTAGGTACTAAAACACACCATTGATCATCAGGTCTTTACAATCCTAGAATTCCCTTTCCAAAATTACTGATGTCCCATACCATCGGCTTTTTCTTCCAAAAAATCCTTAACCGCCTTACTTGAAATTCTAGAGATCCACTGATCTTCTAGTTGTCCTATAATCACTATAGGATATTATCTCTTGTTCCCAAACACTAGAGAATCCATTTATTTGGATGACTCAATGGTTACAAAGATATAAGCTATGAATTCAACTAAATGAATTCTATCCAGGAAATTAATAACTAGTATTAAACAATTATTTACTGAGATTATCAAAATCCTAATTGCGAAATGTATTTCTCAATCATAGGGTCCTCTCAAGGTAATTAGTCACAAACAGGCCTTGACATGGAATTAGATCATGGCATGACCAATAATCTCGAGTACTGGAGGGCTGGTCTACCATATTAGGACTATTCCAGGTCCTTGTTGTTTGTCAAATTGCCAATCTAGATCAACTTTTTTGTGTCTAGTTTTTTGATAGATTGTTAAACAAGCATCCAATCACTCTTGTGGATCTTTTGTAGATCAATTTATGGTCCTAAAGTATAGTACTTTCACATGGTATCAGAGCCAAGTACAAGATCATAAGCCATTGATCTAATGCAAATCCATTTTTAGCAAGTTTTGGTGCTAAAAACTAGATTGAGAGGGTAAGCTAGAATCTTGATTTTGGTGAGGAGATTTGATCCCAAACTTGGTAGGGGTCCAAATCTGTATGGGCACCTCTGAACCTACATTTAATGCATGGTATTCATTTTATCCAAAGAAATTCAATTTGTGAGCTTTTGATGTAATTTTTGGTGGAAATCTTAGGATAAGCTACCAAGATTGAGTGCCATTGATTAGATTTGACATAGGGTCATGAGATCTGATTAATGTAGGCTAAAATCAGGTCCTCTAAACTTGTTTTACAGGTCTTGAAAGTACATCAAAAAGTGTGAGAGAGATTTAGTCATGTTATTGTCCAAAAATAGCCAAAATTGACAAGATTTGATTGTAAGTAGATTGTGAAGGATTTCAGATCATTCAAGATCCAATCCAAGTCCCAAATCTTTGGTTACAATAAGGAGCAAACCAACAATCCTGCCAATGTAGAAAAATCAGCATCTACATACAAAATGAGATGCAAACTCTAAGAGATATTGATCAAACATGAACCAGAACATAAAATATGTTTGTTGTCTGTCCAATTACAGTAGCCTATTGTATTTCACACGTGTGGAACCGAAAATAGCAATAAATGAGCATTCTACACACAAGATTGCAAGATAACACCAAGATAGTGCACCAATGAGTAGTAGAACCCAAAGAGAACCATGTATAATGATGAAATGAGAGAGAGAAGAGAGAAGATGTGTCTCTCCACGAGTTACAATTTTTTATAGAGTTTCAAAACCCTATTTGGCCACTTGGCTTTCCCTCCAAAATGTAAACCCTACTATTTTTGGGTCTAGATTCAATGTACCCAAAGTTTAAATTTGAATCTCTCTCAAACTCGACTACCAACTTTCCCACACTTTCCAAAAGTGTTTATTGAATGTATTTTAAACTAATATAACTTCAAAAAGTTTGTCTCTAAGTCTAAAATGAGTTTTGGCCTCTTATTGACAATTAACCAAAATATGAATAAACTAGACAAAACTAGTTGAAATAACACATCTAGAATATTGAAAAAAATTCAATGGATTAAGGGACACCTAGAATATATCGAATGTATCAATGGATTTTGATGCATCCGTTTTCAAAAGAAGCTCTTGGAAAAGAAGGATAACGTATTTTAAAGTATCAGTTGCTAGTCAATCTATCACGGAAGTTCTAGTTCAGCACGTTTATCTTCATAAGGAACTCAACAATCAAGATTTAAATCCAAATGATAGAGAAAAATGCAATTACAAGTTATGTGATTTATGTGCATAATTAATTGAATTTTCTATATCTTAGCATAACTAACTATTTTTGTCTTTTTTGTAGACTTATGCCCATCAAAAGATACAATGTTTGTCAAACGAAAACAATGTCTATTTATAAGGACTTAAGTGATGAAATGCTCATTGAGATGTTGGATGATCGCTGGAATATGAAACAAAAAGAGCAAGCTGAGTGTAGAGTTTGTAAATCATCAATGACATTTAGATATCACATAGAAGAACAAATGCTCACTTTGCTACTATATTATAAAAGATGGATAAAATGCAAAAATGAGTGGAAGCCACTAGATCAAGATTATACAATAAACCATTAAAAGCAACTTCAAATAGCAGTAAAAAAAATGACAACATTCATGCTATGATTGAGGTTGAGAAAGATTGGAGTCTCAATCACATTCGAACAGAACTTGACATGTTGTAGTTTGATCTATCTCAGTACTATCAATTTCTATTGAATGGTATTAAGGTAAGTTATGCCATATGCAAAATTTGATTTTCTATTTTGTTAGTGTTTAAATTTTGCCAAATAGAATTGATCGTAAACAATTTCTCATGTGCTTGTAAGAGCAAGGCAGGAAGGGCATATCAAATGCAAAGACATATACAACCATCAAAATTAAAGATCTATAAAAGATTGTAATTTTATATAATGTTGTATAAACTTTTGTATACATCATTCTGAAAATATCAACTTGAGTATCATTGTTCAAGTTGATCCTCTAACTTGTCTATGATCTCTATATCCATTTTTGTCTCCTACCAAAAATGCATTATCTCCTGTGGGTAATTTTGGACAACAAAACTTTAAAACCTAGAATAAAAAAGCAAGTGTCAAAGCAAAACACAAACACATTTTATTAATTAAAACTAAGTGATTGTAAATTATAGAAGATAAATAAATTACCCCACATAGATTCGGAATTTCATCTTGTTGTCCAAGCCAATCAAAAAAAGATTTAGCATTGTAAACCGTATACCATCCACAACTAACAAGGTCAATTTGTTGGGAGGACTACTTCAAATAAACACACCGATTAGAAATACAAGATGAAATATCGGATCAAAGCGCACCTTACAAAAAAGGAATCTACAAAAGCCACAAACGCACACTGAAGCAATATTAGATGAAAAATACCTTAACGTCAAACATCGCAAGCTTTGTACGTGCAATTGCACTTGGCATTGGAGAAAGTTCCACTACATTCTGGATAAGACTCTTTGCTTCCTTGTGAGTGTGTGTAATAGAGTTCATCTTTATACAAATTGGGTTACATATACTCTCATCATTGACATGTAATGATAAAACATATAAACTCCAATGGCCACTGTAATGATAAATTAATATCTATTTTAGCTTGCAAATAAAATTACAATTCAAATGCAACATTCATTAATCAATATGTGATAAGTGTTTACTTACTTGTGTATGTATGGGAGCACAAGAAATGGTGTCCCATGTCTGATATTCTTTAACATCGCCGAGTGCAATGTATCAAAATCAGGATAGTGAAAAGCACTTAGAAAATGGATAGGCAACAATGCAACATCTATAAAAATTGGAGTTTAAAAAACTTTGAGCCAACATTGAATTGACCTCGCTCCTACATTATCTCATAACATGTTATTCTTATTTTCTAATTCACTTGTGTCTAATTTACTAAGAGGATGAACCATTAAGGAGGTGCGTTGAAGTGGTATCACAAATACCTGATAGTGGATCAACGCACAGGTAGGCAATTGCACAATGCACTAAAAAGAACGAGCGTGCTGATGCGATATTAAAGTAAAACCAGAAGTAATTTTTTTTTCTTTAATGGTTTTCCATGGGCTTATATAGAGCATGGCCAAGGTTTCCATGGTAATGATTGGATACGTTTCATGAACCAATGAATGAGTGCCACCGTCTCCGTACGAAATGCGACAATGATTAAATTTAGAATATTTTGCAATCTCATTTATCGAATCATTAATAAATGGAATTTGCTTCCTAATTACAATTGGTAACCACTGTCTTTTGAAATGATGACGCTTTAACCACTGTTCGGGGCGGGACTGCCATTGTTCGATGCGGGACTGCCATTGTCACAATGTTATTGGAGGATCGACCTAAGATTTTCATCCAGAACTTGACACATTTTTTGTTGTGATTAACATGGAAAGTTTATAAATATAAGTTGCACATAGTATTTCGATTCGATGATCTGTTCCTCGCAACTTTTCTATAGTTTCTCTCTCGATTTCTTTTCATATTTTGAATCAACGCATGCCTTTAACCTTCATTGACATCGTGCCTACATTCATGTGCATTGGTCCCGGGTTCTTCAAGGTCTTCATGATGGTGAGTTTATGAAAGCCAATGACATTTTGTCCGACAAATTGGAGTATTTTTGTTCTCTTTTTTTGGTCCGTTTTGATAAGCTAGCGTACGAGAATCATTTTAAAGTACTTGCTCTACTTGATGAATTCTCTCATATTATTATTACTACTAGTAGATATATCTGCAACTTTAGTTTTGTTCATTTAATGACCTTGTACATTCTCAACCATCTGCTAAGCATAAACATTATCTAAATTACATAAATACTTTAAAATAAATATATATTGCGACTCCACAATAGGAAATGTCGTCTTTTATCAAAGAAATGGCTTATATCTCTATAGAAAAATCATAAGATGAGTATTATTAAGATTTAGAGAACCATAGAATAAGTGATAGAAAGTTTATTTTTTTATCCTAATGCACTACTCAAGTCACACTCACTACCTAATTATCTTCCTATTCACTTATCTTATTATGGATATACACACTAACCTTCGAAATCAATGTACAAAAAAACAAATCTCACTTTCAACCCATCTACAAATTTGCATTATATATATTTAAAACTTTCCTACTTACACAATTTGTTTTTTTTTGCAAACATGATAAACAACTAGTGGTCATTATAGACAACATATACAAATTGGCAGTGGCCTTTATGGAGCTAAGCTCCTTAGATGTCACTACATAGTGATTGGGATTCGAGCCTGCACCTTTCTGGTGGCAAATCAACAACTTTACCCATATGCGATGGACATTTTCTTTGTTTTAAAATATTGTGAGCAATTTGTTTCTTTAGAATTGGCAGGCATGATTAGTGCAGAAGATATTCTCCAAGTGTGAAAAAGGACCCACAAAACTACTGTAGATGTACCAGAGCCAATAAACCTCTAGTTTCAATAGAGTTCAAAAAAATATAGTCAGTTAAAACTTCCACAGCATGAAGTACCTCAAATTAACAAATGAAAGGCCACAGTTTAATATGAAAAGGGAGAACCACCAATATTTGCAAAGCGAGCTCCTAGATTTTTAAACTACTTCTGACTTTGCTAATCTTGTTAACAGATCTTAAACTATGTCTGAGAATATATTGAATAAACTTCAGGAAGAATTCATCCAGCTAAGCCAAATAAATTGGGATTGTATTCACTGAAGAGCCTTCCAAATCCAAAATGCTATCTATATTCATAACTGCTTGCTCTTTATGTTTAAGAAAAAATTTAACAGGAAAATTAGAGGCGCTATGTTTGCAGCAGACTGATCACATTTTCAGAGGTAAGAATTTGCACAGTACAACTAGAGTAGTCTTGTGTTAGTTATAGCCATTGCTGTTGACCTTAAAGCCCATGATGGCTGCCAGCAGTATGCAAAAGTACTGTTTTGATCTCCTCTGGTCCAACATCTCCCTCCTTCATAGGCTGCATCACAAGGTCACAGAATCTTACCGGCAAAGCTTTAAGCACCTTCAATAGAAATAAGCATAGATTTAAAGCAAAAAACTTGAGTGAATGACTTTCTGCCAATTGCGTACCTCAGCTCGAAATACATCCAAAGCAAAGCCATTAAAGCAGCTAATAACTGCCTGTTGTACATCTAAACCAAGTCCATCAAGCGCTCTCATAGTTGAGAGCAGCAGTCCTGGCCTCCTTGAACAGAACATGTGAATATTGAATTCCTTACCCTCCTTCATGCTTACATCAACCTATAATTCACACCAAACAAGCAGTCAAAACTAGAGACTTCTTATCAGCTCAGTTCTACTGAGATACAGATAGACAATGGTAACAATCATAGGCGTGTTTCATTATCATCGTAAGCAACAAAATAAACTAGGACATCTTATAATAAAGATTCCATCCATCTTAATAACAGGTAACCTTGAAAATTTGAGTTTTAAAGACCACAGACAACAAGGAAGGGAAAAAGCTATTGCAATCTTGCAGGCATTCCATTGAAAATTTCTCATGTAGAACCCAGTACATGAATGACTTACAATAATTTCAGCAAACGATGGATATCCGTATGTTTCAGCTTCAACAATGAGCTAAGGTACATGCCTCGTGATAATTACGTTGAATATTCCTCACTTAAGGAAACAGAAAAACTAAAAACAATGTTATCGAAAAGAATGACGGGTACAATTTCAAACAGGCATAAATTGTTGATGCTTACCCTTGGAGGCTGAGAATCAGGACTGATAGCCACTGAAGTTGAGCACTCCTCCTTAACACGGGGTGCAATGTTGGAAGAGGTAGGCGTCAGAGCCTGGAAACCTGAGGGACTGAGTGGCCCTTGCTTCTCAGAGCCCTGAGCTTCCAACTCATTGTGAAGGTCGTTGATTCGTTGCAGCAATTCTTTCAAATACTCAATAGCATCCCCTAAGATTGAGGCACGGTCCATCTGCAAGCGACAAGTTGTATGATGAAAAGGGAGGCTTTTAAGCAAAACACTGTTATATCACAAGCCAGGATTGGAAAATCAATGGAAAATGTATAAATTATTGCTTGCACGAAGAAAAAGTTCTAGACTAGCCTTGGTGATTTTAGGCACCACAGATCTCAACATGTAGAGGCGATCATTGAGCTTTTTCCTGCGTCTGCGTTCAGCCATGAGGTTTTTGGCTGGCAAGCCTTTCTTTCTTTCACCCTTATCTCCAGGCATTGCCGTTCCTGTACCTAAAGCTGCCCCCTCAAAACCGAATTGTTCATCATTCTCATACTGTACTCCAGAGCCATCCCCACTTTCATCCATGTCATCTTCCTCTTTCATATCACCTTCTCCTGCATCCTCTCCGATTTCATCAGATCCTAAGCTTAGAAAATGCTTTCGCTCATCTTTTGCTTCTTGATGAAGTTTTGGCTTGACTTGGATGTTAGGACTCTCTTCATCTGGCATATTCACAGATGACTCACCAGAGGCAGACAGGTTCAGCCTTGGTGGGGATTTTCTCTTGGGAGAGGGCTGCCCCCCATTAGCTGCTGCAGCATATCTTAAAGCGCGCTTCTGGAAGAGTGTCGGTTGCGATCCTATGGAAGGCGAAACCTCTAAAGGCCTAAGCAGAGTGGATCTGATAGGGGGTTTTTCAGCACTTAAGATCAGAGAGCTATCCTTTCCTGCAATTACCCTGCTTCTGCTACTTCCCAGGCTATCACCGAGACCAGCAGTGATATTTTTACCAAGGGGGCTGCCTAGAGTATTCCTGATACCATTCCGACTGTGATTTAAGCTGCTGCTGAAATTTGGGCTAGCATTGGTGGCAAGGTTGGTGTTCAAGTTATTGCTAAAGCCAGTATTGAGGATGCTCCCCAGGTTTCCCCCCACAACTCCACTAGTTACTCCTTCAGTTAAGCCATTGTTTAGAGTTGAGAGGGAAAACCTAGGGCTTAGGTTAGGGAAGCTATCAATCTGATTGCGTGGGCTCAAACTGCTTAGGTTTCCAATCCGAGTCCGAGGACTCAAGCTACTCAAAGATCCATTCAACACACCTAACTGTGAATTGCGAGCTGGAGCAAGCACGCTATTGCGATTCTCAGTCATGGAAAGCATTCCAGCCTGACTTAATCCACCTGTATTGCAACCCAATAGGCCACTTAGGTTTCCCGCAACTGGGCTCCTACTGGCAGCAGCATTTAAGCTGCCCAATAACCCACTACTGACTCCACCACCACCAAGGCTGCTAAGCCCTGCTCCAAATCCATTGATGAGATGGGCATGGTTGTCCAGAACAATTGAGCCATTGCTGTCAAGAGCAATTGACCCATTGTCATTCAGCAAGATCGAACCGTTGTTGTCAAGCTGTATTGATCCTTCAAGCAGAGGAACAGCAGGTGGAGGTTTCTCGGCATTTGGGAAGCATGGATTGACACCACGAGATAGAAAGGTTTGCAGCTGCATGGGATCCAAGTTCAGGATTCCAGTAGTAGCAGGTTGAGGCTGGGTTGAGGCATCCAGCTGTGGTGAAGCAGAAGAGGATTGCGTTAGCTCCATATCTCCAATATTGCCAGGAGTAGAAACCATATACCATTCATCATCCATAAGTGCTCTCGAGAAAGAGTTGGCAGCGCTATCCTGCAATCACAAAGCAACTTATGAGACTCGCAGCTAAAACCTTGCAGAGCATTTTCTTGAAAAGTACTAATTTATGAATTTGAGCTGCTCATCCTGTCATCAGATGCATTATACAATAGTTTTACTCAGTCGCAAGTGATAACCAAGTAGATCGAGGACGAGAGCATTTACTTTTGCAACAAGCCCCTGAGACGTTGAGCTTTCACAGTTTGTGTGAGATCTCCATGTAGCGTCGTCGTCCAAGTTGGATATGACATCACCTGGCACTCTGTAACGCAAAACAAAGAGGATTCTTGTTAACCGCATTCACAACTCTAGCACCGTTCGGACGTGCTAGGACGAGCTTTTGCGAGAAAATCACAAAGATCCAAACCCACCTCACCCGGAAGCCTCGAGAGGCGATAGATAAAGGTAGCTAGAGATAAGTGATTCCCGTGTCTATCCATTGACAAAGAGTTCGTACCTTTGGTCCTACAACAAGAAACAAAAGACGAAGATCACTTGCCTGGAGTTTGGAGTGCTCCCTCCCAACCACGGGCTTGCATCCGACCTTGGCAGCATGGCTAATTGCTACTTAGTCCTCGCTCTTCAATACTTTTTACTGACACTACTTCAACTAGCTAGGATCGAGGAGAGTGAGTGACAGTCTGACTCATTTGAAAGGCATTGTCCTCACGCCCAAAGCTGGACCGAAAACCTGCTAGTGAACCATAGCAGTCCCAGTCTTCATGCAAACTACCAATATATCAATGAATCGCAGCTATAGCTTTATGATTGAGCTGCCAAATCAGCTGCTGCTGCAGAGTATACAGTGCAATAGTCCTTCTTCTTTACCTACTATTACCTCGGCGATTGGATAGTTCAAAAGGCCGCACCTCATAGCTCTTTGCAGTTGCAATTCAGGAGACAGAAAGGAGATCTTAGAGCATGCAATATTCATCACATTTCTGCTAATCCTGAGAAACGCAAACTTGATATTGCGTGTCCAGATAACGGAAAAGGAGCTCAACCCAAAACGAAAACACTAGATTGTGCAATCACTCACTCACTCCTAGCAGTGAACATGAACCGGCAAAAACCACTTTTCAACCTCACCAAGGAAGTGCCAACAGTTATTTATACTACAAGTAGACCACAGCTCTCGTTCGTCTTCATGTTTTCCCTAGACTTTTCATGTTTTTCGCTTTTGCTTATCTGCAGAGCTCTCCAGAAGATCCAGTAAAGCGTCTGGACTGCCCGCCCACCCAACAACGCTTTTCACACGACATACAACATAAAATGTTTCTGGATTCTACGCTGCTACCTCACCACCACCTACAAATCACGTCATTCAACCACGCAACATCATTTTCACCATGAATTGACAACAACAACAAAACCCTCCGCTCGTTTCTTTCTTTCTCGCTCGCTCGCCCGATCGCTCGCTGGCTCGATCGCTCTCTCTGCCTCTCTCGCTTTATGGATTTGTCATGTGCCGATGTTTTTCAGCCATCGCCAGTAAAGATCCACAACAGTGGACAAATAGTCCGAGAAAACCAGCCGCTAAACACCAACCCTGTACATAAATTCTCACCAACGATAAAATGCCGCGTGTCCTTACCCCACCTCGGATTCCTGGTCCCCAGAGCAAACCCCTTGCAGCCGGAGGTCCGGGGAAGACCTAGCCCGGTGACAGGCTGAAAGGTATGTTTGCCTTTTAAAGCTCCCTATATATTGAAGCAAAAGTGTCAATTTGAAAAGCAAGCTTTGAAGACTACTTTTTGGTCATAGGATAAATTGAGAATGGTCTTTTCGGTGACCATCTTTACATTGATCATTTTAACACTGGGGTAAAGTCATAATTAAAAGGTTGTTAAATCACTGTAAAGGATTTTGACCCGATGTAAAGATTATTGTTAAAGACTTTTTCCAAGTGTAAAGAATTGTTTTTTAAATTAGAGCTCATAGAATTTTGACGTTTTACAAGGTGCAATGTGATTTCCCAAAATTATCTAAAGGACCCGCTTTTAAAAAAGTTTGATGGGTTTTAAAATTTAGTATTGTCGCTTTCGCACGCCCCACTACACATTCAAATCAAGCTATGACACTCCCCAAACCATGGAGAAATTACCTACTCCCAAAACTACAAAGAAAAATAAAGATTTTGATATCTTTTGATCTTTCTTTCTTTTGACCAACTCTACCACCATTGAGGGTGCCCTATAGGTCAGAATGACCTCAATATGACAATCAATTGCAAGATGTGGTGGGAAGGATATGTGCCATCCAATGGTTAACGTACATTTTCGTGTAGCACATTTTTACAAATCTAACCGAGAACACATCATACAAATCAACTCAATAGACTAAAAATCTCAAGATCTATATAGATAAGTATCATTTGCCCAAAAAAATACATAGTGCCACTACTAGTACGACAATTTAAAGGATTTACCACTAATATCACTATAGTGTTTAAAACAAAAAGCATCTTTGTGACACACTTCTTCACCCAAGTGCAACCAAAGTTGTCTTAGTGTATTGAGACTCTTTTGCCAAAGCCTTGATGCATCGGTACACAACACTTGAGTGTTAAAACGCTCTTGATCCCACTCTCCACAATTCTCAAGGTTGTGTTTATTGGAATGTGATGTCAAAAATGCTATCGCGGCTACATTCTATGATGTCATGGTGGTCATCTTCAATACTACAACTCCATCAAAGAGCCCATGTGTGTCGACAACAATTACACAAAAACACTTGTGAGAAATGTTTAAATTTCATGTGATACCAAATAGTGAGACCACATATTGACTCAATTAATCTGTTCATTTCAATTGAAATGGATGTACATGAAAATTGTCCTCAATCATCATATCACATGTTCAAGCCCACAGATCATGCACGAGTGACCCTCATCACTCATGTCATGTCTATCCTTCTATGTATCAAATAAAATCTAGTAATTAGGCAACACATGGAACACAATATCACTAAATTTGTCATATATCCTCCTATAATGTGTGGCTAATCTAGCACAATCATAGAATATGAGATAGTTCGTTGTTATTCAATGTTGCGTGGTTCGCCTTCATACCCTACCCCCAAGTGATGACCAGCCTCTAACGCCTTGTGCATTGGCTGGCCAAGCGTCTTGGATTGGTGCTCGAGAGCTACTTGGCCCTTGATGCCTTGTGTGTATGATAGCCAAGTGCTAGTGTTGGCAGCTTGTCTATGCTAGAGTGTTGGAAGGCCTAGCAATGCCAACCCCTTGTCGCACCATGTCCATAGCGAGATTGGATGGTGCTTGATTATGCATGTATCGGGTCTCTTTGCATCTTTAATAAGAGCATGATGATGACACCTTAGATGGTTTAGTCAAATTCCTTCTCTTATACTCTAGTGCTCTACTTCATGTCCTCCCTGAATGAGGGAGGAACACTTAGGTCCCAATAGGCACCTTAGCCTTGTCAAAGGAGGAGTGGCTGACGAGAAAGTTTAGGCTTTCTCGACCAACCGAACCCGAGTGGTGGCGAATACTGTTGAACTTCCATCGACTGGACACCAATAGTCCCTTCAAGAAGTTAACCACCATATATGTCATTCATGTGGCTAGTTAGCATGCAAAGTTCTCGTTTATCACAAGAAAAGTGGTTGGTACAGTCAAAAAATGCCTCGTGTTTGTTTGGTCCTATTCATGCAACACTAAAATATAGACAATTAATCAAAAATAGAATCTCACACAAACATGAACCCATAGTACAAAGTGCATTCAATATAATATAACAAGTATCATCTTGTATGATATAAGAAAAAAATAAAATAACTGGAGTTATGCCACATACTTGCTAAATTTTGGTTGTAGTTGTGTCTTTCCTTTGGAGGTAAATCCTCCATCCTTTGCCTCAGCCTCCTTGCCTTGGATCTTCTTGAAAGGACGAGTCTTCTTTTTGCCTTTAGATGTGAAGTTTGCTTTCTCATCACCATTATGTAGTGACAAGGACCCCATTCTTGTTTTGAGATGTAGAAGCCTACCCTCCTCGGCCACAAGAACATTATGCAATTTATCAATTGATGGAAGTTGGTCTTGAATAGCAAAAGATTGAACTAGATTAGAGAACTCATCTCCTAATCCATTCAAAATTACTTGTACTAGTTCATTGTCTTGGATCTTCTCTCCTATAGATCCCAATTCTTTGTCCAAAGATTTTATCCTTAGGACATATTCTTGTCTATTTTCTCCACTTCCCCTCATGCTTTGCAAGATCAAGTTTCTTAGCATAAGCACTCTTGAAGTGTTATTGGATTCGTAAATGTTCTTTAGTGAATCCCAAGCCTCTTTTGATGAGGTACAAGAAGCCACCTCCTTCAAGAGGTCATTGCTTAAGAGGGAGATATCTTCTCTATTTGATATTACTGACCTTAGAGAGGCAAAATGCTACTTGGGAATACAAATTGAAAGAGACAAAGTGAATGGAAGTATCTACATACATCAGCAATGTTAGAAATAATAGATTATAATGTTAGTTTCCCATAGGTTACTTTGACCCAAAAGGTTGAGACTTGTGTAACCATGGGGTAGGCTTATTATTTAGACCATTTTTTTTAGTTAAGTTGGACCCAATTTTGGTCTAGTGGAAACTCGTGGGTCCAAGTAAAGTCTAATTATGTTAAGGGACCCTATCTTAACTTTTGGGAGTGCCCTATAATTAGTAGTGGGTTTTGGAAGGTTCTAGAACTTAGAGTTTAGAAGAGTCTAAGCCCTTGGAAGGCCAATTTATATGTACTCATTGTTCATTTGTAATTCATTCCCTTTCAAGCATTGCTACTACTTTCTCTCTCCCTGAGGGTGCCTAACCCTCTCCCTCTTCTTCTTCTTCTTCTTCTTCTTCTTCTTGTATATGGAGATTGAATGCTAGAAGGATCTTGGCACTTTGATTTCCTACAAGCAAAGATATATTAAGAAGTTGTTAGCAATGTAGGGCTAATCTAACCCTCTTCTTGTATTTTAGTTGTTCTTGGGCAACTTGAGGCTCTTCCTCAACTCCTGAAACAATATCAAAGAGGTCATGAACCACAAGTAGTGATTCCATCCTCACTTTCCAAACGGAATAGTTTGTGGAAGTTAGTTTCTCACTAGATTCTAACATATATCCACCCATGGATGACATTGTGAATGAAAGCCTATGAGATGCACAATGATCTCTTGATAAACAATTATCTAAGATAGATTTCTAGCTTTCAAAAAGCTTCTAATCTTGGCCCAATCTAGTTCAACTTGGATGATGGTATAATAGATCTACTTCAAATATCCTAGCAAATCACTCCTCCAAAAGATTGATTCTAGTACAGTTTTGTTTGATATTTCACACACACTTAAGATATGAACAAATTAGCCTTATAGATCTAATCTAATACTTCAAAATGAATTGTTTCAATGATTCAAATCACTATTTGATCATTAGCATTCGATAGATTGAAGTAGATCTAGACAATGCACCAAGAACCTTGAATTTTGGACTAATATGCACATTTTTGGGTCGAAAACACTAAAGGAACTTAATTTGAAGGTTGCTGTACGGTTTCACATGTGTGGATAGTACTTCAGCAGCCCACAAATTGATCTTGACCAAAAATAATGATGATACCTCTCTCCTTGAACTTGCCCTCTCAAGTAAAACTCAAAAACAACACATTGTCAATGATTTCACAAGAACTATTAATCATTAAGATCACTCTTAGACTTGGCTCTGATACCATGTCAATTTCTAGAGGAAAAGGCCAATTATGATTGTACTTATCAATCATTAAAAGTTATCAATCTTGATCTAGATTCTTTATACTATGATTTAAGCAAGAGCAATGGATCACATGATTAAAAACTTGGATGAGCGGCATCACACGTGTGGAGGACAATACCTGTACGGCCTTTTTACAGAGAGTAAAGTACTCAAGCTTAGAAATGCATTTCAATCACAAAAACACATACAAATGTGGAAAATACAAGCAAGACTAGAAATTGCCAATGTCACATCAATTTCTCATTGATTTGGTTGATCCCTTCATAGATCAAGTACATCCACAAGTTGCGTACTGTCCAGCAAGCCTTCACACGTGTGAAGAGTGCCTAGTCATCCAGATCCACCAATGGGAGCCATATGTGCTCATTTCCCAAAGTTGACTATTCTCTTTGGCTAGAAAACAAAAAGCTAATCTTCCACATTTATAGGAATATTCTCTATAAAATAGGATCTAATAGAATCTGCATATCTTATCATCTAGAAGCTTATCCACACGTGTGAATGGTATCTTGACATGTGTGAGTAATAACTCATTCACATGGAAGTCCAATCTATTTACATAAAGTTTGACCAATTTGACCAATTTCAAGATTCTACTCAAAGGTCAATTTCACACAGTGTAGATCTAGCTAAAATCAATCTAACTTTATAAAAGTGACTTATGTACATTCTTCACATGTGGGAACAGACTCCACACGTGTGAAATCCTATCAAGATCAATTATGTTAAGATCTACAAAGTAGATGAAGTTGGAAGTGATATTTTCAACACTCCTCCTCACTTCTAACTTGGCAAGTCTAATGTACATCTATCTACAACTCCAAGAGCATCTCTTAGCTTGAAAAATGAATCTTTAGCCAAAGGTTTGGTTAAGATATCAGCTATGCACTCGGATGATGACACATGATGAAGGTGAACCTCCTTGGATTGCACCTTCTCCCTCACATAGTGATGAGCTATCTCAATATGCTTTGTTCTAGCATGGAAGATCGGATTGGTAGCAATTTGTTGAGAAGCTTGATTGTCACAATAGATGCAAGGGATCTCCTCGGCCTTTAGCACTTGAAGCTCCACCAAAAGTCTTCTTAGCCAAAGGAGTTCTTTGGTTGTTGAAGTCAATGCCTTGTACTCGGCTTCACAAGAGGAAAGAGAAATTGTATTTTGCTTTTTGGAAAGCCAAGATATCACTCCTCCACAAAGAAAAGTGACAAATGCACTTATGGATCTTCTATCCATCTTGTATCCTGCAAAATTTGAATCCAAAAATGCCCTCAAGTACAAGTTAGATCCTTAATAGAGAATGCCAAAAAATCTAGTAGAAGAGACATATCGAAGCACTCTCTTGGCACTTTTCCAATGATGCATCAAAGGACCTTGCATATATTGACTTAACTTGCTTACACTATAGCTCAAATCTGGTCTAGTGATTGTCAAATAGATTAAGGAGCCTATTAGCTTCCTAAAGAGTGTGATATCCTCAAAGGATGCTTCATCACAGTCCTTAGTAACTTTACAAACTTGATCCATAGGGGTGTCAATCCCTTTACAATCTTTATGCCAAACCTTTCAAGAATGGAAGTAGCATACTTTGATTGACTTATAAAAGTGAAATCACTACCTCTAGTAACTTCTATTCCGAGTATAAACCTAAGAAGTCCTAGATCTACCATCTTGAATTCACTAGACAAAGAAGCTTTAACATTCCTTATGCCTTCACCATCATTTCCTGTCAATTTGATATCATCAACATAAAGTACTAAAATGATGATCTTTCCATCATTACATTTGATGTACAAAGAAGGCTCATAAGAGCTAATCACGAAGGCAAGAGAGTAGAGAAAATCATGCAACCTAGAGTACCAAGCTCTAGGTGCTTGCTTCAAGCCATATAGACTCTTCCTTAAGTGGCAAACCTTGTCCTCCTCACCGTACTTGATGAAGCCCTCGGGTTGCAACATGTATATTTCCTCCTCCAAGTAGCCATTTAAGAAAGCAGTGGTCACATCCATTTGATAGAGATTCCATTTGAACAAAGTAGCAATACAAAAGATCAATCTAATGGTTACAAGCTTTGCTACAGGAGCAAATGTTTCTTCATAATCTATGCCTTTAGTTTGAAGAAACCCTTTAGCAACCAATCTAGCTTTGTACTTACTTATAGATCCATCTTGATTGTACTTTAGTCTATAGATCCATTTACATGCAAGTGGCTTCTTCCCATATGGAAGGTGAGTTAAGAAAACACAGTTTAAACACCTGACCGGATCAATCACCACAGCACAACATCAAGTGCAACAAGACAAGACAATAGAATTGCTCTCCACAGACTGTATATCCAACTAATCAGTAAGTACAAAGATAAAGTTGCTTAAAAGCACTCAAAGGGCTCGTAAAAGAAAGATGGCCCGATAATTCTAGAACTAAGCACACGTGGTGCCGTCGAAATAAGAAAGCTCTGTATAAGTCTATCATTGCTATTTTAACTCTCTTCCTCAATGATCAACGTCTCTCTTTATTTTAGAGTTTACTCTATTCATGGAACATACCTCCATTTTCAAATGCAGATTCTATTGCATAATGGTCATGTGAAAAAGCAGTCACTATCGTTTACGCATTGGAATGAGACAGGTAGACGACACTATGCCCAGAAAAGAATCATAATCTTGGCCCCTCCAAGGCTCACTTAACTCTTTCCAAGGCAAAATGTCATCTGCCAGGTCGTTCCATAACACATTGAGATCACTAATCCACAAAACCCAAGTTTAATACTACATTCCATAGTCAAGGCCTTAGGCTACAGAACCAGAGAGCTCCGGCCTCTCCTCGGGCCTCTAAGGCTCTAGCCTCTAATACTCTATAGGCTCTTATCACCTTGTCTTGCGGGCTGCAGCGGCGAACCTGCTCACTGCTCAGTGATTCTACTTCTGGGGAGGGAGCCGGAGTACTGAGTAGGGCCCTGGGGAATACTCACGACTCACTGCACTGCACATCTGATATGATCTGAATGAAGTCTCTGAGCAGGAGCAGACGTCCATCATGTGAGATGCTATCGCGATCGCGATTGGTCTGTCTCCCATTCATTAACAATCGTACCATATCTCATCTCATCTCCAAAATGGAGCATTGGAGTAGTTACTTACGTGTAATATGTAAACCTGTTACTCACTATACTATGATAATGGTCTGTACCAATTACAATTGACAGGGAAACGGGCAACACGCTTCTCTCTTCATACGATATACGGAAGCGCTCAGGCGCATCCATAAATATAATAATAAATACATGTGTACATACTTTAGAATACCGACAATACGGTCCCCTTTCTGAAACAAAGTCATATGTGGCGGCGCTGCCTCCATTACAGCGTACAAACTATAAAACTTAATATATATATACCGTACACCGTACAGAGCTACATACATAATTATTAAAAGATTATATAATATGCATATATCCAAACATATAAGATATGTGTCCGTTGTCCCTGGACCCTCCCTAGCGGCCTAGGCCCTAGCCTGGAATTTGGCGTTAAAGTTTATTATTCGCCTTTCTTGTTGGAGGCCCAGGCCCTTTTGTATTTGTAAGTTTCTAAGGACGTGCATGGTGTACTATGAGATAATTCTGTTTAGGAAGGACCTTCAAGTAAAGATGGTACCCTAAGGCAAAAGGCTCTTCAATGCCGGAACTGCCAAGAAGGTATAAATTCCTTGGTGTAACAATGTTTTTCACCCGCTTTTTAAACCTTGTTTTGTTATTTTTTTTACATGCACCTTTTGGACGGAAAGTGCAGGTAAAAAAAAAGGTAAATTTTGTTTATTCACACTTTAGCATATTGATTTTGGAAAATACATGCAAAAAATTTTGAAAAAGAAGAAGAAATAAAACCATGGAAATGTAATCTTAATTAGCATAATATATTTGAACTCATGTCTAGGCTTGGATTAGCCTATTACTTAGATCTTGGATCACATTTTGATACTACACCCCTTGGAGCACTCCAATTTCTTACATTTTTATTTAAAGTTCTTGATTTTAAAAAAAACTTGCCTTCTAGATCTTGCATTTCAAATTGCTTCTTGTCAAAACACTAGAAATTTATTTTAATACATTATCATATCAACTCAATAAACCTATGTAAGCTAAGCTTTATAAGCTCACCATTCCTATACTTTGACCACTTTCTAAAACATTCCCTTGAAGCTCATCTATGTTATAACTTTATGACATATTTGGTTAGATAGAAATGAATTCAAGAATGGTGATTTTTCCATCTCCCCTTACTTATTTTTAAAGAGGCTAATACTCTCGTCTCCTTGAGATAATTTATTCTTTATGTTCTTTTGTATACATTTCTTAATCTATGGATAAGCTTTTAGAGAGAACTAAAAATTCTCGTCAAGGAAGTTTAAGGTTTACAACCACAAACAATTGCATATACATTAGGAGTTCTACAAAGGAGCATAATAAGTAGTAGACTACCTACGTTTTTATTTTTTTTATTGATTGAGGCTATTTAAGTGACTTCTCACTCTTTCACAAGTTAATCTTTGATGTCATGATGTATGGCAATATATGATGTTAACATGAGGTAGTATGCTTGAATATAGAGTTCATGTATGTTTGTGTGTCTTTGGTGTTTTTTTTTCCAACAAGTGGTGGGAGACAAACTATGTGCAACAAGTGGTGGGAGCGAACTATGTGCAAAATTCATCATTGTATCATTCAAATCAAAATCAAGTTCACGTGCATGTGAAAGCTTTGTGTTCATATTAATTTGATAGGTAGTAGGTGTGATAGGTAAGTCCATTTTTCAGCTTGATATTGACTTATTTCATATTGTAACCATGAGTTGATCCTATTAGTTTTTTTTACATCGTAACCATGTGTTGATATTTTTTTTTTTGTAACCAATGATTTGATTCTATTGGCTTGATATTTACAATTATACATTACAACAAAATTTTGGGGGTGAGCTAATGGCAGTAAGGTTGACGAGGGCTAACAAGGAAATCTCAATACAAGAAAAAAAAAATTGTATTAATTAAAATTTTAGTGTTTCACAGGCCGCTCACATTGTGACGGGCAACGTGAGCAGCCCGGGACCACCCCACCCCCCCCTCCCCTCGTGCTTTCTTGGAAGGGGGGTGTGTGTGCCATGGCGCCCCCGGGCCGCTGCGCCCCCAATCGGGCTAGCGGCCCGGGGGGTGGGAGAGCAAGTTGCGAAGGGGGAGGGAGCAGGAGAAAAGGACGGGGGAAGAGGGGAGCGAGAGGTACAAGGGGGGGGGGGGGGGGGGGGGGGGGGCGGCATTGTACCCCATGCCCCCTCCCACCTTTTTTTTGAATTTTTTTCTTTTTTCATTTTGGGAGCCCAATGAAATATTGGGCCCCATCCCTCTCTCTCTCTCTCTCTCTCTCTCTCTCTCTCTCTCTCTCTCTCTCTCTCTCTCTCTCTCTCTCTCTCTCTCTCTCTCTCTCTCGCACAGATAGACACACCATCGGCCGCCCGTCATCGACGGGCACACTTCGCTAGTGCCATAGAAAAATAATAATGAAAACTACATTGTCTTGAAGTCTAAATACAAGAGAAAAAAATGCCAAAAAAAATCATGAAAACTATATTGTTCCTCTATAATTGGTTTCATAAGTTATTGAAGAATATTAATTTTCAAAAAGTCATAGATGTTTTCCTCTCAAGAAAAGCAATGATAATAAGATTGACAAGGGCTAATAACAAAATCTAAATACGAGAAAAAGAATATTATGGAGAGTGCACGCTCCATGATGAAGCAAATGGGCTTGACCGGTTCACTTTGGTCGGAAGCGTGCAATGCGGCAACGTTCTTGCAAAACAGGAGCCCCACAGTTGCGATTCCAAATGTAACTCTCAAAGAAGCATTTACAGGAATAAAGCCAAAAATTAACAAGTTTTGTGTCATCGGATGTAAGGCCTATGTACATGTGCCAAAGGAGGAGCGAAAGAAAATTGATGCCAAAGCAATCAAATGTATCTTCGTCGGTTATGATGAGAGGACGAAGGCATACAGATGTTTTGATCCTGTAATGAACAAAATTCACATAAGTACAGATGTGATCTTTGATGAAACGCATAGGTATGAAGATGAAGACCATGCAAGTGGTGAAAGCATCAAAAGACTTCCCACAATTTTGGAGGAAGAAAATGAAGAAGATGTTCCACAAAATGATGCACATGAAGATGAGAGTCGAGAGGGCGAATATGAAAGGACTCCACCTATTCAAGAGCCTAGGGGGAGGTACTTGCCAATAGGAGCAATAAAGGAGAAACCAGTTGGAAGTAAGAGACATTACTTAGACACTCCTTGGGATACATACTCTCCACATAGTGTATCACCTGAATCTAAGATACCAAAATGGTATGAAAAGATCATGAAGGACGCAAAGCTAAATCAACCAGGATCTAGTACACAAGGAGAAGTGAGAAGATCAATGCGGGAAAGGAAGTCTCCCAATCATTATCATGTGAACTATGCCCTAATGAGTGACATTTTGAAGTGTCGAGAGCCATCAACCTTTGATGAGGCAAAAGATCACAAAGAATGGCAAAGGGCAATGGAAGAGGAAATAGAATCTATCTACAGGCATGATACATGGGAGTTGGTTGATCTACCACTTGGAAAGAAACCCATTGACAACAAATGGGTGTTTAGAACAAAGTTTCATGCGGATGGCACGATAGCAAAGCATAAGGCACGCCTAGTAGTAAAGGGTTATGAGCAAAGCAAAGGAGTTGACTATGAAGAGACATTTTCTCCAGTGGCTAAGTGGACTACGCTACGCCTTATCATTGCCTTAGCATTTCATTTTGGGTGGACGATCCATCAAATGGATGTGAAGTCCACATTTTTGAATGGTGACTTAGAGAAAGAAGTTTACATGGTCCAACCACAAGGCTTCATGGCAAAAGGGCAAGAACAGAAGGTATGTAAACTACATAAAGCACTTTATGGCCTTAAGCAAGCGCCACGTGCATGGTATGGATGCATTGACAATTACTTTCTTTCTCATGGGTTTGTAAGAACAAATTCAGATCCAAATCTTTATGTTCTTATAAATGATGACAACATTGCCTTGATTGTACTTTACGTTGATGATATCATTATCACGGGCAATGATGAGAACCTCACTCGTTCTATCAAAGCCAACTTATGCAAGCAGTTTGAGATGACAGATTTAGATCTTATGCACTATTGCTTGGGTGTCAAAGTATAGCAAACTGGCAGTGATATCAGGTTATGTCAAAACAAGTATGTGGGCGAAATATTGGAGAGATTTCACATGACAGAGTGCAAACCTTCCATCACCCCTTGCGAAGCTGGTAAGAAATTATCTCGTATTGATGATAGTGCACATGTTGATGCTATTCTATTTCGTCAGCTAGTTGGGAGTTTGATATACTACACGTCTTGATATCTGCTATGTTGTAAGTTTGATTAGCCAATTCATGTCATCACCCACTATGGACCATTGGAAAGCTGCAAAAAGGATTTTGAGATATGTGAAAGGTGCACCTAACCTTGGCCTAATCTACAAAAGACAAAGTGTTTTACCTAAATTACAGAATTATGTTGACACTGATTGGGCAGGAAGTATAGATGATAGAAAGTCAACAACAGGCTATACCTTCAATTTTGGTAGCGGTTGTTTTTCATGGTCTAGCAAGAAGCAAGATACTATTTCTCTTTCTTCTACATAAGCCGAATATAAAGCGTTGAGTTCTGCTACCTAGGAAGCTATTTGGCTACGTAAGTTGTTATGTGAGATTGGCATGAAGCAGGTAAATCCTACTGTTATTTTCTGTGACAGTCAAAGTGGAATACAATTGGCTAAGAATCCTATCTTTCACGCAAGGACAAAACATATTGAGGTGAAATATCACTTTGTGCATGAGAAGTTACAATCTGAAGATATAAGTATTGTACATTGTTCTACGTTATCACAAGTTGCTGATATATTGACAAAAGCTTTAAGTAAAGAAAAGTTTGAGACTTTTAGAGCCAAACTTGGCTTAGACCTGGTTATGTAAAAAGCCTTTACTTGTAATACTATCGTGGAGGTATGTTCCATGAATAAAGTAAACTCTAAAACAAAGAAAGACGTTGATCATTGAGGGAGAGAGTTAAAATAGCAATGATCCACTTATACAGTGCTTTCTTATTTTGACGGCACCACATGTGCTTAGTTCTAGAGTTATCGGGCCATCTTTCTTTTACGAGCCCCTTGAGTGCTTTTTAAGCAACTTATCTTTGTACTTACTTATTAGTTGAATATACAGTTTGATGAGAGTAATTTTGTTGTCTTGTCTTGTTGCACTTGACATTGTGCTGTGGTAATTGATCCGGTCGGGTGTTTAAACTGTGTTTTCTTAACTGATCCAAATATGAAAAGTGTTCTACCAATTCCATTAAAATATGTTCACATATGCACATTGCATGCTGAGGTTCGTATTATTGAAAAACTAATTAACCTGCATACTCTACTAGCATGGAATCTTAAACCAGAGTCAGTGGCCAAAGCAGCAATTAGGAGGTTGGAAATAGTTCTGTCAAATGCAGGACTACATAAAGGGAATGTCACGATTGAAAAAAGTGATAGGCTCTCCGGAAAAAAAGGAAACGTTCCTAATAAGCTATCAATTGGAGGTGCTAAAGCAAGAAGATTCTTATGCAATCACACATGCAAAGAATCAAGTGTCAGATACGAAATTTGAAGAGAAATTGTTCAAGCCACACGAACATTGGAAGGAAGTAATCGAGTGGAAAAGGGACAAGTGTGGACCAACTTAGACAAACTCGTAGGTGTTATCAGGAAAGAAAACCTATCATCAGAAGATATGAGGACTTTGCAAAATCATTGCACCACATTTGTAAAATTTGTACATAATTGTTGGGGAAAAGACAACGTTACTCATTTCATGGTGCTAATCTATATCATTATCCGGTACTTTTCTCATTCAGGCTTATATTTTTTTCTACTTATGTAACTAATCAAAACTATTGTTTGCAACACATCCTTCTTCATCATGCAACTTATTTTGCAAAGGAATATGGGAGCTTAAGTATCTGGTCATCACAAGGCATGGAAAAATCTCATTGGCAAGCAAGGGGAGCATTTCATAGAGCAACAAATCATGGAGGACACAATTCAAGAAATAAATATTTAGTTCAACTTTTTCAGTGGTTTTACAAAAAAGCACAATTTAGATATCTAACTAAAAACTCGCCAAGTATTACGATATTTTGAAAGGCATTCAAATTCATTACAAAAGAGAGATCCTTGTAATATATCAAAAATCTATTACAAAAAATTATTTAATTATCATCATCATCATTCTCTTCAAGATTCAGACGAATGGTATTGTCATGAAGGAATAGTCTCCTTTCATATGGATCCAAAAATTCTAAATTTTTCCTCTTGCTCATATCAATGTAACCCAAATAAAGGGCCATTGCAGATGATCTTTTTGTAGTCTCATTGGGAGTATAACCCAATATCTTAATAGCCAGATCTCTCTTCGCAAAAATTATTTTATATGTTTCTCTTGCGTACTTATGGCCTCCTAAACAAACTGATAATGATTTGATGGCCATAATGAAAGTGGTTGCATATGGATTATAAGATGAATGATATATACAAATGAGATAAAGAAACATCTTTTCTCCCGGCTGATACACCTCGGACACCCCCATGTCTCATACCAAAGACATCTATTTCAATAGCATCCCGTAAACAAGAAAAGACAATAAATTTAGAATGATACATAACACTGCAAACAAAATAAGAAAACTGAACAATATCAATACCAATAAAAAATAAAAAAACTGAACAATATCAAGACCAATATAATATCTACTTACCAAATCATAATCATCTTAATTAACGACGTTTGCTCTGCTGATCTGATGTCCTTCCAATGGCCTCTACTTTTCCGGAGGAGATATATCTAGCCCTAAGGGGGATATCTTTTTTGAAATTCCAAAAATTCCTCCTCTGTAGGCAAAGTTTTTTCATAAGCTTTAGATTTTTCAATCATGGCTTCCAAGGCCTCATTGCCAGATTTTCAATTGCCATCTTTATCATAATCTATCTCACTTTCAAAGTCATCATATGAGAAATCAACAATGTCAGAAAATTCTGATAAATTTTGAATAAAAATTGAGAGGATTTCATCCTCTCTCAAATTCAATACATCTTCTATATCATTAAATGAAATATAACATTCATTATCTATAAAATATAAAGGAACATCGAGTAGAGTTAATTTATTAATAGAAGATGCAGATGGAAGAGAATCAGAGAGGATTATAGAATGAGGGAGAGTTTTTTGATAATCTGAAGCCATAGAAGCTTCAGCTTCAACACCTATATCAGTTTCTGCATCATTTACATCAAATGGAACAAGTGCAAATGCTTCGATCAATGGAACAGTTGAAGATTCAACAGACTCATCATCTAGAATTTCAGCAGATATGTAGAAGACAAAAGCCATTCCTTTGATTAAAAGGCGACATATTCTTTTGTGAATATCACAGTATATTTCTTTTGAAATGGTCATGCAGGTTAGAGTACTTTCTATTGTGTTTATGCTTAGAGGATGGTTGGGAATGTACAAGGTCCTGAAAATGAACAAAACAAAAATTATCTATATCCAAAACAGGAGTACTAATAATCTGAGAGAAATTATCAAGATAAGAAATTAAACTATAACAATTCTCATATACTAGCTTATCGATATCGAAGGGAGCAAAAAAAATACTAGCAAAATACTCTAATTTGTTAGATGGAATGTCATTGGCATTAAAAAAATCCATAAGTTTGTCATCTGAGGCCATGGAGGAACTAGCCATATTGAATCCGATATCGGTTCAACACGACAGATAGATATCGGTAGAGGAATAAACCAAAGTGCGCGTGCTGATCCAATATGGTATGTCCGAGAATGAAATTTTTCGAAAAGCACTTGTCGAAAGTGGCTGATATCGATTCAGCGCGCCTAAATGAATACAAGCATGCACAACAAGGGATGGCGCGCGTTCAGAATAAAAAAAAACAAGAAGACTAAAGAGTTCAGAATAAAAAATCACGGAAGTGAAATATAGAAAGTGGTGCAGATATTTATAGCCAATTCATGTTGATCACAGCCATACATTTGTCAAATAAAGAATTGAGATTTACAATCTATATTTATCCACCAATCAGAATGAGACAAATTTGTATCTACGTCGAAATGCATTAACTAGTCTATAATTAGATTCAACAAATCATCATTAGCCCTGACCCTAGAATCTGTACCTGCGTCAGATTATATTAAATAGACAATCACTAGCCTCCTAGAATAATCATTAAAAAAATTATAAACAAATGATTAATGGATATCATTGAAAAACGTGTACAAAGAGAATTAGTACAATCTCTCGCCCTATTTAAGCACCGTAAAGACAAAAATTTTCCTTTTGAGATAATGTTCATTCAGAATATTTTCATAAGTCTTTCATTATGCATTCCAGTATTATTTTTCTGCGTATGGGATATTGGATCAGTGCGCCTGGCAGACGATGTATTTGTTGTATTTGGACCGCGAGTGTCGAATCGCTATTCCAAGACCAAAATATTATCAAAATTTTCAAAACTATTGGACGCTATATGCATGATCAAAGTTTGATTTGAAAGACTCCTCATACTGGCCAAAGTTATGCAAAATCTATCGAATCAAGCTCTGATCATTCATATTCCGTCCAATATCGAATGAGCGCGCGATAATACATACTCTGGTTTTCAAATGCTTTAAATGTGCGTTGATTAGCTATCGGGTGAAAATCTGGCCTTTGAAACTCTCCAAAATTGTAACTATTGGATATGAAAAAAGTTTTATATTTAAAGCTTAACGTTGTCAATTTTAGCATTAAATGGTAGAAGTGTGACAGCATACTTTGGTAGCATTAAATGGTAAAAGTGTGACAACATACTTTTGTAGCATTAATTCTGGTTAATTCGATATGGACTAATCATTTTGATGACTGATGGATATTTAGATTGATTTGATTGACAAGCCTCTGTGTAATCATCATCGTAAACCGAACCTCGGATATCCAAACCACCACGTTTGCAATTATTTCTGATTTTCTCTATACTCTAAAATTTTTTTGCTTATAGTTATTTGCATCCATGCGATAGCGCGCTCAAAAACAACTTCCTTTCATCCGTTACTACTCGCTCAGGTATCGCTTTGACGCGCCCGACCTGAGGTCTGATCATGAAATCAACATTATCGCGCGCTGATCGGCTACTACACAGAAATGGCACGGACCAAGCAGACAACACGAGGGCATTCAGGTGGAATACCAATTTCAGGTGCGGATTAGGAAAATCCACAACCACCATCTCGTCCACCACCACCTCCTCCTAGGCCAAGGGGCAAAAGAAGAGACCCACCCTGGCTCAAGGATATTCGGAAGCTTCAGAAGACAAACGATCTTCTGATTCCAAAATCTCACATACAGAGGTCCATCAGGCAGGTGACAAGGAGTCTATCTATAGATGTGAGATGGACAGTAACAACAATTGAGGCACTGCACACAACATATGAGAATTTCCAAGTCAAATTTTTTTTTCCGATACTGTTGTTGCAACTGTCCATGCCAAGAGGGTGACCATCATGCCCAAGGATTTCAACATTGTGTTCAGGCTTCAAGACACATATGACAAGTTTGCTGAATACTTTAGACGTGCCATCTCATCTCCTCTAAAACAAGATTCAGAGAGGAGAAAACGAAAGCAATCTCAACCAACCTGGCTTGTAATTCGTATGCAGAGCGGGAGTGTTTCAAAGAAGAGGAGGTCTCTTGACCCTCCATCTAAAGCGAGGGATTTTTCCAAGCCAAATCCTCTGAATACTATACTTTCTTCTAGGCATTCTCCTCCTAATTCTCCTTCTTCTCCTCCCACTCCATCTTTAACTTCTCCTGCTAAATCTTCCTCTCCTAATAAATCTCCACCTCCTAAATCTCCTCCTCCTAAACTTGTAAATATTAGTTCCCCTCCTATTCTTGGAAGCGATTTAGATGATTTTGTTAGTGTAAAGGTAGAATCAATTTTAAATGACAATTCTTTATGTGGTTTATCAGTACTTTCCGTCACCCCCTGCACTTGCCTTTGTAAATACTCCTCAATATGTACAGTATGACCAATTGTTAAACACGTATCTTAAAGGTTTAGGTCCTCGATATAGTTTTAGGATGTCGAAGACCAATGCTGGTCTCCCCCTTTCTAGTTTAGATACTAGTGAATTAGAAAGTAGGGATAAAATGCTATGGGACAATGTAGGAGGTGGGGCAATTCAGTACTGGATGGAGTTCTTCTAGACTCCATTGTTTATAGATGTTGCATTGTTTCCCCTTCAATTCATGGCTGCATTTGATTTTCCTGATTTCAAAAGTCTGCACGATGATATGCTCCAATACATCAGATTGGGAACTCCAATTTTCGTGTTGCCATACATAACAAAGTAAGTGCCTATTTTACAAATTTTATTTTATTAAATTTTTCATATGAATTTTGATTTCACATTGATTATCATAAATTTATTGTTTTCTGATTTCAGTGATTATTGGAGCTTATATGTGTTGTCCTTGTACGTCAATGATGAGGGTGTGTGTAATCCAATTTGTATAAAGATGAACTCTATTACACACACACACAAAATTGCCAGGATCCATATACAGAAAATATTGGAACTCTTTCCAGTACCAAATGCAAAAGCATATTTGTAGTTGAAAATGGTTGATGCAGAGGTATAAATTTTTCAATATCGGTTCGATGCGCCCTTGTAGTTATTGTTTGGTTTATTTTCATTACGTGCGCACTGATCCGATATTCAATCATTTTTTTTTTATATCGGTTTGACGCGTGCTTGTTTTCGTTGCAGATTTTATTCTTACATCCTACGTGTTGATTAGATATCTCATAATATTCAAATTTGGATTCTGCAGTCCTCCCAACAGGTTGATTCTGTCAGTTGTGGTTGGTATACCGTATGCAATGCCAAACACTTTTTCAATTGGCTTGCATTACAAGATAGACTTTCAAATCTGGAAGGGGTAATATTCGATTAATTACTTTTAATTGTGTTTTTGTTTTTTTCATATACAAATTCCTATTAACTGATCTTTGATTAATTACATTTAACTGTGTTTATGTTTTTTTTTTTTTTTTTTTTTTTTCAGTTTTAATGCCTGAAGGTCTCCCCAATAGAGATAATGCACTTCAGGCAGGAGATCATAAAGCTTGTGATCGAAAATTCATATCCAGTTGCAGTAGCCGAGTGTTCTCCACCCAAGCTACTTCTAACTGGAGAAATGGAGTTAGAGATCATAGATAGTTGATATTGATTAAATATTCGTCTCACTTGATGTGGATGAGACACATGTACAAAATTTTTTAATAGAAATATACTTACAGTTTTTCTATAGTTGTTCTTAACTTGTTTTTTTTTCTCTTATCAATTTAGGTTATGATTCAATCATCTTCAATTTCTACTGTTTTTTGACATGTTTGTTTTTCATAGCCTTGGTCTACCTTGCCTTTACCATGGTCTTTTTTTAGATAAGTTCAGAATGATGATCTGATCGAACCTTTGCCACAACCAATCCAAACATACGACATTGGTTCACTTAGATTTGTTGCAACAAAGCTTTGATCAGATCATCATCTGAACATATCCAAAAATGCCAAGACAAGGACAATACAGACCAAGGCAATGAAGACCAAAAATACAACCGATATATGCGAGACTTCAACAAGGGCAAGCGTCGATTGTAGTGATCACTGGAGTTCAAGTGACTGGAGATCTCCCCAATGGAGATAGTGCATTTTCTGCAGGACACAATGAATCTTGTTATCAAAAACTCATATCATAGATAGTTGATACTGATTAAATATTCGTCTCACTTGATGTGGATGAGACACATGTACAAATTTTTTTAATAGAAATATATTTACAATTTTTCTATGGTTGTTCTAACTTGTTTTTTTTCCTGTTATTAAAGGTTATCATTCATTCATCATCAATTTCTACGGCTGTTCGACATGTTTGTTTTTCATAGCCTTGGTATGCCTTGCCTTTAGCATGGTTTTTTTTTGGATAAGTTCAAAAAGATGATATGATGGAACCTTTGCCACAACCAATCCAAACATGCGACAAACTTAGATTTGTTACAACAAAGCTTTCATCAGTTCATCTTCTGAACATATCTAAATATTTAAAGACAAGGACAATACAAACAAAGACAATGAAGACAGAAAATACAACCGATATATACGAGACATCAACAAGGGCAAGTGTTGATTGTAGTGATCACTGGAGTTCAAGTGACTGAAGATCTCCCCAATGGAGATAGTGCATTTCCAGCAAGAGACAATGAATCTTGCTACCATAAACTCATATTATCCAGTTGCAATTACATTGTGTTTTGCACCATGAAAATGGAGATCATAGAAATGAAAGAGCCTCATAGAAAAAGTTGTTCATAAATTTTCAAAAATGATGTGTATAGAACATTGTATTACACAATACAAAATTCCATAGTTCATAATCTATGGATCTTCAATTTCGATGGATGTTCCAATGTCTTTGCATTTTATATGCTCTTCCTACCTTACTCTTACCTGCACAAGAGAAATTGTTTTAGCTATATATTTAATAAAACTGATTCACTTAGAGATAGAAAAAAAAAATATTTTTATATGGCATAACGTACCTTTACACCACTCAATCGAAATTGATAGTACTGAGGTAGATTGAATTGCAACATGTCTAGTTCTGATCAAATGTGATTGGGACACCAATCTTCCTCGACCTCAACTATTGCAAGAATGTTTTCATTTCTTTTCACTGTTATCTGAAGTTGCTCTTGAGGGTTTATACCAAAATCTTGATCAAGTGGCTTTCAAACATTTTTGCATTTAATCCATCTTCTATAATACAGCAACAAAGTGAGCATTTGTTTTTCGATGTGATATCTAAATGTCATGGATGAGTAACATACTCTGCACTCAACTTGCTGATTTTGTTTTGTATCCCAACCATCATCCAACAACTCGACGATTATATCAGCACTCAAATCCTTACAAATAAACATTGTTTTCGTTCTCCAAACATTGCATTTGGAAAAAAAATCAACAAAAATAGTAAAAAGTAGATACCAACTTAATCTATTATTCTTTGATCTAATGTTACATTTTAATAAACTCTGAATATCAATATATAGCCTAGATCAAAAACTTTCTGAAATTGCTGCATCAGGAGAAATCCATGCCTCACTCAAAAAATCTGGTAGAGGATATGGCTCTAATCTACCAACTAAACCATTTTTATCAGGAAAATAGGTGTGATTATAAAAACAAAACTCTAGAGGTGATTTTGGAGAATGACCTTTATATTGTGAAATATCGATATTTGAATGTATGACATCAATTATTCCTGCAATCGATTGCACTGATTGCCATTCAGCAAAATTTGACGGATACAAATCTACAAAACCAACAAAAACATCTCATGAAAAACATAATTTAAAGAAAATGCTAAATCTAATGAAATTGAATATGAAAACTTACAATTGCATTTCCTTCTATCATTTGGATTCAGATCGTGAATGTTGAGCTCATTGTGAAGATAAGCATGCTGAACTAAAACTTCCGTGATAGATTGACCAGCAGTGATACTTTCAAATCCATTACCCTGTCTTTCCAAGAGCTTCTATATATGTTATCTAATCTTTTTCTTTTTCGGAATGAGCCTTTTGCAGAGGGATGTATCAAGATCCATTGATATTTTTGATATATTCTTGGTATCCATTGATCTTTTGCATTTTTTTCATTGCAAATATTGATTGCATCAATGGTTTCTCTTGGTCTCCGATTATGTGTAGCCATTAGTCGAAAATATGAGTACGCAAGCTAAGATCGGAGAGAATGTAGAGATTGCGAGATAAACCTAAGAATGACAAGAAAATGAGAGATAGAACGAAGAAAATGAGAGGTATACTTATGAATGACAAGAAGTTCCTTAACTACAAGGATTAGTTAACCAAGTTTATGACTATTGGCGTCAAATCAACCTCGAGTGAACAATGACGGGCAACATAAGAGTATTCGGACAATAACTGTGGTCCAATCACAATTATTTGTTCTGCCCGGCGGGATATTTGAAAATCACGAAAATTTGGCCAGGAAAGTTAAATACAATTTCCGTCCGTCAACCACTATTATAGTTCGTCACAGATGGACACCATTCATTGGCACACATAAGCGTTGAAAGCATGCGAAGTAAAAAATACAACATCTTGACAAAGGGCCCATTTTGAGTTCTAATATCCCCTAATGGACTTTTTACAAAAGTACATGTAAGAGAAAAACCAGCTCAAAGGAGCAATTGTTTCTCAGCTTTTTTGAAAAGAAGTAGGGGGGAGATGACAAAGTCACCATTCCCAAATTTTCCACTATTCCTTTCTAGCCAAATGTTCCAAAGAGTAATAATCCTAATGCATTGCCAAAAAGCATTAATCTTAACATCATAAAAAATGATCTTGTTCAGCATCAAAGTATGATTGAATCTTCTGAATCTGTTATGAAAGCGAGCAATAAAGAGATCAGTCATGGCAACTAAGGTGAGTCACATCTTCATCTAATATTTTTAATGATCCAAATTGATTATGGGGAACACCAATATCTAGGGCATAATAATAAGGCCTCATTATCTTTTAAAAATTTGATTGGCTATAGTTTTTAGCCCTTATAATAGAATGTTCTTGTGAAAAATTGCCTACATTGGCAAATCTAGCCATGTAGAATATGGTATATTTTGTCAATATTTTTTGTTAGTCACTTGAATGGCCAAAGTGCCACTTGTCAATCCACACCTAATGTAGGTTACCATGAGTCTAGAGGAGTCGTTGTGTTCATTTGGTAGTGATTCCTACTTTGTAGGATCTAGACCTTGATTTATGATGAGATTTGTACCTACCATGCACCTACTAAGCATGACTCTTGGATCTAGACTGGGGTTTCACTTTAGGGCAAGAAAGCTGAGTCTACTTCTTTATTACATGCTGGATTTTCACCTAACTTTGCAAAGGAAGTGTCTTTTACTATGTATTTCCATTCTCCATAGTGAGGAGATAGAAACTTGTTGGAGCCTCAAGGAGAAACTCGGATTTTCTCTCCTTGTATGGTGATTGTGATTGATTCCAATGAAACTCAGCTTTGGCACACTTCAAACTCTGTCTATAGGCCGTACTACAGCTTGATTTTCACACGTGGGAACTCGGATTATAGTTTATGATCACTGATTTGATTGTCTCTACTTGTTTTCTATCAAGCTACTAAACTAGATCTTGTTTTCTGTTGACTAGTATCTGATAGATTGGTCACAACAAGCACACAATCAACCTTGTGGATCATTGAAAGATCCATTTATGGTCTAGTACTGTACTTCTAACAGTTCTCATGGATGGAATATTGAAATTACATATGTCTCATGAATGGAATTTAAAAAATAGGTAACTCTCACAAATAGGATCAATAACATGACTATTCAAAGTGATTTTTGTTCATTTCTTTTTAAGATTTTCATATGACACAAATGTGATGTACAATAATGGGTGTTTGTCACCCATGATAAGAATATGATGGCTCGTCCTCTCGTCTCACCGCTACCATAGTTGAATAAGAAAACTCGCATTATATCCTTATAATGGGCCTCCAAACGACCATTATCTAGTCCTTAATGTTTTTTGTTTACTTGCAAATTTTTGGAGGATATACATGAAGAATTGTATTAGCATTTTACTTCATACAATTCAAGTGGATTATATTATGCAAAGAACTTCATTCAACTTATGATTTTAGCTTTGTGTATGAGCTATTTTGTGAAAATGAACACCACATCTCATTTGGTGGATCAGTTAGAAGAATGATGGGCATGACCATTTCCTTTGGCCCTTTGATTGATGTTTGCTCATGCAAGCCGATGCTTTGTAGAGTGTTTTTTCAGTACATTGTGCTACAAGTTAGTTGAGCTTCAATCACAACCTGAGCAAATCAAGATCTACTTTGAAGAGCCCATTGTTAATGAATTAGATTGAGTTTGGCCAAAAGTGTTTGAAATTCTACTTACGAAGGACTAAAGTGGGCCCTATTCTTCAGTCACTTTATAAAATGGCAGCATTGATATAAGAAAGGCCGGGTTAAAAAGAACAAGGGATATTTCCAAATACCCAATTTCGACTACTCTAAGACTTTCAACCATGTAGTCACATTATCAGATTACTATTACCTTATGCAACTGTAGAGAATATAGAAATTCACCAAATGGATGTGTAGACAACTTTTGTAAATGGAGTTGTTAAAGAGTACATGTACTAGCTTGAAGGTTATGAGTTGAATGGCAAGGAGAATATGGTATGCAATCATATAGATCAAAATAGACTTCTTTATAAACTTTAATTTTGTACCAAGCTATTCTTCAAATGTATATCATAGGGCCATAAGAACTTCCTTTATTATTGTTAGATTGTATGTTGACGGTACATTTCTTTTTGGCAATGCCATCACATCTATTAAGAAAGTAAAATATATGTTGTGAAATGAATTTGATATGGCAGATCTAGGTGGAGCACAATTTCCTTGGCATTCAGATCCATAGAGACAGGTCTAATAGACCGCCATATTCAAGTCAACAAAGATACATTGAAAATCTAATGCACTATCATGATTCTCAAAATTGTAAGTTGCAGATTTTTCAATGGATCAAGGATTAAAACTATCTAAGGAAATGTGCCCTCAAATAGATGCTGAATGAAGGAGTATCCATTTCAATCACTTATTGGATATCTATGAAAGAGTGCTTTGGTGTAAAACCAAAATTTATAGGTTGTCCTAAGTTCTTAAGACACTATCCACTATGTATTTTTGTTGGAAAAGCAAAACAAAATGATAAAAACAAATAAAGAAAGTGCCAACTTTCTATATTTGAGTAGAGAGGAGCTATGAACAAGCATTAAGCTACGCACTGAAATAAAAATCTCCAAAATCAGAGGTTCATGTGTGGATGGCTAAATTTTCATAGTGGGCAATTTTTAGGCTTTTTCAGGCACTTGTGATCTAATTTAAGGCCAAAATATTCAATTTGCTATATTTCTTAAACCCAATAAGGAGCAATTAGAGACCTCAACTATCAATTTTAAACAAAAAGATTATTTTCGCAGTTAGGTTTGCTATTTGGAGTAATTAAGTACAATGATTTCCACTTTTGAGCAATAATGTCCTTAATGAATAAGCATGCTCAAAGGAGCCGACAACTGTGTGGGACAAAAATTCAAGCTCAAGAATATTTTGATATTGTAATTGCCGAAGAGATGTGACCTACAATTAAACGGGACCAACATGCATTTGATAGGTGGAATTAAAATCTCAAAATGTAATCAGTCTATTCATCAATGATGTCACAATCCCCTATATCACAGATTTCAAAGGATCAAAAGAAACTTGAAATACTGTTGGTCAAATTTTTGTCGCAAAAAATCGGGCTAATGTGGGCAAGAATTTTCACAAAACTGCTAGATGTATATCTGGATACCGACAAAATTACAAACAATATGATAAGAAATGTTGACACCGGACATCGGAGGCCGCCCTTAAAGTGGCTAGAGAAAAATTTTGATAGTAGGAAATAGGCCTTTATAACAGTTTCAAGAACCTTCAGAAAATATTTGACATATGCCAAATTTGTATACCAAGCATGAAAATGTCATTTCATCTAGAAATAGGTCTCAGACTATTTGAATGTGGCTAGTCGAAAATTTTATGGCCTTAGAATTGGCCTAGGAGTAAAATGTCTGCGAATGTCGAGCACCATTTTGATGTACTCAAAAATGGAAAAATCTCTTTGCTTTTCAGGGATGGTCAATTTTGGTCTACGATTGCTCTAGTCTATCACCTGGGAAGATTCAACAACTCAGAGAATGTGGAACCATGTCACTTGGAATGATAAAAAAGATTCAAAAATATTAGCATGACAAAAATTAATGGCTATCTAAGGAGGAACTTGAATTTGGACGCTTAAATATGAAAATAAAAAAGCATAAATATGGAAAATTGTGAATTTGGGGCACTAAAATATAGTCATTAGGAGAAATATGGGCTCAAAATGGGCCCTTTAAGAAATTTCACTTTAGAGAGAGGTTACATAGAGAGAGAGTGAAAATCGGTAACTTCTGGTCGCCGTTTTTCGAGTTTTCGGCCTTGCCGACGTTTAACTAATATGGTTAACTTTAGACAATAGTTAGTTAAGCATGAGATGTAATAACTTCTCTTCATGCTCATTCCAAAATTCGGGATTAGAGCTTTAAGACTGAAAATCTTGGTGTGCTCAATGCAAAAACTGAAGCGGGAGAGGCAAAACTTTTGAAATCACTGTATGCTTATAGTGAAATATGAGGCGGGACGATTTTTCAATGCAACATAAACATTACAAACGTAAGGAACGCTAGATCTATTCATATTGATTTACCGTAGTTTGATTCATTTACATGATTGTAGCTTTAACAAAGACAATGTTCCATTTGCATGTTGCTCTTCCTATGGAATGCACTCCAATTATTAAGAAAAATGCGAAAGTTGTAGAGAATGTTGCTGCAATAGTTAGAAAATTGAGAATGAGGAGGAGACATTCGTTCATTCAGAACAGAAGAGAGTCTTGTTTTCTTGGTGATGAGCAGAGAGCATTGAGTATAGTTTTCATTCGTTCTGGTGATGTAGAGAGATTAGATATCGATTTTGGAACTATGATCATGAGAAGAATCCATTTCATGCAGATCTGCTTGCGCTCTTGCCTACTATTTCATCGCTGGTCAGACTTAATCTCTGTCTAAAATCGTTGGTCAGGCTTTATCCTCTGTCTGAAATCGTTGTCAGACTTTCATATTCCTTTTTGATGCGATGGACAGACCTTCATCCTTCTCTCATGTAGCGTATCCATCCATTCCCTTTAAAACAATCATTGTTCTACATCTCTCTCTCTCTTTCTAAACAACTGTTAAACATCTTCCCCTCTCTGAAATTGCTACCTTCCCTCATTCTCTTAGTCGCTACACCTCCATCTCTCTCTCTCAGTTGCTCCATATCTCTCTCCTTCCTCATCCTGCTGCACTCTTCATCTGCCTGCGCATCTCTCTATCTTTCTTCCTACAGCCGCAAATCTACCACTCTGTCTCTGTCTCTCTCTCTCTCTCTCTCTCTCTCTCACACACACACACACACACAACCGCGCTCTCTGATCTCTCTATTTTCGTATCTCTGTCCATCGATTTATCTCTCTCTCATTCGATTCATGGAAAGGTGAAGAAGATGACCTGACAAATAAAAGATGGAGACATGCAATTTGAAAGGACTTTTGTACATTCACAAAAAATATTCAAAGTCACTTTGAAACAATGAAGTACATATTGAACCGGACCTGCTGAAGATCCCTTAACCTGTGGACATGCCCTTGAAACTTAAGTCAGAACAAGAAGACTGAGGTAATTTTCATTGTTTATCTCTCAATTTTTACTCATGTCTTAATTCACTTCATAATAGATATAGAAGATGAGTAAATTTTATTTTGTTTTTTATTGCAATGGCTATGAATGGAATTAAAGAATGGGAATTGGATTAGTCTATTTATACTAAATGTGTAATGCAGTAAAAGATGACTAATGGATTTACATTTTGTAGTAGGAATTATAGTTTGACAATCAGTAATAATTCACTGATTTACTGTCTGAGGTAAAACACAGTCAACATGAAAAATATTTAGAATGCCTCCTTCCCCTTCTCCTTGCGTGAGAGAAAACGGTTTGAAAGACCGTCCTCTTCAAAACACCAGAATATTTTCTTCTCCCTTGAATCCGATCCATTGAGTTCAATTCTACCAATTATTATCCATTGGACATGTGTCCATAGGAAATTGGTTGATTTCAGAAGCAGGGAATAGCCCATTGTGAAAACTGCTCCACCGACCATTTGAAGCATCTTTTCTTCATAACTGGACTTCATTGAAAGGAAAAATGCCTTCAATAAGGTTTTCTAGTTTTCATATTGATACAAAGACCTTTATAAACTATTTTGGCCTTACCAAGACAATTTTTTCAAAATCTTTAATCATTGGTATTCAGATCCATTCGCCCCATTATGATTGCAACATTTGTAATGTTTTAGTCCTTCATTTTTCGTAGAGACATACACTACATTGATTTACAATTCCAGTTGCCATTATGGTATGGTAGCATGGCTTTAACTCTATCAATAGCTGACCAATTCAAATTCTTCGATTTTTTTTCAAGAGCTTAAATTTGTAAAGTAGTGTTACTTCATTACTTGGTCACAGCTTGAAGTTTTCAATTGTCGTCAATGATCTTCTTAGAAATTGTTGTTTTTTCGCTGATTGGTTGTCTTTGTCTTGAACTGAACTTTGATTGTCGTTGTTTGCAGGACCCTTAGTCTTTGGACCTTTATTTGAAACTTAAGTCAGTGCCTTAAAGGTACCTGGGCATCTTTTATTAATCATGATATAAATAAGATACATTGCTCAATTACAACATGGCAAACAATGGCCATTAACAACTATAGATATTTTTGTCCATCAAAGTCACTTATAAGTATTGCTATTTAACAAACTTATTAAAAATAGTAAAGTCTTAAAAATAGCTCTAATTTTTTTGATATAACTGTCATTTGACGACTTGATACATTTGAACCTGCCATAGAAGTTTATAGCTACTCTTTAACATAGCCACATTCGTACATCAGTAAAAAGTGGCATAATAGCAGATTTTGCGCATATGAGATACATCTAGCACATTTTCTTCTAGAAAATCAACATCAATGATTGTAGTTGCTGAAATTTTGAAATTTTGACCAAAAAAATGCACTACATGTGGAAAAGGGACAAGTGTGGACCAACTTAGACAAACTCATAGGTGTTATCAGGAAAGAAAACCTATCATCAGAAGATATGAGGACTTTGCAAAATCATTGCACCACATTTGTAAAATCTGTACATGATTGTTGGGGAAAAGACAACATTACTCATTACATGGTGCTAATCTATATCATTATCTGGTACTTTTCTCATTCAGGCTTATATTTTTTTTCTACTGATGTAACTAATGAAAACTATTGTTTGCAGCACATCCTTCTTCATCATGCAACTTATTTTGCAAAGGAATATGGAAGCTTAAGTATCTGGTCATCACAAGGCATGGAAAAATCTCATTGGCAAGCAAGGGGAGCATTTCATAGAGCAACAAACCATGGAGGCCACAATTCAAGAAATAAATATTTAGTTCAACTTTTTTAGTGGTTTTATAGAAGAGCACAATTTAGATATCAAGCTAAAAACTCGCCAAGTATTACAATATTTCGAAAGGCATTCAAATTCATTACAAAAGAGAAATCCTTGTAATATATCAAAAATCTATTATAGAAAATTATTTAATTATTATCATCATCCTCTTCAACATTCAGACGGAGGGTATTGTCATGAAGGAATAATCTCCTTTCATATGGATCCAAAAATTCTAAATTTATTCTCTTGCTCATATCAATGTAACCCGAATAAAGGGCCATTGCAGATGATCTTTTCGTAGTCTCATTGGGAGTATAACCCAATATCTTAATAGCCAAATCTCTTTTCACAAAAAATATTTTATATGTTCCTCTTGTGTACTTATGGCCTCCCAAACAATCTGAAAATGATTTGATGCCCATAACGACAATGGTTGCATATGGATTAAAAGATGAATGATATATACAAATCTCATTATTTTGAAAATGTTTCAAATAATGAGATAGAGACACATCTTTTCTCCCGGTTGATACACCACAGACGCCTCCATGTCTCATAAAAAAAGGCATCTATTTCAATAGCATCCTGTAAACCAGAAAAGAAAATAAATTTAGAATTATACATAACACTACAAACTCAATAAGAAAACTAAACAATATCAATACGAAAATAATATCTACGTACCAGATCATAATCATTGTAATCAATGACGTTTGCTCAGCTAATGTCATGTCCTCCAATGGCATCCACATTTTTGGAGGCGATATATCTAGGCCTTGGGGGATATTTTTTTTGGAATTCCAAAAACTCCTCCTCTGTAGGCAAAGTTTTTTCATAGGCTTTAGATTTTTCAATCATGGCCTCCAAGACCTCATTGCCAGATTTCCAATTGCCATCTTTATCATAATCTATCTCACTTTCAAGGTCATCATATGAGTAATCAACAATGTCAGAAAATTCAGATAAATTTTGAGCAAAAATTGAGAGGATTTCATCCTCTCTCAAATTCAAAACATCTTCTATATCATTAGTTGAAATATGACTTTCATTATTTATAAAATATAAGGGAACATCGGGTAGAGTTGATTGATTAACAGGAGATGCAGATGGAAGAGAATTAGAGAGGATTATAGAACGAGGGAGAGTTTTTTGATAATCTAAAGCCATAGATGCTTAAGCTTCAACCCCTATATCAATATTTGCATCATCTACATCAACTGGAGCAGGTGCAGATGCTTCGATCAATGGAACAGTTGAAGACTCAACAGACTCATCATCTGGAATTTCAGCAGATATGTAAAAGACAAAAGCCATTCCTTTGATTATAAGGCGGCATATTCTTTTGTGGATATCACAATATATATTTCTTTTAAAATGGTCATGCAAGTTAGAGTACTTTCTATTGTGTTTATGCTTAGAGGATGGTTGGGAATGCACAAGGTCTTGAAAATGAACGAAACAAAAACTATCTTTATCAAGATGAGATTGAAATTTTTCGTGAGAACACATCAAAAGTTTGTGATATCGATTTAGTGCGTCTGAATGAATCCGACCATGCAGTGTTTGGGAAGGTGCGTGTTGATTTGATATCGTGAGATAGAAAGAAAACAAAAAGACTTGTGAATTCAGAATAAAAGATCACGAAATCGAAATATGACAAGTGGTGCCCATATTTATAGCCAGTTCCTGTTGATCACAGCCATACATTTGTCAAGTAACAAATTGAGAAACACAGCCTATATATATCCACCAATCAGAGTGAGACAAATTTGTACCTACGCCGTCGGAATACATTAACTAGTCTATAACTAGATTCAATGAATCATCATTAGGCCTGACCCTAGAATCAGTCCTATGCCGGAATACATCAAATATTCAATCAGTAGCCTCCTCGAATAATTATTAAACAAATAATAAACAAATGATAAATGGATATCATTGAAAAACGTGTACAAGGAGAATTATTACAATTTCTCGTTCTATTTAAGCAGAGTAAAGGCGAAATTTTTTCTTTTGAGATAATGTTTATTCAAAATATTTTCATTAGTCGTTCATAAGGCGGTCCAATATAGTCCTTCTGCATATGAGATATAGGATCAGCGTGCTTCTATTGGACCCCATTATGCATGCTCAAAGCTTGATTCAGTAAACCTTCATATTGTCCAAGATTACGCAGAAGTTATCAAGTCAAGCTTTGATCATTCATATTCCGTCCAATATCGCTTCAACGCACGAGAATAGCACCTCTGGTTTCCTCAGAGAAATCATCATCGTAATTCGTGCCTCGGACATTCAACCCACGATGTTTTCAATCATTTCAAATTATCTCTATATATACTGATAGATGACGCTGAAATTTTTTTGCTTAAAGTTCTTACAGTTCTCTACATCCATGCAATACAGCGCGCTCGAGACAAACTTCTTACGAACTGCAATTACTCTCACGTGTCCATCCGCTACCAGCTATCGGTATTGTAGAGCTCAGGTATCGGTTCGACGTGCTCTACCTGACTTCTCATCCTGGGTTCACCTTCGATATTGGTCATTAATGGCGCGGACCAAGCAAACTGCACGAGCCCACCCTGGTGGAATACCAATCTCATGAGTGGGACAGGGAAGTCCACAACCACCACCTCGTCCACCACCACCTCCTCCTAGGCCAAGGGGCAGAAGAAGAGACCCACCCTGGCTCAAGGATATTCGGAAGCTACAGAAGACAAATAATCTTCTGATTCCCAGATTTCACATACAAAGATCCATCAGGCAGGTGACAAGGAGTCTATCTGCAAATGTGAGATGGTAACGGCAATTGAGGTGCTGCACACAACATATGAGGATTTTCAAGTGAAATTTTTTTCTGATACTATTGTTGCAACTGTCCATGCCAAGAGGGTGACCATCATGCCCAAGGATTTCAACATTGTGTTTAGGCTTCGGGACACATATGACAAATTTGCAGAATACTTTAGACCTGCTCCCTCCTCTCTTCCAAAACAAAATTCAGGGAGGACAAAAAGAAAACAATCTCAACCACCTCTGCTTGTTATTCGTATACAGAACAAGAGTGTTTCAAAGAAGATGAAGTCTCTTGACCTTCCAAATAAAATGAAGGATTTTTCCAAGCCATCTCCTTTGGATGAGATTCTTCTTCTAGGCATTCTCCTCTCCATTTTCCTCCTAAGTCACTTTCTTCTCCTCCTAGAACTCCAACTTTAACTTCTCCTCCTAAATCTTCCTCTCCTAATAAATCTCCTCCTCTACCCCCATAAATATTACTTCCCCTCCACCTGTTTTAGGAAATGATTTAGATGATTTTGTTAATGTAAAGGTAGAATCAATATTGAATGACAATTTTTTTTCTGATTTATCTGTATTACTTCCGTCACCCCTTGTACTTGCCTTTGTAAATACTCCTCAATATGTACAGTATGACCAATTGTTAAATACGTATTTTAAATGTTTAGGTCCTTGATACAGTTTTAGGATGCCGAAGACCAATGCTGGTCTGCCCCTTTCTATTTTAGATACAGGTGAATTAGAAAGTAGGGATAAAATGTAAGTGTCTTTTTTTTTCAGATTTTATTATGTTGAATTTTTTATATGAATTTTGATTTCACATTGATTTTCATTAACTTATTATTTTCTGATTGTAGTGATCATTGGAGCTTATATGTGTTGTCCTAATACATCAATGATGAGGGTGTGTGTAATCTAGTTTGTTTAAAGATGAACTCTATTACACACACACACACACACACAAAATTGCCACGAGCCATATACAGAAAATATTGGAACTCTTTCCAGTACCAAATGCAAAAGCATATACAAAGCTAAAAATTGTTGATGCAGAGGTAAAAATTTATCAATATTGGTTTGACGCTCCCTTGTAGTTATTTTTGGTTTCTTTTCATTACGTGCGCGTTGATCCAATATTCAAAAAATATTTTTTTGATATCGGTTCGACGCGCCCTTGTTTTCGTTGTAGATCTAGTTATAACATCCTGCGCGTTGATCCGATATTTCATAATGTTAAAATTTGGATTCTGCAGTCCTCTCAGAAGGTTGATTCTGTCAACTGTGGTTGGTATACCATATGCAATGCCAAATACTTTTTTAATTGGCTTGCATTACAAGACGGACTTCCAAATCTGGAAGAGGTAATCTTCGATTAATAACTTTTAATTGTGTTTTTATTTTTTTCTAATTAAAATTAATATTAACTGATCTTTGAATAATTACATTTAACTGTGTTTATGTTTTTTTTTTTTTTCAGTTTAAATGCCCAAAGGTCTCCCCAATGGAGATAATGCACTTCAAGCAGGAGACCATAAAGCTTGTCATCAAAAATTCATATCCAGTTGCAGTGGCCGAGTGTTCTCCACCCAAGCTACTTCGAACTGGAGAAATGGATTTAGAGATCATAGATAGTTGATACTGATTAAATATTCATCTCACTTGATGTGGATAAGACACATGTACAGAAAACTTTAATAAAAATACATTTACAGTTTTTCAATGGTTGTTCTTACTTGTTTTTTTTTTCAATTATTAATTCAGGTTATGATTCATTCATCTTCAATTTGTACGATTTTCCGACATGTTTGTTTTTCATAGCCTTGGTCTACCTTGCCTTTACCATGTTTTTTTTTTGGATAAGTTCAGAAAGATGATCTGATTGAACCTTTGCCACAACCAATCCAAACATGCGACAAACTTAGATTTGTTTCAGCAAAGCTTTGATTAGATCATAATCTGAACATATCCAAATATGCCAAGACAAGGACAATACAGACCAAGGCAATGAAGACAAAAAATACAACCAATATATACGAGACATCAACAAGGGCAAGCGTCGATTGTAGTGGTCACTGGAGTTCAAGTGACTGAAGATCTCCCCAATGGAGATAGTGCATTTCCTGCAGGAGACAATGAATCTTGTTATCGAAAACTCATATTATCCAGTTGCAATTACATTGTGTTTTGTACCATGGAAATGGAGATCATAGAAATGAAAGAGCCTCATAGAAAAAGTGGTTCATATATTTTCAAAAATGATGTATACAAAAAATTGTATTACATAATACGAAATTCCAATGTTCATAATCTATGGATCTTCAATTTCGATGGATGTTCCAATGTCTTTGTATTTTATATGCTCTTCCTGCCTTACACTTACCTGCACAAGAGAAATTGTTTTAGTTAATATATTTTATGAAATTGATTAACTTAGAAATAGAAAAAAAGGAATATTTCTATATGGCATAATATACCTTTTCACCATTCAATCGAAATTGATAGTACTGAGGTAGATCTAATTGCAACATGTCTAGTTCTGATCGAATGTGATTGAGACACCAATCTTCCTTGACCTCAACTATTGCAAGAATGTTGTCATTTCTTTTCAATGTTATCTGAAGTTGCTCTTGAGGGTTTATACCAAAATCTTGTTCAAGTGGCTTCCAACATTTTTGCATTTAATCCATCTTCTATAATACAGCAGCAAAGTGAGCATTTGTTTTTTGATGTGATATCTAAATGTCATGGATGAGTAACATACTCTACACTCAACTTGCTAATTTTGTTTTGTATCCCAACCATCATCCAACAACTCGGCGATTATATCAGCACTCAAGTCCTTACAAATAAACATTGTTTTCGTTCTCCGAACATTGCATTTGAAAAAAATTAACAAAAATAGTAAAAGGTACATACCAACTTAATCTATTATTCTTTGATCTAGTGCTACATTTTAATATACTCTGAATATCAATATATAGCCTAGATCAAAAACTTTCTGAAATTGCTGCATCAGGAGAAATCCATTCCTCACTCAAAAAATCTAGTAGAGGATATGGCTCTAATCTACCAACTAAACCATTTTTATCAGGAAAATAGGTGTGATCATAAAAAAAACTCTAAAAGTGATTTTGGAGAACGACCTTTATATTGTGAAATATCGATATCCGAATGTATGACATCGATTATTCCTGCAATCGATTGAGCTAATTGCCATTCAACGAAGTTTGATGGATACAAATCTACAAAACCAACAAAGACATCTCATGAAAAATATAATTTAAAGAAAATGCTAAATCTAATGAAATCGAATTTGAAAACTTACAATTGCATTTTCTTCTATCATTTGGATTCAGATCATGAATGTTGAGCTCATTGTGAAGATAAGCATGCTGAACTAAAACTTCCGTGATAGATTGACCGGCAGATGATACTTTAAAATCCATTATCCTGCCTTTCCAAGAGCTTCTATATATGTTATCCGATCTTTTTCTTTTTTGGAATGAGCCTTTTGCAGAGGGATGCATCAAGATCCATTGATATTTTTGATATATTCTTGGTATCCATTGATCTTCTGCCTTTTTTTCATTGCAAATATTGATTGCATCAATGGTTCCTCTTGGTCTCCGATTACGTGTAGCCATTAGTCAAAAATACGAGTACGCACGCTGAGAACTAAGAGAATGTAGAGATTGCGAGGTAAGCCTAAGAATGACAATCCAAAATAAGAAACAGAATGAAGAAAATGAGAGGTATACCTATGAATGACAAGAAGTTCCTAAACTACAAGGATTAGTTAACCACAGTTTACGACTATTGACATCAAATCAACCTCGAGTGGACAATGATGGGCAGCATAATAGTATTCGGGCAGCAACTGTGGTCCAATCACAATTGTTTGTTCTACCCGACGGGATATTTGAAAATCACAAAAATTTGGCCAGGAAAGTTAAATACAATTTCCGTCCATCAACCATTGTTACAGTTCGTCACAGATGGACACCATTCATTGGGACATGTAGGCATTGAAAGCGTGCGAAGTCAAAAATGACATCTTCAGAAAGGGCCCATTTTGAGTTCTAATATCCCCTAATGATCGTGGTGGTTGTCAACAAAAAGGACTGATATATGGAAAATACAATTCAAGGCCAAAGAGCCCCCCACCTTAACATCCATAAAGTTTTTCCAAGAAAAATTGACAATGGAAAAGGGGACTTCACTTGTCATGAAGTGGCAAACAACTGTTGGATGGATATTGCAATGAGTGGGTAGTAATGGCTTGTTAGCCCTTCAGTGACCTTCAACAATAGGCACATGGACTATAGACATTGGAGTGTCAGCCTTTCAGTGGTTGAAAATCATGGGGATTATGGACAATCAATGACAAGATGCACCTTTTTGCAAGTGTCAAAGATTCAGTGATGAGTACGGAGACAATCATGCAAGGGCAAAAGTGAAAAGGGGAAGCATAATGAGATGTGAGAAGGTGATATGAGAGAGGTCCACAGAATCCAAGACACTATCACTATCATATAGCATAAAAGAGTTATTGACCGATATTAAAGTAACTATGTGAACCAAATTTGACTTAGACTTCTCATATGCAGATATGATTGAAACCAAAAGACAAGGTGAACATGTGAAGAATGAAAGAAAGCTTTTCAAGTGAATGAATCGATCGACCTTAAAACTGAGTCATACAAAGGAACTGTTGAGCATTACAAAGAAGATACACCACATAGAACCAAGTCTGATTAGGAGAGGCCATAGTGAGGGATATCTTCTTGCACATAGTCTGACCATAACAAGAGGGAGACAAGTGTGCATATCATGACAAGACGATCTTGACTCCACAATGATCCTATTTGTACCTAACATCTCACTCGCTGAATAGACCCTCGAAGAGCACAAACTGGATCATATTTACTGGACTCGACCACTCCAAGTTGAACAATTAGAGATCTTGTATAGAGTGGGATAGAAATCCCCTAAAATGTGCCTTTAGTAATGAGAACATTCTTTAAGATTCCTTTGATGATTATAATAGTGATTCTAGAGCGGAAGGAATTTTTAAGAAGTTTGGACATGAGAGTACTGTAATAACACTTTGACTATAGGACACATGTACGTAGCCAGATTCGACATCAAAACAATATCCCAAGTTGATTGAAAATGCCTTGAGCTTCTAAGTGACACACCTTTTCGATCATATAGAACCATATGTCATGGCAAATTATGTTGATCCCAACTTCACGAGTATCGAAGAAATCAACCTTATAGTGACGTGCTTATGCATAGAAGCCAAACTCCCAAAGTGTGTTACAAGTATATCATTGTCCTCATCGTAAACAAGGAATTGATACTAAGCATGTAAGTAAAAAGGACCCATAGCTATCATGTTTTATCCGATCAGTATGAGCCCTATGTTGTCTACCCGTTATGAAATACTATGGCGCACTTGGCCAATCCAAGGAGATTTTGCCATGTACTGAGAGTTGTAAGTTGGGGGTCAGTAGACATAATTGCTCTAGACACAACCCTATGATTCATCACTATTGGAGACCTTGCATTTGAAGTCAACACAGATGATTTTCAGGTACAAGCTATATTGTACATTCGGATAAGTCACCACTGGTTTCCGTTCGCTGCCAACACCATTTAGCTACACAATGTTCCTTGAGCTGCTTTAGGGTCCATATGACAGATTTAAAATATCAGTTCTTGTCGTTGCTTGGCGACGTGTGTTAGTTAATCCGAAGAGGGATCCACCGCTATCATTCTTACACTCCAGATTTCCATCACAACTTATGTCCCGGTGATATTCTAATAAGACTTATTGTAAGCTTCTATATGAATTTCGGACTGATGGGACTTGGTGTCTAACAGATGCTACATCTACTTAATACGTTGCAGTAACATGCCATTCCCTGTAGTCTGCATTTTTTATTCGCCAACGCAATCATCCAAATCAGCCAACAATATCAATACAGACCTAAAAAATGAGTCTAGGAGAAGAATCAGAAGAGCTTTATTTGACATTCCGACTTGATCTTGGAGAATTCAAGTGAATATCTTGTCGAGGTTTCTACCAACGTACTTAACCTAGAAATGAAAATGACCTAGACATCCGGGCCAAAACCTCCCGCGACTCTTGTTCAAAAATCCTTTGAGTCCTGTTAGTATTCCCAAGGTTCGGAATTCTACTATGTAGTGGGCATTTCCTATCCTACCCTCAACCCTAGATCCAAGCACACAAACATCAAGGAGATGAAGCTAGTTGTCATGCAGAGATTCGTTCCCATGAGAGCGATAGCATATTTCATAATCCAGCATGTGCAAATTATTCATTAACATTAAGATCCATTAGCAATAACTCCATGGCAGTCTTGTCATCAATCATGGTCTGGATAACTCGCAAAATGTGTGAAACTAAACCACGTGTGTCACCAAAATCCAAGGGTGTGGTAGCAGTAGCAGGAGGAGGAACGGTCTATCCAGGAACTTGTCGTGCTTGGCCTTGACTCCTTGCCTGTGGATCTTCCTCTTCGAAGATATCTTCTCCTTCATATTCGTCTGGCATTATGGCATTGAACTGCTTTGCTGATACAACTACATGAATGATCTATATCATATCTGGTGCTTGATCTTGTGGATTTGCTTGTTGATTTGACTGGAACTGTGTTGCGAAATCAAAACTATCAAGAGTTTCATAGAATTGTTCGAATCCCATTCCGGGGGATTTTGGTTCAAAGGGTCCTGGACTCAAGGGCATCACAAATAGTTCATCTACTCCTAGGGAATCGAAATCATCAAACAAATCCATAAGCTGATGGGTGTTTGGTGAGATAGCTCTTGTTTGTGGGGGTGAGGCGGCTTGGGCTGCTGAAATTGGAATGTTGGATCCAATTGTCACAATACATAAATCAATAAAAGTACAATGCCATTTACATCATACATTATGTACAAAGTTGGATCATATTCACTTTGAGTGAATCCAATAGAAACTAAGAAATCATGAAGTCTTGAATTCCAAGATCTTGATGCTTGCTTCAAACCATATAAGCTCCTTTGAAGATGACATACTTTACCTTCCATCCCGAGCTTGATGAAGCCTTGGGGCTGCTCCATGAAGATGTCTTCTTCCAAATAACCATTTAAGAATGCATTAGAAACATCCATTTGAAAGAGCATCCAACCAAAATGTGAAGCAAGTGCAAGAAGTAACCTTATTGTGACCATCTTGGCCACGGGTGCAAAAGTTTCTTCAAAATTTATGCCCTTTGCTTGAGCATATCCTTTGGCAACTAGCCTTGCCTTGTGTTTGCTTACACTTCCATCCATATTGAGTTTAGCTTAAAAACCCATTTACATCCAATCACATTCTTAAGAGGTCTATCAACAAGGATCCAAGTGCCATTCTCCATCAAAGCATTATATTCATCTATCATAGCTTGAAACCATTCCTTTGAACTCAATGCATCTTCTACACATGAAGGTTCTTCAAAACTTGAAATGAGTGCAAAGGATGAAGATGGAGTACCCTCGGCTTGCTTCCCCTTGTCTTGGTATGTGAGCCTCAATGGCTCCATTCTTACCCTTCATGATCTTCTTGGAGTGATTGGTTCACTTGTCTCTAGCTCCTCCTCAAGATCTATGACATCTTGATCCTCGGCCACCTCCCTCTTGATAGGTGATTTGATTGAGCCATCAACAAGTTTATGCATATTATCCTCATCAAATAGAAACCACAAACTTTCTGGAAGATGGAATGTATACCTTATATCCCTTGCTTGCTTTGCCATACCCGAGCATAATACCTTTGATTGATGATGGATCTTCCTCGGTCCTTTTCTCCAAATGGACTTAAGAAAGCTTTCAAATACTTGTGCTGTAGATGAAAGTAAGAATACCTAACAAAACCTTGAGTAATCATCTATGAATGTAGAAAACATGGTGGCACCTCCATTGGACATTGTACTTGCAAAGTGTACATCCGAGTGGATCAACTCAAGATGATGAGTTGTCTTTGTGATTGAACTTGAGAAGGGCTTCTTATGTGCTTTTGAGAGAGCACATGCTTCACATACTTTCTCCTCTTTTGCCAAGGATCTTGGAAGTCCTAAGGCAAGCTCCTCCTTGAACATGACCTCCATGGACTTTGAGTTGATGTGACCAAGTCTTTTGTGCCAAAGACTATGGTTGGATAGTTTGGTCTCCTCGACTAGCATCACAATATTAGCATCCACATAGGCATCTAATTTGAATAATCTTCCAAATCTTATGCCTTTAGCAATGATCTTGACATCCTTCTTGATGTTACATGCATTTGTGGTGAACTCCACAATCAAACCATTGTCAAGCAATTGTCCTACACTAAGCAAGTTCTTAGTGATACTAGGAATGTAAAGTACTCCATCAACCTTGATCTTCCTTGAAGATCCCAAGCATAAAGGTATGGATCCTATGCCTTCTACCTTACAAGCATAACCATTTGTTGTAAAAATTGACTTGATAGGTCCATCATAGGTAGATAAGTTTGAGAAATACTCCCTCTTACTTGTCATGTGGGAGTTGGGCCCCACTATCTATCCACCAAGGGTCTTCACCTCTTATGCTTGAAGATGAGAAATTTGACATCATGAGTGAATCTTCATGAGAGCTCTCCTCTTCCTCTTGGCCTATGTTTGCTTGACTTTGAGATTGCTTCTTCTTGAAGCACTCCGAGGCATAGTGCCCTATCTTGCCACAAAAGTAGCATTTGATCTTCGACTTATCCTTCTTTGGCTTGGTCGAGCTTGGACTTGAAGACCCTTCTTGATCTTCACCTTTGACTTGATTCTTCTTGAATGCAGAACCCTTGCCTTTGGATTTTCTCTTGCTCTTGGTGAAAGAGCCTTGTCATCTCCATCATTGAGGGGGAGCTTCTTCATCCTTGACTTCATGTGAGTTCTCCTACTCTCCTCGGCCATGAGGACTCCTTGGAGATCTTCAAGTGAGGGCAACTTGCCCATAATTGCATAGCCTTGCACTAGGTTAGCAAAATCCACACTCAAACCATTCAAGATTAGATGAACAAGTTCACTTTCCTTAATGGAATCTCCTATGTAAGCAAGCTCCTTGTTTAAGTCCTTAACTCTCAACACATATGAATGTCCACTCTCTCCTTTAGCTTGAAAACATTGAAGGATTTGATTCTTTAAGGATAGCAACCTTGAAGTATTCTTAAATTCATAAATCTTTTGAAGAGTTTCCCATGCTTCTTGGGCCGAGGTGCAAGCACTTACCTCCTTAAGAAGCTCATTATCTACATTCATTTTTATACAATGGAGAGCAACCTTGCACCTCCTTTTGTATTTTGTAGCTTCTTGAGGGTGAATGGGCTCATCCTCTTCACCACTCACTATATCCATTAGATCTTGTAAGATAAGAATTGATTCCATTCTTAGCTTCCAAATTGAATAATTAGAAGCATGCAATCTATCATGTGAATCCAAAAGATATGCATTCATTGAAGCCATCTATCTTTAAACAAGATCTTGACCACAAGAATAGATGCAAAATAGAAACGATTGAAAGACTAGCTATCCCACTACCTAGGGACTTGAGAAAGCTCAAAACTTGACCTCTCAATAAGATCCTACCTGATCTTAGGCCAAATCAAATCTATGAATGTCAACAAGAATGGAAACTAGCTTGAATTTGCATAAAAAATGGATCTAGAATTGCCTCCTTCATGATCTCAACTTCACAAGGATATAAGATTCACCTAACCTGAACCAAAAGGAATCATATGCACATGAATGCCTCTTTAAATCATTCCTACAAGATCAGGTTGAATCATCATGAAATAATCAATCCAAACTATCTCACAAATCAAGCAAAAATTGAACACAATCTTGACTAGAATTGCAATGATTCCTTGATGAGCACTTATCAAAGTCTTTGGGCTGACCCCAAAGAATTCCTAAGATCTCAATAAGTTTAGGAACTACCTATCACTGTACCAAATATAAAAATCTACCTTCCCTTTGAATGATTGAAAACTATTCCTTGTGATAGACTCCACAAATCGAGTAGCATCAATATGATGAAAGTGCAAAATACTTGCTATTTTGATCCAATTGATAAGAGATGACCACAACTCGGGTTTTGAAGCTAAAAAGCCTGTAAATAAAAAACCATTAGATCCCTCTTTACTCAAATTTATCAAGAATTGAAGGTACTACTTATAGATTATGTCTAGATAGCAATCAATGCTTGAATTGCATAAAACTTTATGATTATGGCATGAAGTGAAGCTCATTTCTTGGAGTGGCTCTGATACCATGATAAAAATGCAGCAAAATAATCCCATTGGATCCTAGAAATGATGGACAAAGCACCTACTTAAGATCCACACAAGATCTAGATCCTAGATTACTAATCAATGCATTGATTCCTAGCTTATCTTGGCTTGAACTCCATGAATTAGCTCCAAAACTCTTCACACGTGTGCACTCTGTGGACATATCCCAAAGGTACCATTCCAAATCTAGGTTAATAATTTGACTTAGAATAAGGTATCCTATGCCTTTGGCACATGTGACATCCCACAACATGGCCTCAAAGTCATTTACAAGTGGTAATTGTGCAAACTAGCTTGTGTAAATTACAGTTAATTAGATTTGTTGTATTCAGTTGTGCAGGGATGTGACCCGTTAGAATATATTGATCGGGCACTGATCCTATAGACGGCTACTTGGGTTAGTCGGGTAGCCACACGTAGGAAGAAATTAGTCTGTACAGTGTATTTTTGAGTTCGTTATGCTATACTCAGGGGCATGTCTTGGGTTTGTCAGTATATGTGGCCATATTGGGCTTAACTCTAGTTTGGCAGGTGGTAGGCCAGTTTAGTGACACCTGTTGAGCCCATGCAGTTTGGGGCTTTGCTATATGTACAGTGTTTCTTTGTAATCTAACAACTTTTCTTGTGCCATCTTTGAGAGCTTGTGAGGAGTGGCTATGCATACTGCACTAGTTCTATTGGAATTTCAACTTGGTATCAGAGCGTCAGGGTGATGCAAGTATGCACAATCCGGTGAAGCTATGGATAGTGTCTTTCACCAGGAGAAATAGCACTGATGGCCTTATTATTCACTATGTGGACAGCCGTTTGGCGTAACGGAGCTTTCATGGGATGCAAAGAGTAGTGATGGAGAGCCATGGCAATTTATAGGGATCGATTGGGTGGAAAATGGAGGAAATTTTGGAAATTTCCAATTTTGAGGGGTGTTGACGGATTTCTGGGAAATTAAGCTATTTGCAATCAATACCGCACCGATTTCGGAGATGTAAATTGCATTAGAACACTGGAGGTAGGGCGACCTTAGTGTGGTGAAGAGCTTCAAGAAAAATCTCTGGAAGAGATTGAGAAAAGCCCAAGATATCCTCCTCTTCATGGCTGCTAGGGTTTACAACAAGAACAAGAAAATCTTGGATCTTTCTCTGTAGAAATTATCTTTTTGATCTGTAAATGCTTGTATGAGGGCACCCTGATGAGGAATGGACAATGTCAGAAAGTCGTGGGCGGCCGTGGGCCAGTAAGAGAACTGGAACATGTCGAAGCAAAGAAGCCACCATAGCCTGGAGCTTGGTGAGGGAGAGAAAGAGATAGCATGGAGGAGGAGAGGGCCGCGACGGACAGGTCCCGCGTGTCCAATTGGATTGAGAGGGTAGCTGTTGGAGAGCATCGGTGTATGGAGGAGCAGGATTCAGCGCGCCCAAATGCCTATGATCGTTGGATGTGGATCCAGTGTGATCGATGGTCACAAGGAGGAGCTCGAGGAGCAATGTGGGCCATAGGATCTAGGCAACCATTGGATACATGTGGAGAAAGGCCATGAAGTGCCTTGAAGGGAAAAATGCCCTTATTCTTCTGTAAAAAATTTCACCTTGAAATTCAAATTGGACCCAAAGGGCATGAAATGCCATTCTTCATTAAAAATCTTCTTTTTGAAGAATTAGTTCATTTTGCAAGCAATTCCTCTTGATATTGAAAATGTTCTAAAATATATTATTTGATTCTACAAACTAGACAAACATCAAGTAAATGGAATGATTATTATTGTAATGAAATTAGATGAATCCGAAATCATCAAAGGTAAAAAATTGGAACGAGTGAGTGTCACTTTGATGAACAAAATTTCAATTACCGATGATCAAACGTTTAGTGTTCAATCGAAAAATTGAATATGGTGGTTGGCAGCATCGCAGGTATAATTTTTAATTTTCAATTTTCTTTTTAAGTATCGTTACATTCAATACACTGTCTTATCTTATTAACATGTCATAAATTACTTGCTTCTCTACAGGTCATGAAAGAGGACCATAAAATACTTTCATGGATATTTTCACGTACAAATTATGGTGAGATTATAAAGAAACACATGGAGGGTGAGAAATTGATAGTCAAAAACCATGGAAGTTTTCAAATTTAGTGGCACCTTGCAGACGATTTGAAAACATTGAAATGTATGTATAATGTCTCTTATGGGACAACATCAAAGCATCCATGTCTGTATTGCATGAAGGATTGCTACAATATGAATTTGGGACGACCAACACGAGAAGAAGAAGATCCAAATATGAAAAGTGTGCTGCCAATTCCATTAAAACATGTTCACATATGCACATTGCATGTTGAGGTTCGTATTATTGAAAAACTAATTTATCTTCATATTATCCTAGCATGGAATCATAAACCGGAGTCTGTGGCTAAAGCAGCAATCAAGAGGTTGGAGAAGTTCTTTCAAAGGCAGGACTACATAAAGGGAATGTCACCATTGAAAAAAGTGACAGACTCTCCAAAAAAAAAAAGGAAATGTACCTAATAAGCCATCAATTGGAGGTGCCAAACACTGGAAGTAAGTAATCGAGTGGAAAAGGGACAAGTTTGGAATTACTTAGACAAAGTAATAGGTGTTTTCAAGAAAGAAAACCTATCATCTGAAGATATGAGGACTTTGCAAAATCATTGCACCACATTTGTAAAATCAGTACAAGATTGTTGGGGAGATAAACACGTAACACATTACATGGAACTGATCAATTTCATTATATAGAATCTCATTCATGTGTATATTTGTTTTTTGACTTTTCACTTATTCAATGTCCATATGTCCCAATAATATTTTTACATGTGTGCAGGACCATAACGGTGATTGCCGGACAAAAGTTTTTTAGAATTTCCTGGGCATATTTTTAGCCAGTTCAAAACTCCCACCTGGCAGAGTCTAGATATGTGATTGGATAATATATTGTTGTCCGTCGGCAAAAGACTGCCCAAGTCAAGATAACAAAATGGTTTAACTAACTGAAGTTTAACTAGCTCGCATGGATGGTTCAACTCACTGAAGTTTAACTAAGTTTATTTTCAATGTACACTATCAATCATTTTGTATCTTGCACTGTTATGCATGTGCAATGGCCGCTTGCAATCGAAGACCATGTACTGTGATTAATTCGGTCACTGTCTGTAATGAAAGGGATTCTAAAGGGTTATGGATATCATGCACATACATAAAGTTTCAATGGGTTGTGATGCATCCCTCATCAAAAGGTGCATTTTGCAAAAGAAAAAGATCAAATATGGATTACAGAAACTTTTGGAAAGGAAGAATTCTAGAGTTCAAAGTTTCAAATAGAGGTCAATCCATTTCAGAAGTCTTGATTCAACATGTGTATATGCACAATGACGTTATGGTGGTGGATGTCAATCCCATAGATCGACTCAAATGCAATTGTATGTGATGCAACTTATGCTGGGTTTTCTATGTTAATTATCCACATTCATTATTGTGATATTTGTGTGAAAATGGAATATTGTCTTTTGCATACTTGTATCCATCAAACATAAGTGAATGGAAACCAATACAATCACTTGTAGGCATCATAGACATCATTCATTCTGATATCGGTTTACTCCAGTATAAGCATCGTCCTTTAAAGTCACTTTTGGATTCTGGCATTTTTTTTAACGATTCTCTTTACATACCATGCAAAAACGGTTTGAATGGCAGACTAGAAACTCTACCTCTACCACATTTTTTGAGTGAGGAATGGGTTCCCCCCGATTCTACCATAGCAGAAAGTTTTAGATCGAAGTTTTTTATGGACATTCAAAACTGCATGAAATGTAGCATAGGTTCAAAAACCAATAGGCTATACTAGTATTCACCATTTGCAATTTTTGTAAATTTTTTTGCTAGATGTATTTTTCATAAAACAGCTACAATATTCATTGCTAAGAATTTAACTGATGAAATGATATCAGACCTCCTTGATGATCATTGGGATGTGAAAACTGATGGCAACATTCAATGTAGAGCTAACAAATTTTCCATGATATTTCGATATCATATAGAAAACAAATGCTTTCTTTTATGTTTTATTATAGAAGATGGATTAGAGTTAATAATGAATGGAAGGCATTAGATCAAGACTTTACAGTAAACCATCATGAGCAAATGCAAATAGAGGTGAAGCAAAATGGGGTTGTTATTGCGACAATTGAAGTGGAGGAGAACTGGAGTCTGAAATGTATACGATCAAAACTTACAATGCTCCAATTTGGCATCCCTCAAAACTATGGTTTTCGAGTAAATGGAAGAATGGTACGTTTTTGTATTTGAGTAGTCTGTTATGTAATTATTATCCTCTTATTTATTAACAATGATTTATTGATAGACTATTTGCAATGTTAATGCATATCAGAGCAAGGCAAGAAGATCATATCCCATGCAGAGATTTAATGTCAAGCATAGAAATTGTCGAAACAGAATAAAGCTTTGATGGATCAGTAAATCTACAATATTGGTGAGCTTAACTTTTCTTGTTAACTTTTAGATTGTTAACTTTTGACTCCTTTTAGATTAACCCACATTGTTTATTGAAAAGTGAAATTCCATTGTTTTCATGTGCAGGTTCAAGGAAAGTGTAATGGAATATGTACAATATACAATTACATCTTTCTAAAGATGGAAATAGCAACAATAGAATATCAAATGATGGAAATAGCAACAATCGGATATCAAAAGACTCGAAAGGGTCATCATTTGTACACATTGAATGTAAATTTTTTAAGTACATATTTCTGTATTGGCCTTTCATTAAGACCATCTATCTATTTCTCTATCTAAATTTCTTTCCATAAGCTCTTTCAAGTGCAAGCTCCCCAGCTTCTTGTTCCATTGTCACCGATGTTGCACTAGTGAGAAAAATCTTGATCATCTCTTGTCGAAATTTAAATATATCATTTTGTGTGAATTTTGGACATGTTAACTGCAAATCATCAACAATAAATAAGCTATATGAATACACAAAAATAAAAAATCATATAAATAAAATCAGTGTACATCCAAACTCAAATTACTTGACGTATATTGACATTTTCGCCTTGGCTAATAAACCACTCCATAAAGCACTTTACATTTTTAATGGCATACCAGTCACAACTGAATGAGTCAACTTGTTGAGAGGACTGAGAATCAAAATTGAGAATGTTAGTTTTACATTTTTTATGTTGCACCTCTGTGGTGCGTCTGGGCACATCCAAAGACTTGTCACTATCAGAAGAATAATCTAGTAAAAAATTTAGACTAGGAGTGACAGGAAGACTCTCTTTAACTTTCAGTATATCAAGAATTAATTGTGTCTGGCCTATCATCTGCTCGGTCTCATCTAATAGTACTAATCTTTTTTTAGGAGGAGGTGGAGGAGAGGGAGAGCTTTTAGCTTCCACCCTAGATTACCCAACCTGATCATGAGTTGGTTGGTCTTCAACTGGCTTGATTTGGCCTTTGTTGGCCCTAGTTCTTGACTTCACTGGCCTTGACTGCTTTCTTTTCTTATGGTAAGGGGGTCTAACCCTGGGAGCAGGTCAGGGAGGTGGAGGTGCCTTGAACACCTGCTCGTATTGATTCCTCAACCTGAACACAAGCTCCATATCTTTGGGCATGATAGTCACCCACTTTGCATGTACAGCAGCAAGCACAATGTCCTCAAAAAACTTAATCTGATAATCTTCATAGGCTGTATGCAAAGCTTCTATGGCCGTCACGCACCATCTCACATCCACGGACATAGATCTTGTCACATCCCTCACTATCCTATCGAAGTGAGCTTTCGGTATCAACAGGTTGGTGGACTTCTGTAACCTCCTGATATCTTTGAGCCATGGTCGGGGTTTTCTGCCTGTTTCCCTAGCACGAGGTCTAGCAACAACAGGATGAAAGGATGATATAGGTTGAGCAGCAATCGTGGGACAGTAGATTGTAGACGCGTGGTCTGTTTAGTCATTGTCATATCTGTCAAATATCGCAAACACGCAAGTAGATTGTAGATGAAATCCTCGTACACAAGTTTTTGCGTGGTTCCGATATTAGACAGAATGCTTTCGTTCCTATTTGCCAGCACTCCCTCGCCTGTCTGTGATATCGGATGTTCTTGCCAACTACCCAATATCGCTACCACGCGATGCTGCTGCTACTTTTTTATTTTTCCATCACATCCTCGTGTGCCTATGATATTGTTACTTGTTCGTTTTCTTGATATCACTGCCACGCGACAGTGCCTCTCCAAATCCAAAGTTTGGCTATTCCTCGCGTTCTTGCGATATCCAATATCATGTTTCCTCTGTCATATCTAGTATGGAATCTAACAAGTTGCATCAATTCCTCTCTGACGCTGGTGTTCTAGACAGGACTGAGTTCTTGTCTTCTCTTTTTTGACTTAAATTTGATGTCGAGAGATTTGTGCTTGAGCACAAGTCTCACCTATTGGAATTATTCGAAAATTTTGGACTAGCATTCTCTTGTTATTGATGGCCTGAAATTTATTCATTTTCATGAATTGATAGTTGCCCAGCCTGAAGCCAAGCACAAGCATAATAGGAAGCTTACCAAGCTTGACGAGAGCCTGAAGGTTGTACAATATTGTGAATCCCATAGAAGATCATGCGGGTATAGCTTTTATTTTCTTCATATCTATCTTTATACCTGATGAAGGCCAATCATCCAGATCAATTGGTGTTGGTTCTTCAAGTAGAACATCTACTCAGAGATGTACTGTTGATGTGGAAAAAAATTTAGAAGACGAAGTATTGGGTAATGAGGAAGAGGCTAGGTTGGCTTCGATGTATGGCCCTGCTCCTATCACGGTCAATGGTAACATACACCATCCAGAGTATTGTCGTTGGGTGATGCAAAGTAGCTCATTACGTTTATTGATGACTTCAGCAAGTTCGTTGTAGTATATCTTATTCATCCAAAATCTGAAGCTTTCAAGAAATTCGTTGAGTATACGAATTGGGCTGAGAAGCAAACATGCAATAAGTTGAAGCAGATTCGCACAGATCGTGGAGGTGAGAACATTTCCAACAAATTCAAAGCTTACTGTTTTGATCAAGGTATTATGCATACTAAGACTACATCACTTGGTGTGATAGGTGGGTTTGGTGCTTGCTCCTCCATGAGCTCCTCCTCAAAACCAAGATCTTGCTCCTCGGCCATCTTCTTCTTGATTGTTGGAGCACTTGAGCCTTCTTCAAGCATATGCATATGATGTTCATCAAAGATGACATCCCTTGAAACAACAAATTTGTTCAAGGATGGGAGATAGACTTTGTAGCCCTTGCTTGAGCTTGCATATCCAAGCATGATCCCTCTTGTGGAAGATGGATCCTCCTTGGTTCTTGTTTCCAATGGCACATGCACATAACATATACACCCAAAAACTTTCAAGTGATTAAGATTGGGTTTCTTTCCATACAAGATCTCATAAGGAGTTTTGCCTTCAATGGCTTTGCAAGACACCCTATTCATCAAGTAGTTTGCACATACAAGAGACTCACCCCAAAATGATTTGGGCAAACAAGCATCTAATCTTAAAGCCTTAGAACATTCACATAATGTTCTATTCCTTCTTTCAGCAACTCCATTTTGTTGAGGAGTGTAAGGACAAGAAGTCTCTTTCTTGATCCCTTCCTCCTCACAAAAGGCCTTGAACTCATTGGAGATGAATTCTCCACCATTGTCACTTCTAAGAATCTTGATGCTATGATTATGATGCTTTTCCACAAACAACTTGAACTTTACAAAAGTATCAAATACTTGAGACTTGAAGGAAAGTAAGAACACCCAACAATATCTTGAGTAGTCATCAATGAAGGTTAAAAACATGGATGAACCTCCATTAGATTTGGTGCTAGCAATGTGCACATCCGAGTGTATGAGTTCAAGAGGATGAGATGACTTTGTGATGGAGTTAGGAAACACCTTCTTATGTGCCTTGGATAAGGCACAAGCTTCACAAACCTTGTCTTCCTTCCCAATAGACCTTGGTAGGCCTAAAGCATACTCCTCCTTGATCATAGCCTCCATGGAACCCGAGTTGACATGTCCAAGTCTTTTGTGCCATAAAGTAAAGGTAGATATCTTGCTCTTCTCGACCAACATGACAACATTAGTATCCACAAATGCATCCAGCTTATAAAGTTTGCCAAGTCTAGTGCCCTTAGCCACTATCTTACTCTTCTTCTTGATTAAACATTCATTTGAAGCAAAGTCAACATTGAAACTATTGTCTACCATTTGGCCAACACTTAGTAGATTCTTTGTTATTGTAGGAATGTACAAAACACCTTCTATGTTGATCTTTTTGGAAGATCCTAAGCAAAGGGGAATGCTACCAACTCCTCAATCTTACAAGCTTCATCATTTGCTGTATAGATAGACTTTATAGGTCCATCATAAGATAAGAGAGAAGAGAAAAACTCCCTTTTACTAGTCATGTGTGAACTAGCACCCGAGTCAATCCACCAAGGATCTTCTCCTTTGAAGCTTGTTGAAGAAAATATGGACATCATGAGAGAGTCCTCATGTGAACTCTCCTCCTCCTCCTCTTTGCTCATGTTGGCTTGGCTTTGATCTTGCTTCCTCTTGAAGCATTCCAAGGCATAATGCCCCATCTTGCTACAATAGTAGCACTTCACCTTTGATTTGTCCTTCTTGACTTTGGTGGTTGATGGAGATGCCTTTGGGGGTCCTTCTTGATCCTCAAGCTTTGTAGACTTCTTGAATGTTGATCCTTTGCCTTTGGACTTGCCTTTGCCTTTGGTGAAGAGATCTTGGTCATCTCCACCTTGGATGGAAAGCCTATCCATCCTCTCTTGCATTTGGCTCCTTCTTGATTCCTCGGCCATGAGTGTGCCTTGGAGTTCTTCAAGTATGGGTAGCTTACCCATAATTGCATATCCCTGAACCAAATTGTCAAATTCAAAGCTTAGTCCATTCAATATGAGTTGAACAAGCTCTTCATCCTTGATAGGGTCACCTATAAAGGCTAGCTCTTTTTTCAATTCCTTTACTCTTAGGACAAAAGTATGTGCACTCTCTCCTTTCTTTTGATAGCTTCTATAGATTTGATTCTTCAAAGCTAACATTCTAGTTTGGTTCTTGGATTCATAGACATTTTGCAAAGTCTCCCAAGCATCTTGAGCTGAAGTGCAATCTCCTACCTCTCTTAAGAGTTCATTTGCAACATTCATTTTTATGCAATGTAGTGCAACATTGCACCTCTTGATGTATTTGGCTTTTTCTTGAGGATGAATAGGTTCACCCTCCTTACCATTTACAATTTCCATCAGATCTTGCATGATCATGATAGATTCCATTCTAACTTTCCATATGGAATAGTTAGTTTTGTTGAGCCTTTCATTAGTATCCAAAAGATATGCATTTATAGATGCCATCTAGTCTCCTAATCAAGGACTTGACACAAATGAAGGTTACTTCTATTGATTTGATTGAAGGTCTACCTTATTCCACTTCTTAGGGACCTGAAAAGATCAGTAATAGACTTCCTATAAAGATCTAAGAATGATCTCTAACAAAATCAAATCATAGAATACTAGAAACAATGCACTTGCTTGATTGAAGTAGACAATACTAGTAGAATTGCTCCTCTTTCTATAAAGAACATTAAAGCTTCCAAATGATCTGATCAAGAGTGAACCTAATATACTTCCAAAATCACTTGTAAAAGATCTAAATGGAACTTAATGAGGATGCAACACAATCTACTATCCAATCACAAGCAAAAAATGATCAAAATTGATGAAAAAATGATCTAATTTGGTGCATAAGTCAAGCAATGGTTGGACTGAACCTAAATCACTTTAGGAGGTGTCTACTACACCTTAGAACAGCCTTGAAGAGTCCCCAAAACTCTGATCTTCCCTCTCCTTGAATGCTAGAAAACCTCCTCTATGAAATCACCTCCAAAACTCGCTTAGAAATCAATGCTTGGAGCAAGCAAAACTTGCTATCTTGGTAATGTGAATTGAATTCAACTTTGCCTCTGGTTTTAGACACCTAAACACCTGCAAATGAAGTCACACAACACCAATCTCCAATGTATTTGACTCACTTTGAGTTCTAGAATCAATACTAGATGCTAAGATCCAATCTACACAAGATTTAGATCAAAAATTGTGATCAAATTGAATGAAAACCAAGGATTTAGCTCATTTCAACCTTTAGGCTCTGATACCATGTAAAAATTACAGCAAATAAGGATCCTAAAACACTTGAAATGATGAGGGAAACAATAGATTATGATTTCATAAGATTAGCACAAGTTGAACCATCAAAATCCATCAAAAATCTATGCTTGAACCTCACTAAATGGCCCAAATCCTTGAAGAAGGCTTCACACGTGTGAAAGTACGGCCTCCCACAGTCTGAGTACTGTACACCAGACCTACATTCAATCCTATAATCATTAGTAATCACAAGTACTCAAACAATTATGAACATAGAGAGCAATTGCACCATTATGAGAGAAAAAACATGAAATTGTTTGATTGATTTTGGTGAGATATCATCACCTATATATACATGATCCATCACGATTTTGGGCAGGTATGAGTAGCCCTAAACCTATCCCTAATGCTAATTTTGGTGGATCTTTCATCCCTAGCAAGTTAGGGTTGGAATCTTGGAGATCCCTCAACAATGCAAAAATTACCAAAAATAGCTCCTATTTTTTCTCCCTTGTATCTAAGCATAATTTGGACTCATTCCAAAGGTTCTAACACTTAGGTCTACTTGAGAACATCCTTATGAATGGAATCCTATGCTATTTGGCACGTGTGACAAGCCACATCATGACCATCTAACTATTTACAAGTCATATGACCAAAACTAGTCAAGCTAGAATTGTGAATTTTTAACACAAGTCTCTATGAAAGCGATGAATTATATTTGATTTCTTACTTTGTTAGATAACATAATCCCAATAATATAAAAAATTGAAACAACACAAACTCACCGGTAAACTCACTCGAAGCTTAAGTGCAAACATGCAATTGCTCGCTCTTTCAAATCTTGCTCTCTTTCCTTTTTTTTGAATATTTTTGTCACATGCACAAGCAATTAAAAATTAACACTATATTACACAATTGAACCATTATTATAAGCAAATTATTCTAATCTACTTCAAATTTTCTCTCATTTTATGCTTGTTCATTTTTTCTTCTCTCTCTTAAATTACAAATATAACATACACTTATCATTAAACATTATCTATTCATCTACTACCCTAAATCTCTCTCTCTCTCTCTCTCTCTCTCTCTCTCTCTCTCTCTCTCTCTCTCTCTCTCTCTCTCTCTCTCTCTCTCTCTCTCTCTCTCTCTCTCTCTCACAAATTACAAATCTGATAATATATACAAGTGGAAGCAACACACACACACACACACACACACACACACACACAAGAAAGGTGTAGGAGCAAAGAACACCAAAGCTTGTCATTACAACTCACAAGTTCTCATTCCAAAAAAAAAAAAACTTTTACACTTAGCACATCGGTGTGCTGCTATCTTTGAGGGTTTTAATTTTTTTTCTAGCTATTTCACTTGACACATCGACGTGCTATGTTTGGAGACTGCAAAAAATATGCCAAAATAATGTTTTAATTCAAAATTTGGATCTCAAATGTGTCAAAATACCTTTTCTATCTTATAATTTGAACTTTTCAACCAATTAAACATATAATGTATCTCACAAAATTATGATTTAATATCTTAAAAGTGGATATTTTTTATGACGATGACAGTTTGATACTTGAATTGCCATATACACTACACAGTTTGGTACTTGCATTATCACATAGACTTTACAACTTGTTTTACATGATAAAATTGAATGGTTGTGAATGGTGCACTTGATATAGTGGCCCATGCTATGGCATTCAAGCATTTTGTGGTACTAGAAAATGAAAAACTAATTTTAATACGTGACCAAAAAGGAATAAAGAAAAGTGGCACAATACCATAGAAGAAAGATGTGCTAGACATTGTCATGACACCTATCAAGAGACATGGAGAAGATTATTAGCAGTATATAGTGGAGACAACCAATGTCACTTCCAAAGTTGTCTCACATTGAGGTCCTCACAAGCAACATTTTTGGTTACGTTAAAATCCATTGAAATTTTTGTATTTAGTTAGTGTCTTCTTGCAGTTTGAAAAAAAAAATGCAGTTAATATCACATGGCACGCCATGTGCTACATAATGGTGAACCATGAGTAGAATGAAACTCGCAAATAATTTATCATAGATTGTCAAAACCCTTTAGAGTTTACTCTACCGCTACTCTAGGTTGCCAAGGAAAATCTCACTTGAATAGTTATTGTTTGGCATTACCTATGCTCAATCTATAATTGATGCAAGACTCGACGATGGTGTAGTGCACTTGACCCATAGACACATGTTCAAGTTGAGAAGGTAAAATAGATGTAGGTGATGTTCAAAAAACTAGTTGGTCATGTTGTACTGCCAACTATTCCATGCAAATATGTGGTGTTAGAGCAGCTACTAGAGTGCCAATGAGTAACAATAAAGTCAAAGAAATTGTGAGTAGTGCTTGTCGACAACAAAATGGTAGCACATGGTGTGCTACTCTTTTTATGTCACCATGATTTTTGAAAAACAAGAATTGTGGTTTGATACATAGTTACAAATTTGACTATCCATCAAATTTTAGATACGTCCATCACAAAATACTTTGTTACTCTTTGAATATAGATTTCTTTTGATCATGGAAAAATGTTCACGAAGTTGCAAAAGCTAGCACGTTGGCGTGCTAGCCTACAATTTTTTTTCAGAAAATGTAAATATTTTTTTAAATGAATTTTATTCTTTTAGACCAATTTAGCAAGTACAGTATGCCAAATTACTAGTTGAGTTGTCTCAGAAACAAAAAGATTTAATTTTTAATTTTTCTACAACTTTGACTTTTAAAAACTCTTTTGTAAGCTAGCAGTTGGCATGCTAGCCTTTACAACTCTATGAATATTTTTTCGTCATAAAAATAAATCTACATTTAGTTAGAACGTAGGAAAGTGTTCTTTGATGGACTTATTTAGATTTATTTGCCACTCTTTAAAAATAGAATTTTTTTTTTATTAAAAAAAAATACTCAAAGAGAAAGTCACAAAAATCACAAAAAATCTACTCTCAAAATGCCAAGGCCTGTGCCAATTGTGTACCAAGCTAGTATAGTTTACTTATATTGTATATCTTTAAGTTTTATGATGGGAGATTCCAAGAAAATAATGTACTACCATTTAGATTTATGTTTAAAATCCTTCCAAAGGGTGTGTTCTTTGTCAACAAGTATTCTTAGAGAGAGGCATCACTGGTTATTCTATTTTAGCCACTCATTTCTAAACGATTCACTTTCAAATTTTTTTTATAGCTTTTTACATTCTTTGTATTCCAACAAGTTCTTGCTTTCATTAATATGGTCACTTTCACACTGTTTTTTTGGGTTATTCACTTTTTGACCATTTCCTCTTTCTTCTTTGACATTTGGTAAAACTAAACTTCTTGATGTTGGCTGCTAGTGGTTTGTCTATACATATAGCATAGTTGGGGTAATGACAAGAGTCTACTTCCTCAAGTATTTGGTTAAGTGTCTATGATTCTCACTGTTAATGCTTGAAGAGACACCATGTATAGTTTTTGTATATGAGTGCTTTTGACCAATGGTTTCAACATTTCTATGATAAGCTTGTGGATACATCTTCTCAAACCACAGTGCCGTTGGTCTCTCTTGATTCTGGTGACATCATGGAGATTCATACACACGTAGGGCGGATATCCATAATATGATATAAGGGAAGTCTACAATGAAAAAATGTATTTCTAATCACGACAAGAAAATACGTTGATCAGCCAGAAGTTTATACAAATCAATAAGGAACTGAAGATCGTGAAACATCACGAAGAAAAGTTTGAAGCTGATCTCAAGAAGGAAATCGACTAATCGGTTTTAATCCTCATCCATTGTTTATCCAGTTCTACGGATTTTCCCGTGTTCTTTTACAGTCTGCAGATTTACAAGTGTTTTTACACAATCTGCAGAAATACACGAAGATTGACTACAATGTTGCTTTTCATTTTCTCTCACTTCAGCTTTTTTGCCTGTCAAGAATCTCGTGTAAAATCACAATGTGACATTTTTGCATTTGATTATTCTTACACTCGGCAAGAGGCAGGATTACTTATATAGATTGGCACATTGTTATTTTGAGTCTAGTCAAGCCTTGAAAACCACTGTTCTAGTCAATAAAGCATTACTATGGCATCATCGCTTATCTGTTTTGGACATGTCCAGACAATCCATGGTTCCTGATCTCGACTATCCTTTTGGTAAGGTCTCCCTATCCATCATAGCTGCATCTTTGGAAAGCAGGCTAGGATTCCTTTTAGATCAAACCATATGCATGCAGCAAAAGGTCTGTTAGATGTTGTTCATACAGATATATGTGGACCTATGCAAACTCCTTCATTGCTAGATGCAAAGTATTTCATTACTTTCATTGACAAGTTCTCCAGAAGAAAAGTTGTTTATTTCATTAAACAGAAATAAGAGGCTTTCATGAAATCCAGACAATTCAAAGAGCATGCTAAGAATCAAACTAGCAAATGAATCAAAGCACTGAGGTCAGATAACGGAGGAGAATACATCTCCACCGAATTCAAGAAGTATTTTCTTAGTAATGACATTGAGCAACAATACATTACCTCCTATTCGCCTCAGTCAAATGGTCTCGTTGAGAGAAAGAACAGAACCTTAGTCGAATCGGCAAAGTGCATGTTATCACATGCGACACTTCCAAAGTGCTTCTGGGCTGAAGCTATTTCAAAATCAACCTATATTCAGAACAGATGTCCTACTAAAGGTCTCTTAGACAAAATATCATTTGAAGTTTGGATAGGTACCAAACCTTCTTTATCAAACTTACGAGTTTTTGGATGTACTGCTTTTGCGCAGATACCTCGTGATCTCAGGAAGAAGCTCGACTCCTAGAGTATCAAATGTGTTTTTATCAGCTACGAAGAAAAAAAGAGTTGTTATCAGATTAAGTATAGCCATATACATGTCAATAATGCGATAGAGCACAAAACAATAGCAGACAAAACCGCGTTCTCTACAAAGCTAATTCAATTTTAGTAAAAGAAATGAACCTATTACTGACAATAAAACATCAATGCGTGAGGGCATCTACTTTGTCTATCTCTGATAGGCTTCTAATACATACTCTATTTTACACACACTTCATTCATCATCATCATCTAATATGCAAATGGTATTCAATATATACATAATGTTATAGGTGTGCAGATGAAAAAAGTACAAAGTAGATGTGTTGTCTATAGGAGATCGTGGGTAGCTACTGTCATTGTCAAATTTGTTAGCACAGTTGTATGGGATGAGTGTGAAAAGACCACGACGTCAGCCTTCGCTGAAATGAACGTTGGTGAAGATGCGAAAAATGCGTCACTCTAATAAAATGCCTTAGGATTTGATTTACAGGGTGCCTTCGCTTTTTCTAGGGCACCTTCGGCATTTTGTAAGGCAGTGTCGCCTTTTTCGCCTGTCACAAAATGCATGTAAAAACAGTGTCGTGTTCTTTTCGCCTTTTCTTCACCTGTGAGAATTTACTTGTATTTATGCAGACTGTGCGACAATGTGAATAAAAATGTAGCATGAATGGAGGCAGATTAAAATGGAATTTAGGAGAGTAGAAGAGATAAATCCAACACCCCCTTTTAATTTGGATCCGTAAATGCCTTGATCTTCAGACTAAGCAATGCACAAAATTTGTTATGTGCATTAACACTTAATGCTTTCGTGAAAATATCTGCAACCATGTCCTGCGTTCTGCAGTACGTTAAGCTCACCTCCTTGTTGAGAACCTTGCCCCTGATGTAGTGATATCTGATTTCAATGTACTTACTCCTAGAGTGAAATCTAGGGTTGGCCGATAAGGCAATAGCACTCTAATTATCACAGAATAAAATTGTAGGGCTATACTGATATAGATTAACGTCTGACAGTAAATTTCTCAACCAAAACGCTTTTTTAATAGATTGAAAAGCAACAATGTATTCTGCTTCTGTAGAAGAAAGTGCGATAGAGGTTTGCTTATGACTGTTCCATGAGATAGGACCGCCGTTGAAGAAGAATGTAAATCCATATGTGGACTTATGATTGTCTACATCTCCTCCCCAGCTTGCATCAGAATATCCACTGAGCTGATGAAGATTGTCATTGCTGGCATCTCCATAGCAGATGCACTGGTCCATGGTAGCTCAAATATACCTCATGACTCTTATGAGAGCCTTCCAATGGGTAATGCCAGGATTAGCCATGTATTGGCTGAGTGAGTTTACCGCAAAAGAGATATCTGGTCTTGTACAGACCATTGCGTACATGAGAGATCCAAGTATCGATCGATAAGAATACTCTCTCATCTGCTCTTCTTCCTACTTGGTCTGGGGACATTGGTCCTTTGACAAGTGCAGGCTTGGATCCATCGGTGAGTGAGCTAATTTACAATTCATTAGATTGTATTCGTTAAGAACATTGTGAAGATACCTTTGTTGAGTGATGTAAATCAATCGCTTTGTTCTGTCTCTGTGGATTTGAATGCCCAAACAGAAGTGAGCTTTGTTCAGATCAGTCATGTCAAATTTTGAAAACAGCATATGCTTCAAATTCTTGACCATATTGGTATTGTTGATAAAGAGCAACGTATCATCCACATATAAGGTGATGATAATGAAGGATCGTTGCACTGACTCGTAATAGACGTTGCAATCAGCAATGCTTGGTTTGAATCCTTGTTCAATGAGGAATGTGTTGATCCTCTGAAACCAAGCTCTAGCAGACTGTTTCAAGCCATAAAGGGTTTTGTGGAGTTTACAGACATGATTCTTCATACCTTTCAAAATGTATCCTTCGGGCTGGATCATGTAGATGTCTTCTTGTATAACTCCATTCAAATAGGCTATTTGCACATCGAGTTGATGTACTTCAAGGTTGGCAACTGCACCATAAGACAGGAGCGTTCGGATTGACGAATGTTTGACTATTGGATTGAAAGTCTCGTTGTAGTCGATATTGGAGGTCTGGGTGAATCCTCGTGCTACCAGTCTTGCCTTCCTTCGATCAATTGCTCCATTGGCATTGTATTTGATCTTAAAGACACAATCAATGATATTACAACCAATAGGAGCTTCGACTAGTGACCACGTCTGGTTCTTGATCAGAGAGGAATACTCTCTGTCCATAGCTTCTCTCCAGATATCAGAGTCTGGTTGGCTGAGTGCCTCTTCGACTGTCGTCAATTCTTGTATCAAGAGACATGCAGACTCAGAAGTATACCTTGTGGGCTATGTGTGCACTCGGCTTGATCTTCTTGGAGGATTCGACTGATGAACCGCTCCTGGGACTTGTTGCTGGTTAGCAGCAACATCTTCGTCTAATTTGCTATCTAGAAGTGGGTCGACAATGGACATGCCTGAGCCAGATGCTCGGACTGTCATGTCAATGGCAGGTGATGAAGGTTATCCTGGAGCAATATCCTTGCCTTTGATGTCAACGAACTGATCCTCGATAAAGACTATATCCCGGCTATACAAAATTTGCTTGGTATCAGGATCATACAGCTTGTATGTATTATCAAATGAAGTATATCCAATCAGGATGGTTTTGAGACCTTGGAAATCCAATTTCTTCCTCATGTCTTTTGGGATATGCGCATAGGCAACGCATCCAAACACTCTTAGGTTCTTTACAGAAGGCTTAGAGCCTGTCCACACCTCGTGGGGTGTCTTGCCTGAGAGGGCCTTGGTCGAACATCTATTGTGGACATAAGCTGCAGTGGAGATAGCTTCAGCCCAGAATCTCTTGGACAGCGATGCATGCGCTAGCATACATTTGGCTGATTCGACCAGGTACGATTCTTCCTCTCGGCTAAACCATTAGACTAAGGACTGTAGGGAGTGATGAATTGCTGCTCAATGCCTTGGCTTCGGCAGTACTCCTTAAACTCGATAGAGATATATTCTCCACCATTGTCAAACTTAGAGCCTTGATTGTCCTTCCAGTCTCCTTTTCTGCACGCTCTTTGAAGATTCTGAAGTAGTTGAAGGCGTTTGATTTCTTCTTTATAAAGTACACCATAGTCCTTTTGGAAAATTGAAAAATTCATCAATAAAAGCTATAAAGTACTTGGCATCCTTCAGCAAAGGATTTTTCATCGGGCCACAAATGTCTGAATGTACAATGTCTAACAATCCTCTAGAAATATGCAAATGGCTTGATTTAAATGGTCTTCTAGTCTGTTTACCAACTAGACATTCTTGATAAATAGGTAACTTGACTTTATCGCGAGGATATTCGAGATCAAAAAACAATAGATTGTCTAGACATTTGTTGTATAGCAACATGATTCAAGTGACCAAGTCTATAATGCCAAAGTAAATTTTTATTCGCATGAATAGAAGTACTGAGGGTCTGACTAGATGCAGAAAGCAATGACTTAATTAATACAAGTATCCATGCCTCTTTCCGAGTGCTAGGATCTTGTCTTTCCTATCAACTACTTTGTACTGATCACATTCGAATTCTACTCTATGTCCTAGATCTGTGATTCTACTAACAGAGAGCAGATTCGTAGATAAGTTTGGTACATACAGGACTTTAGAAAGTAGCTTAGACTGATCATTTGCAAAGCTTAATCTTACAGTACCTTCACCTTTAATAGCTTATGTGTTATTGTCGCCAAAGTGAACATATTTTTGGGTACTGTAAGGTGTATAGGACTCGAAATAGCCAATAAGGCTGGTCATATGCTAAGTGGCTCCGAAATCCAGGAACCAAGAACTATCGTCGGATGCTCCTTGATGGCTGGCCATGAAGGCATCATGATTCGCTTCTTAGGTTGTGGAGCTTCTGTAGCTGCATTTGCCACTTGATTCGACTGCCCCTTGCTATTGTTCTTCGCTTGCAATATCCGGCAGTCTTGAATTTCGTGGTTGTTTCGCTTGCAGTATTTGTAGAACAGCTTCTTCTTCATCTGCGGATTTGACTGTTCTTTGTGTTGTGCTGGTTTCTGGTCTGGCTTTGATTGCTTCGAGCCTTTCTTCTTCTTCTGCTTAGTCGTGCTCTTGTTGGTGTATAAGACGTGAGAATCAATTGAGAAACTTGACACTTCATTCCTCCTCGTGTCTTCCTACAACAACATAGTAATGACTCTCGAAAGAGTCAGTTCTGGATGTGTCATCATGATCATCACCCAGTTGTCGTATGAGCTTGGCAAGCTTGTAAGCAGTTGCATCACTGCGTCTTAATCGTCTATGACAGATCTGACAGCGACCATTTGCTTTAGCAAGTTCTTGAATTGGTTGATGTGATTCTGCAAGGAATCACCATTCGCCATCTTGAGGGAATAAAATTTCTTCCTGAGATGTGGCTTAAAAGCTATATCTTGCACTTCGTACAGTGTGCTCAGGATGTCCCAGACTTGTTTCAATGTCTGAGCCTCAGATACATGGCCGATCTGGGTATCCGTAATGTTAAGGATGATCAGCGCGAAAGCTTTTCCATCCTTCAGTCTCCATCTGGCGATTGTTGCGTTGTCCGCTTCGGGTTTCCCTTCCGCACTTGTAGCAATGTCATACAATTCTTTAGCCATTAGTACAACTTTCATCTTAAATTCCCATAGATGGTAATTGGCTCCATCAAGCTTGTCCATGATGGGACTGGCTTTCCCTTCGGAATCCATGTGGAAGATTAGTCTAGGTGACAGGAAAAACTATCAGTGACTTAAGTATGAAAATCTGGTACAGAATTACAAAACAAGAAGACAATTACTCTATCGTCTAGTAGAGTCTTGTACTGTGGAAGCTTACCAGGCTACAAAAAGAGCTCTGATACCATGTTGGAGAAAGAGGGTGTGTCGTGTGTGAGAAATGAAAATAGCTCGAAAAGAAAACAAACACGAAAAGAAGCGAACTCGAGACTCGAACAAGAAACGAACTCGAATGGAATGTGTTCGTGTGCAGCGGAATGAGCTATATTACTCTTTCTCTAAGCATGACTACGCCTATCAGAAACGAACAGAACGTTAGTGATAGAAATCACGGTCGATCTGATTACGTAGCCAAATGTTAATAGAACATCAGAAAAATAATTTGTCGTGAATAGCTAGACAAATTATTAGTCGCGAATGATTTACGAAAGAGCTAGACTGAGTTCGACTGATAATCAGTCACGAATGATTCGCAAAAGACGAGACTAAATATTAGTCATCAACAGCTAGACTAATAATAACTCGCTAAGAACAGATTACCAGATTGAGCAACAAGATAGTTAGACAGAATGAAGAAAAGCATAGCGATATTGACACAAATCTGAACGCAGAACAAAAGAGTTGTTATCAGATTAAGTATAGCAAAATATACATGTCAATAATGCGGTAGAGCACAAGACAATAGCGGACGAAACCGCGTTCACTACAAAGCTAATTCAATCTGTAAAAGGAAAGAACCTATTACTGACAATAAAGAATCAATGCGCGAGGGCATCTACTTTGTCTATCTATGATAGGCTTCTAATACATGCTTTATTTTACACACAATTCATTCATCATCATCATCGAATATGTAAATGGTATTCAATATATACATAATGTTACAAGTGTGCAGATGAAGAAAGTAAAAAGTGGATGTGCTGTCTATAGGAGATCGTGGGTAGCTGTTGTCGTTGTCAAATTTGTTAACACAGTTGTATGGGATGAGCGTGAAAAGGCCACGACGTCAGCCTTCGCTGAAATGAACGTTGGTGAAGATGCGAAAAATGCGTCACTATGACGAAATGCCTTAGGATTTGATTTACAGGGCTGCAAGTTTATGTAGAGTCACATGTCGAAGTTTCTCGGAAGGTGATATGCGTTCAAAAAAGGTGGGAGATCAACTTTCCCTCCATTACAATTATAGTTTAAAAAAATTTTGTAGAATATAGTTTAAAAAAAAAAAACCTTTTGTAGAGTTTCTTTACTTCATAAGGAAACCCCCTTCTTTTTTAAAAAAAATTAGAAGCTTGGGTAAGTTAGAAACCTTGTTCTCTGAAGAGACTGCACGTGTGTATTATTTCGAATTTTTGATAGCTAGACAGAGTGAATATGAGAGAGAGAGAGAGAGAGAGAGAGAGAGAGAGAGAGAGAGAGAGAGAGAGAGAGAGAGAGAGAGAGAGAGAGAGAGAGAGAGAGAGAGAGAGAGAGAGAGAGAGAGAGAGAGAGAGAGAGAGAGAGAGAGAGAGAGAGAGAGTAAGCTTTACCCTTGCTTGAGTAGTGTTGATGGATGTATTGTAATCTTAGTGTTAAACAGCAGAAGAAAATAAGAATGTTGAAGACCAAGTTGCAACATATATTGCAGTAGACCAGGGGGACCATGACCGAGATAATCATTCAAGATAAGGGAGTAGGATCACAAGTACATGTATAAACGGCGTATTCACTCCTCCAGGTAGCTACGAGAAAGCCTACTACGTATAGAAAAAGCCAAGAAACATACATCAATATAGATGTGGGCCCTCCACTAGCATGTGTGCTTATTCCATTTGCACTTGATATGGGAACGCCTCTTGATGAAGTGGATGTGCTTGTGGCCAATGCCTTATCTCATGCGCATGCCCTTCTAAAGGATTTGAATTGGATCCTCATAGACCGCCGTTATTACCATCGGTTAGCGCAGTAGAGAAAACTACAAAAGAGACAGTTGAGCAGAAAGGGCAGACAGAGTGTCAGCATGCCAACGACCTCCAATTGAAAATCCAAATGCTACAACAAGAATCAGGCTAAGCAAGTGCTGAGATGGACAAGATGCGGCTCAAGATGGATGCGATGCCATAATCTCTCACACACAGCTTCAGTTAAGGCTATTGTTAATTTATTATAAACATATAATTGAATATTTTTTTAATGGTTTTTCAAATTCATTGCCTCTCACTGTTTGTGCACCATAAGGACTGTTATGCTAGGTCCACTCCAAACTTTGGGGCCATCCATTTTCAAAGACAATTGAGTAATATATTTCAAAATAGAGCTCAAGAGAGTGAATGGACAGAACACAAAAATTGACCTATTTGAGAAGCTAGCCAACACAACTGCAAGTTATGGAACTACAGATTGCAAGTATTATCTAAACTTGGATATGTGATGGTTGATCTCATGTATGGGACACACATTTTTTAAAATCGCACAACACTTTAAAGCAGAATTGGTGTAGGACTTGACAACGTTGATAGTCTGCCACTTGACATGCTCAACAATATGTAATAGTAAATTGCATGTGCAAATGTGAGATTGTTATGGATATTTTTTCTCTCTTGTATCATCAAGTCTCATCTAACATGTTTTTGTCTTGTTTGTTATATATCAAACTTGAGACAAAACTTGGAACTAGCTGCTACATTGTCAATTGAATATTTTTTCTAAAAAAACCAAATCTTTATTTTACCAATTTGCTCTCAAGATCCAAGTTTGGATGTTACTATGTATAATTTCAACTTGGCATAATATAGCTCATTTTTTATTCCATACATAGTTGAATCTGGTATGCAAAATTAAGTGCACTATGCATGGAGGCTTAATAGCAATGCAAGTGACATTTTGCTATTCATGTGTTATTCATAATGTTTAAAAAAATCATCATCTTGTTTGAGATTATTTTTGTGCCATGAAAGGTCCATCTTTCCATCATAATCCTTTGGGCGAGATTATATAGCAAAAAATTTTACTATGGCAAATTTATTAATCTTCTTATATCGATTGCAGACACTCGTTTTTTTTTTTCCCTCTTGGAATAAGCAAATATTTTGATGTGTGATAATAGTTTAGATTTGAAAAGTACTTTACCTTTCAATAGTGGTTGGTTCAAGAAAGCGAAACTTTTCATGAATGCTCAAAAGGCTTTATGAAAGGGCATAATTGCTCAACCTAGGTGAAATAGGTTTTATTGTGTTAGCATCAAAGACAAGCAAGTAGGATGTAATGTTTTTTGTTTCAATAACTCAATACACGATTTAGTTCCACAAAATCTTTTGGAGTGTACAATTGATCCTTTATGGAGAAGTGTTTCTTATTCTAGTTGGTAGGGTGTTTTTTTTTTATTTTTTCTCTTGAAGAAAATTAACCTTGGAAATTTTTACAAAGATACAAAAGTAGATCAACATTATATAAGCATAAGTTTATCTACCTCTTTAAAAAGAAGTAGAGGGGAGATAACAAAGTCATCATTCCCAAACTCCCTACTATCCCTATCTAACCAAATGTTCCATAGAGTAATGACTCTAATGCATTGCCAAAAAGCATTAACTTTAATATTAGCAAAGGTTATATCATTCAACAATAAATTGTGTGGCTGAATCTCTTGAATCTGACATGAAAACGAGCAATAAAAAGATCAATCACAAATTTCCATAAATGAGCATAGCAATAGAAGAACGAGTCACATCCTCATCTAGAGTTTTGCATTTAGAACAGACATGCGATACATCACCTCTATAACAAGCCCGCACAGGAAGAGAGAGTGGAAGAATTCCAAGCGAGAAGATACTAACATGTGATACATCACCTCTATAAGTAGCCCGCACAGGAAAAGAGTTAGAGAATTCTAAGCGAGAAGATATTAAAAAGCCAGTTTTGATTTTTAGGAAGTTGGCTTGCCAAAGGCACTTCAAACCCTTCCAATGCATGTTGTGGAAGAGCTATTTGGTGTGTTTTATTTTGACTATTTTCCCTCTAGAATTATTAACATTGGAATTTTATCTCCTAATAAGCATAAAACATAACAATGCATTATATGCTCAACATAGTCAATTACTAGACTTGATCATTTTATTATCTTATATGCCCACATGCACTTACGCGAATATGACATTGATTGGTGTGGTGATAGGTACCAATCACATAATTGAGACTCAGACATGCACTTGTAGAAGCATGCACAATCTTCTAAGGCTTCTAGTTCAATTTTTGGTGCTTCTTCACTAACGTTCCAATACTTGATGGTGATGCTAATCTTATGGTAAAGGCATCCCTCTCTTTTGAAAAAAAAATGCTTACAAATATAGGTTAAAAGCCATCAAAGCCATCTTGAGAGTCGTTTTCATAAAAGTTTTGTGGCACCTTTATTGGTAGCTTTTCAATCAATTTCAACAATTAGAGGGCTTTTGAATGTGGCTTTTATATTGAATATCAAAATACCCAATGTCAAGCTAGTGTTATATGTGGGCAAACAGTCAGGACAATCTTGGACTCTATGTTTATGATATAATTGGAGATGAACATCATGAAAATCGTAACTTTGAGGATTCCAATTTTTTTTCATTGATTGCTTGTCTAATTAAAATAAGCACCAGATTACATGTTGATGTCTAACGCTTCCTAGAATCTAAAATAATTACCTACTGGTTTTGAATGAATTCATAGATCTCAAAATAAATGAACATCCTTTCTCATTATGAACTATGTAGATTGTCACAATATATCAAACAATTAAATATCATTACTACTTAACAATATTGAAACTTTGAAACATAAAAAGTTTGCTCATGTATTAATCACTCCAGTCACCTTCATACATCATGGTCAGTTTACAAAAAATAAGTGAAAAAATGTCGTTGATTGAACCATTAGTATAATTACTACATGTCGAGCTTTAACCAAATATATGTATCCATGATCACAAAATTACCATAGATCAAAATCAATGTTCAATCAATCCTACACAAGGATTTAGTAGTCCCATTTGGTTCCTTATTATTTGCCATGGCTTTAAAGAAATAGTCATGGTCTACGAATTTCTAGTGTTTCTTGTGCATTGTGAATGCCACTTGCCCAAGAGTTTTAGAGTCAAGGTAATATGTTATGTATGCACTTAAAAGACCTCAAAGAAAATGAAACTATTCACAAATATAATGTAACAAGGAAAATTGACATTATGTCATAAACATCACATTGAACCACATTTAGACCAAGACTATTAGAAATTTATCAAAATCGGTCACATTGTCTTCAACAAATATATGTATTCTTAAGAATTCTTCACATAGTACTCATACAAGAAATAACACAAAAAAGAATTCCTTTACATCCAATAATCCTTTTTCACATGCAACCAAATTTTTTAGCTTATTAGATTACAAAAATACCATGCAGTTCTTGCTTGATCATTAAACATTGCATGCACATGAGATGGAAGTGGTGGATAAGCCAAGCAAAGAGAAGAGGCCAAGTGGAGGAGTGGAGAGAGAGAGAGAGAGAGAGAGAGAGAGAGAGAGAGAGAGAGAGAGAGAGAGAGAGAGAGAGAGAGAGAGAGAGAGAGAGAGAGAGAGAAGGGGGGGGGGAGGAGATATTTCTTGAGGAAGCTTTCTTGTCGACCCGCCGAGATCCAAAAGAACTTCAATCTCCTTAGCACCCTTGTGCCTCATGCCTTCACACCAAAGACAAGAGAGATTCCGATTCTTTAAATGAAAAGAATGATAATAAAGGAGGCTTCATGCACCCTACATGGAGATATAGATCTCTTAGGGGCTTTGCATAGTTGGAGAAACTATGGTAGGGCTTCGACGACATGGCACATGGCAGAGGGAGAGAGAGGTGCACTCTCTTGAGTAGGGCTTGAAATGAGACAATGCATGGTAGAGGGAGAGATAGGCGCACCCTCTTTGGTAGGGCTTTAAGTAATATGGTGCATGATAGAGGGGGAGGGAGGTACACCATCTCTTGGAAACTCCTTCCTTTCTCATGCATTCTAAATTTGTCATTCAATGAACAATTTTTTTCTAAAGCACTTCTTATAATGAGCAATCTTTTCTAATGCACTGCATTAACGCGAGTCACCTTGGTGAACCTTGGCTGTATAGTGAACTAACTCTAAGCACGAGGCATTAAGAATATATCCTCAAGTCCCTTCCTTTTCACTTAATAGTTGATTGGTCTTTTGACATTGTTTGAACATCCTTTCACCAAAATCAAATACTCCGAAGTCTTGCTCACTCTATTTTAACCTTGTATAAATGACTGAATGCAACCCAGTCATGATCAGACTATGCTCATGGTCATAACACTTTTGTAGTAAATTTGATGGCCACTAATTCCTAGTTGGTCCCACTATACATTGTATATTATTTTGTTGTTACTCTTATTCAGTTATTAAGCTTAACTTGAGTGGAAGCCCATGAGCCCCCCCACATGAGTAGGGTAATAGCTACTTGCATACTACCTTCAAAGCACTTAAGAGACTTAGTGCATCCATAACATTTCTTGAGCTATCGGAGGTATCTAACTTTGAGTGAATAGTTTCTCAACCAAATGAAGTGTTCTGAAGCTTTATCTATATGACATCAACAGAGTATTTATGAAGTGGTTTGTGAGAAGACTCACAGTTTGAATAAAAAATTCAAGAGAAAAATGGTTAATGGTTACAAACCACTGTGAATCAGCCAGACAAGCTTCATACCAAAATCCTAGATAGTAGGGCACCTATAGAAAAGGTGTTATAATAGCTTCGGTTTGAGCATGCTGAAAGAATCACCTGTAATAAAAAATTCCAAGCTTTTTTATTTTGTGTAAAGAGCTATGTGCACAAGATATGCCATCATTTTGCATATTATAAGCTCTCACTAATTTTATGATCAGTAGCGTACCCTTCAACTAGCTATCATTTGCAGTTTTTAGATTGGAAACGGTTGATTTGTGAGAGAGTTCTCTCTCTGCCTCTCCCATGAATGCTATTTCATCAAGCTACTCCCAATACTACCTTCAAACAAGGTTAAAAGGTTAACTCCTACTTAGTTTTTCTAAGAACTCCAACCGAGAGAGTATCGACCATGTTGGTGACACATAGATAACCACATCAACAATGATATTGTTAAAAATAAATAAAGGGGGGGTTATTAAAATATGCAGTAACTTGCCTACAATTTTTTGATGGCTACAGTAGCCAGCACATGACATGAAATAGCTAAATTTCACCATTGCATTGAATCTGCTTTTTATTGGAAAATAATCAATACCAGTTGGCCCAGTCGTTGAACCTTTTGGTCGCTGCAATAGGTGGCTGCAACATGCCATGATGTAACAAAGCCAAAAGAACCAGAAAACCAAAAATACTGGTCTCAGCCTTTCACCAGAAAACAAACACTAATACCGAGCAGGAAATTCTGTTTCACTCTTGTCATTAACTAGTGTGGTGATTGGCTCCAGTGTGACTACATAAATTTTTCTCCGTCAGTGAACGCACAGCAAATGCTGCATTGTTCTCTCGCACTCTTCAGAAAGTGGGGATACAATTGCAACCAAACTGGCTGATTAGCTTTAGCTAGACTAATAGCTAATGATGAAATAGAAGAAGAATGAATTAAAAATAATAATATTACTTTTTGTTCTGATGCTTGAAAGCTGACTTAACAATCAAACAGAAACAAATCACTATCTGAATACCAGCAATTCATATTCAACTTTCAAGGTAAGAATCAACAGCAGCAGGCTCTGTTCAGCTCTGACAATGTAATTTAGAGCTTAAATAGTGCTATGTAGCCTATGTGAAAACCTTGTAATTTCAGAATATGCATTCTGAAACATGTCGTCCAACTTTCTCTATCTTGAAGCAGTGATGTGTCATACCAATCTAAATTTTTTGTGAAAATTACAATGTCAAAATTTTAAACGTGACTCAGCTATTTATGCACATCACAAATTCTATTATACAGCCATAAACACTTACAATTGCAGCCATCCATTATGAAGTTACAGAAGCTTGAGGACCTCCATCAGCTACAAGCCATACTTCATAGATGTTCTCCTCTCTCGCAGCTAATTATTAGATGTTGCATCAAAAATAACTTAGTAACTATTCTAGAAATGTCAGCTGAAATAACCAAGTGCTGCTGTACAGATCTATTTGCAAGAGAATGTACCTTGTTATGATACCAATTCTCTAGGAGGCTCGGATTTTCAAAACAAAATAGCTTCAAATGCGAATAAAATAGAGCTATTTTACAGATAAGATTATTTCACGGGATAATTGATCTTAGAGCTTTACCAATTTCAGCAGTAACTCCCGGTCCAAAAAAAGATGTGAACTTAGCCTGCAAATGCAAAAAGATTTGAGGTAGGAAATAAGAGCTATTACTAAAATCAGTCAATTTGGCTATTTGCCAAGTTTTTTGGAAGTTAATTGGCTTCCTACTGAGTGGCAAAAATGGGATGCAATGGTCAACAATCGCTGCCACAAGCTATTAGCTGGAAAGTTTCAGACAAAATCAAGATGTGCAAATGTTTAGACCTTAATTTGGGTTAATTTTGTACTTCATGACAAGCCACTAACATGCACAAACAGCTGAAGTACGTTCTAAAGTAAGTACCTGTCTTTCCTCAAAATCCTTGAGTTTAAGTGCCTTAGCTTCAAAAACGAGAACTAAAGCATACTTCCCATGTTGATTCACCTGTTCAAACCAAATCCGTCATTCTCTCTAAAATTTGTCTTTGACTTTGATTCAACATGGGAACAACAAGGACCAACACCAGATGCAATTAACTGCAAACAAATTACAGATGAAGAATTTGACGTCTAAAGTGAGAAAAATGGGAAGCAGAAAGCAACAATCAGACAAAGATAGAAAGTAAACCCAGCTTCAACTTAGAATGGAAAAATCACCACTAGATTCATAGAAAAACTCTGCTGAAACTTCTCTAAGTATAGTTACATAATCATGGAGCTCTAATATCTGTGCAGATGCGATGACATAAAACACCACCTCCTGTGATGACATAATCATGCAGATGCGATGACATACCACCTCCTGTGAGCAAAGCATTCACTATCGGTAGAATCCGTACATTATTGACCATTATTATTTTAAGAACAAGAAGAGCTAAAAAAATTGCAAGAATTTTTGGTGTCAGAGCACTTTCTTGAACAATTGGAAAGGTGTTAGATTCTTCTAATTTTTTGCTCTCAGGTTGCTTTCTCAGGTGCCCCATGGGAGAGATTTTGACCTCTACATTGCTCTCTCTCTCTCTCTCTCTCTCTCTCTCTCTCTCTCTCTCTCTCGCGGCTATGGATGGCGCCCTCCCTCCTTGCAGCTATGGTGGCGCCCTCCTATCCCTCGCTGTCTCTCCATCTCCATCTCTGCCTTTCCCTTGCTGACTAGCACCTTGCTGCCTGTCCCTCGCTGCCTGACCCTCGCTCCCTTGCTGACCATCGCTCCTTGCTGCCTGCTGACCAGCGCTTCTTGCTGCCTGTCCATCGTTCCCTGTCCCTCGCTACCTGTGACCATCGTTCCCGGTCCTGTCCCTCGCTGACCCTGCCCCTCCATCGTTGAGTCCTTCACTGACCCTCACATCCTCGCTACCTGTCCCTTGCTGCCCTGGCTGACCACCGCCCCCTGTCCCTTGTCCCTTGCTGATCCGGTCCCTCCATCGCTGTCCCTCTCTCCTTTCCCTCCTCCATCACCGTCCCTCCCTCTCTCTTCAGGCCCATCCTTGTATCTCTCCCATTATGGCTGATTGGCAATCAGTGAATCGGAAGAGGAAGAAAACCCCTCCCCCTTCTCCTTTTGTTTTCTCAGCCATCCCTACTACGGCTCCAAATCCCTTTACCTTGCCCCCTCCCTCTCCTGCTTCCTCTCCCTCGCCCATACCCCCCACTCCCGCAACCGCTACCTCTTCTCGTACTGCCACTACCCCCTCTACTCTTTCTTCCTCCTCTTCATCTTTCACCCCTTCATCTTCATCCCCCCCATTGTCTCCGTCTCTTTCAGCTGAATTTTTATCTGGTTTCCCCCGTATCATTGATTCTCTTCATGAGGACAATGCATCCTTGCTTGCGATCATCAAGAAAAAAGCATTCCAAACCTCCACTCTGGAGACCACGGTCATGGCCCTACAGGGCAAAGTTGGCATTCTTGAGGTTGATGTTACTTACCTCAAGAATGAACTTGAATCAGATGAAGAGGGAAGTGGCAATGTGGATTCAAAAGACATGGCAAAGCAGCTGCAAGAATAGGTTCACTCCTTGGAGCAGCAACTTTAGCAATCGAAGAGTTCTTGGGCCGACATGCTCAAGGGTTCTAAGCAGGTTATTTCTCAATCTATTCAAGAACATCAAAAACGAGATCTCAAGGCCCTCAATGTCAGGATTAGGGGAGCTTCTTTTGCGAGTAAGGGCCTCGTGGCTGAGGCAAATGCTTTTATTCATTCCACTTTTGGTCTCAAAGAGGATGTCGTATCTGCTGCTTGGGTGGGTGAAGGGGTCTACTATTTTTATGGATGAAGACTTGACGCCCATTCAATGGACTGAGAGAAAGAATTATCACAGATGCTAAGGCCAATGGTTTCCGGACTCTCTTTCGAGACGGACGCCCGGTCTTGGTTAAAATTGCAAAACTTAAAATTTCATATTCTTCTCCCTCTCCTACGTGAGAGATGTCTCAATCCATAATCGAGGAGACAAGACACAAGGGATAGAGTCATGCCAGCTTTGTGCCATCGGTACAACATGCAGATCTCAAATCACAACACTCGACACACCTAATTTTGTTCCATGACATAGGCTTATTAGATGTCTGCATCACTCACAAGTCTCATCAAATTTGGTCTTTGTAGTTATGGCATTATAAAAGAGGGTAATAAGCTGTTTCTGGTTTCAAGAAGGCACCTCAGAGGAGACTGTGACCATCACCTAATGTTTGTTGTGCTCAATATTCATGGGGAGTCGAGAGGATGATTTGAAGGCATCTTGATTGGTATTTTTCAACGTTTCCCAATTCTGCAATTCATTGAAATTTGAACCATGATTCCAATTGCAACTAGCAATTCATTAGGATTTAGGGTTTAGGCAAATTCTTAACTCAATGCATGTACCATCCTGAAACCCAATCTATCTCACACTGAATGATTGAGATTGTCCTTAAATTAGAGAGTGACTGTGAACTAGAGAGTGCCCAATCTATCTATGATCAAACAACCTGTAATTCATAAGAAAAATTTGATTTTTTTAGAGCCCTACTTTTGACTCTCCAATTCTTCCCAAGTGGGCCCAATTCTAAAAAGGCCAGGAACATTGATTCTCTTATATGCAAATGATGTAATTCTTATATCATTCTCCAACAAACACAGTCTATAGAAGTATACTAATGGGCTCCTAAGATTTTTCCAGGAGATTTTAGCAGTCAAATTAAAAAAAATCAAGGTGGATGGTCTTTAAGGTATTTAAGACCATGTGTGATTATTGTGCTAAATATGAACAACAAGCCAAATAGTACCAATATTGCACCAAAATGTATCTAATCTATGTCCATATATGTAAGAAATGTAATGCCTATGGAAAGAATCAGAATAGGGTGCATACTCGATCAATAAGTGGCCAAAGGCTAATCAAAATATTTGGATAGTGTCTGCTTGTGGATAACAATCAACCTCGATATATTCTTGGTCAAAGTGGACCAAGATCAGCATTGAATGTCCACAAATCCACAAGACAAATAACCAACAATGATAAAGAGGGTAAAATGAGCAAAGACATCCCAGGACTGCCTTGAAAGTTGATGACAATGAATGATGCAGATAACGAAGAAGTAAGAAATGTGTGATTTGAAGATATCTATGTAAACGCAAGCTATCCATGTTGCTGAAGTAAATGAGCACAAATATTCAGCTTTTTGAGCCCAAAAAATATGTAAATAGTGGCTGAAAAATTTTATCGTATAAACAAACAAGCCTCAAGGGATTAGGGTCTTGTGTTACCTCTAACTCTAGGAAACTCAATCCTATACATAAATCATGTCAAACTTTTGCTAAATCGTGGAAGAGATAAAGTACTTGCAAACCCCACAAACGCCAATTTTAATTTCTTTGACCTGTAGATACTAACCCAATGATATAGCTAGGTTTTTTGAAGTATTTGCTAGAAGGTGAGAAAAATTAAGCACTAAATTGGCCTAAAATTTGGGCCTTCAGTCTCTCAAATTCTAGGCACTTAAGCATAAATATTCTATGCAATGTTTTGCTAGACAATTTGCATGGTACTACTGTGTTCAATAAAATAGACTTGAACAGTGAATACCATCATGTTAGATTTCGTGACGAGAACAAGCATAGATTGCTATGGAACTCTATTTTGGCTTCTTCAAGTTTCTTGTGATGCCATATGGATTGAGCAAATCCCAACAACAATTATGATGTTGATGAACAACTTGCTAGACTATATATGGGTGAGTTCGTGGTGAACCTGATTGATGATAGTTTGACTTAAACAATGCAGAAGGGGTGGGTCTTGCATGTGACCCATTTTAGAACTGCGTCTCAACTCTCATGGAAAATTTCCTATTTGCCAATAATAAGAAGAATATCTAGGTCCTATTTTGTTTGCTAAGTGAGTAAGACCAAACCCTAAGAAAGTCGATGCTATATCAGCCAACATTACATTCAGATCTTTCCTTAAATTGCTTGGGTTTTACAAAAAGCTTGTAAAAGCTTACTACAATATTATTGGGCCTATGACAAATATGTTGCAAAAGCATAAAATGGGAAAGTGGACGGATGTTCAGCAACGAAGCTTTGATGAGTTATAACAATTCATGGCTCAACGTCACTCTCAAGGTTGTGGACCCTCGAAAACCATGTATCTTGAATATGGATGTGAGTGATATCATTGTGGGGGGCTGTTTGCATGCAAGAGGAAGGCCTGAAGACTTCGAGAAAGAAAAGCTCATTCCTGCTCAAATAATCATCCAAACCAATAAAAGTTGTATGCATAATCTATGCATTGAAAGCATGGAGGCATTATTTGGATAGATTTGAGTTTTACATACAACAAATTACAATACATTGAAAAACTTTGCTAACATAGCTAATTTGTTTATTTAGCATGTACTCAAATTCCATGGGTTGCTTCATCCACACTCTCTGATAGAGATTCGTGCTTAACCGATGGCCTTTGGACTGTCGTGTTTGATAAGCTAGAGGTGAGACTGGCAATGTTTAGTATAGATCATCTTGAGACGGATCTATACAAACTAAGGGATTAACCAAACTTTGAAAGACGTGCTTAGGGCATATGTAAGTGTTATAGCAAACACAATCATCTTGTCTTATGTAGCTTTTGGCAAAGATTTTAATAAATCCTCCTTTCTTTCTTTCTCCTATGGTGACTGATGTTGTGTGCTAATCTTCAACACGCTACACCACTACACCACACATGGGGCGATCTTCTTTTACATTTATTTTTGTAGTATCTTATTTTGCGCATTACTTTCTACTCTGAATAAGTTTGATGACAATATTTTTGTTAGCCTTGTGTTGAAGTATGGAATTAGAACTAACAATACCAACAAATTATAAACCACACAACAAAAGAGAACTCTAGAATTTGAAAGTGTCTCTCAACTTTGTCAGAGTTTGACAGCACAAAGTAGCACCCGATCCAATAGACGATAACATTCCATCCCCTCCTCCTAGGCACCCGCCATCCCTTTGACCCCAAAAGGCATTTCTTGCACCTTCTCTAGGTGCCACAAGCTCCAACACACTCACTCTGCGTGGCTTGCAAACCGGTCCACTAACACTCCCACTCAAGCAACCACAGTGAAACACCTCCTCCACTTGCTCATACAGGAACCCTGTTGGAGGGCAAGCTACGCACAGGCCGGCTGCCTCCGTGGATGCACCAGAAAGAGTGCAATCATCATCCCATAAGTAAATGGAGACTAAGACATCACCCAAATATAAGCTGAAAGTAGACATAATACCCTTGTCCCCTGGTACCAGCCCTTTTGGGGTCAAGAAGGAAAGAGGCGGGTGGCTAGGCGGTGGGGATGGGATCCCACGCACGGCCCGCAGGTGTGCGCATTGCGCAAGAGCGTCTACTGGACTGGAATGTTTCCGCTGCCGACAAACTCTGACAAACCCCACTTGGCTTTGATACCATGTCAGAGTTCGGCAGCACAATGTAACAACCAATCCAGTAGACGATAGCATGCACAAAGCGCACACATGGGCCATGCATGGGATCCCATCTCCACCACCTAGCCACCGGTCATCCCTTTGATCCCAAAAGGCTAGTATCAGGGGAAGACGGAACATTGTCTATTTTGAACTTATATGGAGGCTCTCATGCGTCTGAACTTTGCTTATGGGACATTTCTTGCACCTTCTCTAGGTGCCACAAGCTCCAACACACTCACTGTGCACAGCTTGCAAACCGGTCCGGACACCAACACTTTGGGCCATATTTAAGGAAATACTTAAAAATAAAAAATTTAGCTCCATACTTTGGTACATAACCTTGAACATCATATTCATTAAACTAGTCGCAATAATCCAGAAATTTCTAATAACGCATTGTTGTGTCAACAAATCCTTTTGATGGGAATGAGATCATACCATGACACTAAGTCTCCAATACAAATTCAAAATGTAGAATCGCTAGAAAATAAAAGGTCCAAATAGGGAGCAATGTACCTCTTCACGGATTGATTGCAAAGTTGGAGCATTTCGTCGTTGAATACCTCCAGCCTAGAAAATCAAACCAAAATAAACTTGCAAGTTGAGAACTATATACAATCAAAAAAATAATTTCACCTCACAAATGAACTTTTTAAAATGTCACCATTTCTAGATAATCGCACTAATTAATTCCTAAGAACAATAACAAGATTTTTATGTCACATCCCTCCAAGTCGTGAATTATGAAACCTTGAATAGATTCCTATCATGATATTAAAATTTTGCGATGTTCAAGATGCAAGTTATGCGTGTGAAATCAAAAGAGCATGATGGATTATTCAGCATGACCTTTTAAATATCGCGTACTTATTTGAGAGACTTTAGAATACCTTACAAGAATATTTTATCAACTAACTTATCATACTAGTAGATAAATGGTTACTTTTCTCATAAGCATCAATGCCTAGTTGAGATTCTTCACTGCATGCTAGCATGACGTACATAATCACTATATATTCATACAAGGCTTGAGAGAACTAGGTAAAGGGTGCAACAACTCGAATGTTTTTTGTCTCTAAAGGCTTAAATCTCAACAATCAATGAAGATAATTTCAATGAGTCATGGCTTTCTCAACCTTGAAAGAGGGACTTAACATCAAAAAACTTACAAAAATGCCAAGGGCCCATAAAATCACATGTTCCTTTACCGACTATTCTCCCTTGAAGCACATATATGTGCCTACCCAAATGTAGCAATACCTAGGCACATCTTTAAAACTATGTGTGAACATCAAAGATTAACTAATAACGAGGAGATATTGGGAGCTTGAAAGAGATAGCCCATCAATTGCAAGTTTGTAGCGATTGTTGTTAGCCCTTCATGAGGGATAGACGTACATACACTAAGGGTAAGGTAGCCTTCAATCATGAGGATCAGTCCTGGTAGGATCTTTTTGAGGAAGATCAGGATTGCATGTGCGAGGCATTCACAAGATCTCACTAGATCCTGAGAAATTTGAATTGTATAGCATGAAGAAGAATCCATAGGAGGTAACAAGAGGCTGTGTGCTTATCAAGCAAAGGGAATCCTCCATAGCAACTGGAGATAACCCTGACAGGCTAGGAATTCCTTCATGCAGAACTGTTAGATTGTGTTGAGTCTATCTACCTCTAGAAAAAAGCATTCAATTGGTGCAAGGGAGTGTGCAACACGTTGCAGCAGGCAATGATCACTTATGGAGGCAATAATCTGTGGCTCTAGTTTTGCAAGAGGACGCCACATGTGCCAACCCAAGTCAGAATGAGGAGGCAGGGTAATTAGAGGTATAGCACAACAAATTGGTGTATGAGGGAGGCAGTGACTATGTCCATCAGCAGCATTATTTTTGTTGGTAGTGTTGAATAAAATATACTTGTGAAGGAGATTATCAACGATATATCAAAAGGTAGTATCTTCCTCAGGATAGCTGTATGAGGCAGTGAAACAGGGAAAAGGTTCAAGACAAACCAAAAAAGAGTTCTCCCAATCAGACTATTAGGTCAGTGTCAAAAAAGTATCCATATTGGCTTGGCAATGCTTCATTTTGTTGGCTTCGATCTCAATTGTTGGTTGGCAGCAATTTCGCCTACAAGAGCTTCTCTTTTTTGAATTATCTAAATGGCTGTTTTAACGTCAGAAGCCTCATTTTCAATTGTTATTTTAACACCTATTTGTCTTGTCTTGGCATTGGATTTGTCTCACATGTGCTGGGTTGAAGCAGAAAGACTTCTTGATGGAAATTGTTAATCAAGCTTTCACGCCTTACCAAAAATACAATTTTGAGACCAATACAGGGGTTATGTGAAAACTTCAATGCCCTATACTTGGATTATGACATTTGTACAAGATGTCATTTTCATGACCCAGTTCTTCCAGCGTGTTGGTGGATAACTAAAGCACCATAGTTGGATGATGTACAGTAAAATTTATAAAAGATGTAGAATATATATTTTTAAGACCACCTGCATAGAAAGAAGCTTGTAAATAGTTAAAAGCCATTGCTCACTGTGCTTCTTTTTAGTATTGCAAGTTGACTACCAACTCTATAATGAAACTCCTATCAGTCTGCAGATCCTGTGAAAGTAGTGAGTGATTATGCTTTGACAAAGATACTAACAACAAAAAAAAAGAACAAGAACAATAAAGCACTTTGCTCATGTGAACTAGAAATCTGCCTACCTGACCATAGCGAAAGATTCGTTTCAAAGCTTCCTCGAGATGTTGCTCATCTCCATATCGGTATCTTGTGACATCATTCCTCACCTGTGCAATAGAACATCAACACTTCATAACAACAATGCAGAAAGGAAGCACCGAATATGAATTGACTTCCTAAGATGATCTTAAGCATACATGAATTTTTATCCCCAAGTGTAATGGGTGGCAATGCATGATCCAGTATTTTAACATCGGCAAGTTGAAGGAAATGCTGAATTAAGCCCGGGGAACAAGCCAAATCTTATGTAGCATTAATAACATGGGCATGAATTTTTTCATCCCAAAAATTAATGGAAGACAAAGCATAAATGATTATTCATATAAATGATAAAGCACCAGGAATGTGCTTAGCTTCATGTAATAACTTTCTCTAGTTAAGCATGAATCTGCATCACGGATGCTACAATAGTTATACAGAAAGCAATTTACCCTATAGCAGGATATCCCAACATTCGAGGAGGTTCGACCACAGATGGAAGAGGGTACCAATGTACAGCAAATGATGTAACAAACATGTAGCTATTTGAAAGAGTTGCGTCAAATAAGTATTGTATACACGACAATAAGTATGAGACAAATATTTGCCTCTTCACATTAGCCACGCTATTGTATCCGTTGGCATCACATGATCACACCTTAACACTAAAGCAGAACAAGACACTTCATAAAAGCTTGTTGTACATAACTTTTTTTACCTGATCCAAGATAGCAGTCGCTTGAGACTTCCTGAGGGAAAATGCGTCAGCATATGTGATACATGGAACTGGCTTCAGCTCAGCATACTGCAAGTTCAAGAGCTCATCTTTATTTACCAGATCCACTCAACAATTTGGCACTTTAAAGAACAATGTAAAAAATGTACAAAGTCTTGAAAAGTACTTCATGTGACAATCTATTCCATGGATAAAGTTCTTAAATGTCCTTCAAAGTTAATGTCGACTAATTACCAATCTCCAATTAAGATATCAAGACAATCAGCAATGAACTACCTTATAGGCCTCCTACAAAAGAATATTTTCAACAAGATTAAGCATACAGGGTCATATTAGCAAAAACAGCTAATGGGATTTCCCGGATCACATTCCGGATCGTGTAACTGAACATGATCTACACACACACACACACACACACACACACACACACATATATATATATAATACAGTGAAATGGACTGTGCTCTCTCTCTCTATATATTGTGACATTCATACAGAGGTTAGAGGATCTTCAGGACGGGGGTACACATTATGTAGTTGCAGCTTTATCTTCATCCTGGCGCCTACACTCAGAGGGACACCTTTTCTCATGGTACTCCCAGGCTTGCCGTCTCCTCTCCACATTGGGTATCCAGATTAGTGATCTACCTGTGGGCACCCACCAGTACATCAGAGGCCTCCTTTACAGATCATATCTTCATACCACTTGGCAGGGTCCATTGGGGACCAAGAGTGAGTTTTATCGTACACACTTTCTATCTCTTGATCCGGCTGGCTGCCCCATAGTATTTGGTTACTTGCTGAGGAGTATATCACATAGTCTGCGGATAGAGATGGGTCAGTTTCGGGTTTCTTCACATCAGCTAGCTATTGAGACTGGCAGATACAGTGGCACCCCACGAGAGGACCGACTCTGTAGCATGTGTGTTATGCATGAGACTGAGGACGAGTCACATTTCCTCTTCAGATGTCCAGCCTACTATGAGATACGGGGGCGGTACTACTGCTTGTTCAGAGAGCACCCAGTTACACTTTCTACCTTGATATCTTATGAGGACCCTAGATGTGTCGCACTGATGATCCGAGAGATGTCAGACCTGAGGAGGAGGAGACTAGAAGGTACACATTCCCTGACACAGCTGAGCATTGATGAGTGCATATCCCGTCGGAGACAGAGATCCGAGGTACCCATAGGCAGCGACTCAGATGGAGAGGCCGAGATTCCCGACTCCTTCGTACACCGGCATCAGAGACCATGTCGACGGCCAAAGAGACAGCCAGTTATTAGATCACAGCCCAGAGCACCACGGCAACAGAGACGACACCGACGGCCTATCCGACGACAGAGGTCCAGGGCACATCTAATCACACCTTCACAGCATACCATCCACCATTGCTTTCATGCTCATGGGCATCATGATATATGATTCCAGGCTATTGGATCCTGACTGGGCCAGCTGTCTCAGATATTTAGTTTTATAGATGATTGAGCTTTAAGCTCCTATGTGCACACCTAACATGTACCTTTTCATAGTCCTATGTACCTTAGGGTATTCAAGGACATTAATAAAATCTTTCTTTCTTTCTTTCTCTCTCTCTCTCTCACCATAGCTGGAGGTTAAGCTTTGGTTTTTATTTCTAGTTTATCTCTGTTTTTGGTTTTAGCTGATAGAAATAAGTCCGACATGGACACTACTCCTTTCTGATGTATATTCTATTCTATTCTATTTTCTCTCTCTCTCTCTCTCTCTCTCTCTCTCTCTCTCTCTCTCTCTCTCTCTCTCTCTCTCTCTCTCTCTCTCTCTCTCTCTCTCTCTCTCTATATATATATATATATATATATATATATATATATATATATATATATATATAAATATCTATATATATATAGAGAGAGAGAGATAGATATTCCCAAATGTTGATAATTTCATTGTAGACCTTCATCAATGAATCAGTTAATCAACACATCAGAAATCAGTGATTTAGTAAACCATGAACACCTACTATTCAACAAAATCTTACTTCTGCAATGCATAAAAAAATTTGAAAAAATTATCTTGGAATTCCCCACAAAAAATGCAGCCATATGACACCCATATTGTCAACAAAAAAACCAAAAAAAAAAAAAAAAAAAAAAAAAAAAAAAAAAAAAGGCGTTCCGAGACAAAATCCCAAAATATGTTCCGGGATGCATACCAAAACGGGGGTGCAACTATGATGTATCTATATATATATATATATATATATATATATATATATATATATATATATATATTTAAACTTACATACACTTTTATGCATGGGTGAGGGGCCCCATGCATCCTCCTCCCCTCACCCATGCATACACTTTTTCTAACTAAAAAAGGTGGGGAGGAGGATGCACGTATGGGGAATAGGATGCATGGCCCTCCTCCCCATGCATGGATCTAAGGCGCCCACTCCAAATTCAAATTGCCCTTTACCCACACACACCCTTATTCATCATTTGTTTCTTGGTGGGCCTCTCTCTCTCTCTCTCTCTCTCTCTCTCTCTCTCTCTCTCTCTCTCTCTCGACTCAAGCCTGCATGGCAGACCTACGTGGCATAGCTTAGTTGGCTTGCCACACAAGCCTATGTCAAGCCTGTGTGGCAGACTGCAACATGCCTGCATGGCAGACATCAAGCCTATGTCATGCCTATATGACCTGCCACACAAGCCTATGATAGGCCTATGTCGCTTGCCAGTGTTAGAGATTTAAACATCACAGTAGGGCAAACACTAACTGATCCACCCAACCTTGCCTACTCCTTGATATGGAGCAAGCCCCTCCTAGCCCAGTGTGAGAATTGGTAGCATGCATACTGCCAAGTGTCGGCCACATGGCACTGATGTGGCCGACTGCACATCGGGACCCAACGTGGGACCCTATCCTGCTGACAGGGTCCCTAGGCTGTGTTAGGCCCACCATGGCTATGGTCCGTGCCGGGGCACACTACTCACACTGTCTTGCCCTGTTGTACGTGTACGCTGGACACGCCCCTAACTATGGTATATGACCTCCTATGTTCTCTAGGGTTCAGCACTGGTTACGGGCTCGTAACACTCCCTCCCCCTTAAGAACCATCTTGGTCCTCTAAGACAAAGTCTGGGAATAACTTGCGAAGGTCGCTGCCCTTTTCCCAAGTGGCATTCTCAACAGGCTGATCGTTCCACTTGATTAGATATTCTTGGTATAGAGATGACTAGTCTACGTCTCTCTACTACTAAGGATCTCCTCTGGTTCATGTGGAGGTTGCTGAGAATCCAATGGGAGAACTAGAACACTGTCCCCTACCAGATTTTCAGATCTGGTTAAGGCTTTTCGTAACTGGCTTACATGAAAGACTGGAAAAACCCTACTACTGCGTGGGAGTTCTAGTTCATAGGTGACCTCGCCTAGTCTCCTACTAATGGTTAAAGGCCCACAATACCTAGGAGACAACTTAGCACACACTCCTGATTTGAGGGTTTTAGAGTCAACTGGGACTCGTAAAAAGACTTTCTCACCAGCGGAGAACTGCACATCCCGTATGTGTGGATCTGCATAATGCCTAGCTCGATCCTGGGATTGCCTAATGCTACGCTTAGCATGTTCTATCATTTGGTTTAGGTCTTCTAAAAAGTTTCTAGCTGCTTCAACCTTTTCTTGTTTAAACCCTATAGTTATGGGTGAGCGTGGCTGAAAACCATACATCAGCATAAATGGGTTGTATCCCATAGCTGAATGTTTGGTATTGTTATAAGCAAACTCTAATATCAAAAGATATTCCTCCCAATTAGTCTGCTTTTTGCTGACGTATGCACGAAGGATATCCTCCAACACCTGATTTACTCTTTCTGTTTGAAAGTCCGTCTGTGGATGGGGTCGGTAGTATTCATGTTTAGTTTAGTATGGAGATGATGGAATACTGCCCTCCAAAAATTTCCATTAAACTTATTGTCCCGGTAGCTGACTATGCCGGAAGGGAGACCGTACAATTTAAATAGCCCATCTATAAACAACCTCGCTAACTCTGGAGCTCTAACGGTTGTTTTAGTCGAAATAAAGTGAGCCATTTTGAGTCAACTGACCCTCAACCACTGCGGTTTCCTTGGGTAAAACAGGCTCTGAGTCCTCAACGTCATCTGACGTATACTCGGATTCATCATCCTCAACGGAAACTGCCATATTCTTGGATGAACTAGCACCAGCCTCGAGAACTGGTTCTGAAGTCTGTAACTGTCTGCTCTTCACTGACCTCCAGATAGTAGAGAAGTAAGCATCATATTGGCACTTCCCTCTCAAGGACTCGAGTAACTACGAATCTGAGTAAAACTCAGCTCGGTTATCATAGGCATTCTACTAAGGGCAGCTACTACTGTGTTGAATTTCCCTCTGCTGATGACTCTGACGATGTGATTCCTATCCTTGTGCCACCGCGGAAAAAGCCTCGATGTAGTCACCACTTGCCTCCATCAGGGCCCACTGTACACTCCACTCAGTGGACACTTCACACTTACATTCGTTGATATGTACATATTCTCCAAATGGCCTGGGTTGTGGGCATTGGTACTTTTTATGTAGTTCTTCTGTTATACCTGGCCCGGGTTGTGGGCTTTTTGGTCTTATGCACCCACGAGGGCCCAAAAGACGTTAATAAACCTCTCTCTCTCTCTCTCTCTCTCTCTCTCTCTCTCTCTCTCTCTCTCTCTCTCTCTCTCTCTCTCTCTCTCTCTCTCTCCCACATCATATTATATTGGTAGAGTTTGTCGTCCCCCTATTCAGATAGAGGCACTATTCCATATTGTCACATTCATACAGCGCCTGGAGGATATCCAGGGTAGAGGCACACACTATGCTGCAACAGCTTTGTCATCCTCCCAGCACCTACACTCTGAGGGACACTCGTTTTCGTGGTATTCCCAGGCCTGTCGTCTCCTCTCCACATTGAGTATTCACATTACGAATCTACCAGCTGGTACTAGAGGATACTTATACAGGGCATATCTTCAGAGCACTTGGCAGGATTCATCTGGGGTGAAGACGGAGTTTCATCGGGCACATTTTCTATCCCGGGTTCCTGCTGGGTATCCCATTGTACCCAGATACCTAGTGGACAGTATCTCACACAGACTGCGGATAGTGATGGGTCAGTTCCGGGTTCCTCTCACCAGTTAGCTGTTGAGACTGGCAGATACAGGGGCATCCTGAGAGATGCGCGGATTTCACCTACATACTATAGAGGATGAGTTTCATTTTCTCTTCAGATGCCCAGCTTACTATGAGATTCGAGGGAGATACTACTGCTTGTTTCGAGATCATCCACTTGCACTCTCTACCTTGACATCGTATGAGGACTCCAGATGTGTTGCGTTGATGATCCGGGAGATGATAGACTTGCGTATGGCGAGTCTTGACGCTGACACCCTCCCTTGATACAGCTGAGCATACAGGAGTGTCTATCCCGCCGGAGACAGAGGCAGGAGAGTAGTGACTCTGATGGAGAGGTTGAGATTCCAAATGCCACCATACATAGACGGCAAAGACAGTGTCGTCGACCAGAGAGACAGCCAGCCCGCAGGCCACAGCCTACAACTTCACGACAGCATAAACACCACCGATCATTCACTCGACGACAGAGAGACGCAGCTCGCTCAGAGACAGTGCCACAACATACTCTACATCATTTTTTCTTACAAGCAGAGAGACATCTATGATGCTTGACTCTCCTTGTGCCTAGCACTATTTCCTGTTTTACTGTAATCTTGTTTCTTTTAGGTGGTAGAGCTTTCACGCTCCCATCGGGCATACTTGAGATGTACCTTTTTTCAGTCCTATGTACCTTAGGGTATTCCGTGGACATTAATAAAGATCTTCTTCTTCTTCTTCTCTCTCTCAGCTTGCTATTGAGGCCGGTTGTGCATGGGATATCCCCCAGGAGCGTCATCTATGTCGCTTGTGCTCGTTGCAGGAGGTGGAAGATGAAGCCCATTTCCTCCTCAGGAATCCCATTAGGAAGGGTGTGGAGTACATGGATTGGATTCATAATCCTCTGGTATAGCCTTTGTCAAAGGATAATGCTTGGATGCTTCTTCATAAGTAGAAGGTTGGTAGTGTTCATTAAAGCAAAGTTGACATACTTCTTTGGCTATTTTTGCTTTAACATTCTAGTTGAGCCTTGTTCACTTGTTTCAAGTCTCCAAAGATTTACCATCTCCAGTGATACTGTAGCAGAATCAAGATTTGGTTCTCCCTGCAGGTAGAAGTGCCCTCTACGGAATGGTTAATTCACATCTCCGATAAAAAATTGTTAACTATGCAAATCAGCTCTTTGTTTTATTGACTTATGGCAGTCTTGAAGGAGCCAAATTGAATTTTAGCCCCAAAATACACTAAAAATTCAAAATGAGAACCTTTGATGAAGTTTTTTATTTTGCCCGTTGGGTCCCTTCGTCCTTTTAGGCTGGCAAGAACACACTAATTATCGGAATCGTCAATCACCACAAGATTTCCAAAACATCTCGGCCTTGCCTTTCAACAATAGTAGAACAACTACTATTTTCTTGTCATCCAGTATCACTTGCAGATTGAACTAACTCATCAACAATTTAAACAATCGTAGATTTGAGACCAATGAGTAAGTTATCTTCCAATTCTATCTATTTTGCATTACTAGGAAAATATCAATGCTCATAGGAGAGAACTTGTTGAGGGCTCCATATAGTCCCATATCACATCCTTTTCCTACAAACAATGACCTAGAGCGGGATTGAGCTCAAATCTTCAATTCATTCGATGATTTATAGAGGACTAGTAGGATCTCTAGTAGAGATCAATGGCACTACCAACGTACGTGGAGAGCTATGACTCTATGAGCTTCTACCAAATTACACGTGCGAGAAATGTCAAGCAACACGCACAATAATTGTCACAACTAGAATCATAGCTTTTTTCATACTGCACACTCATGATGAGACACTTCAACAATGACAATGATGTTAAAAGTGATTTTGTTGTTACTCTTGGTCATCCTACAATGCACCAGCATACGTTCATAGCATAGATGCACTGCCGAATCGCGGACAGCAATCTGAATCGCAACCCCCAACTTGCTCAGGGGTCGCAATTCGTGATTCACAATTTTTTTTTTTTGGACTAAAAAAATGCAGAATCGCGATTCGCATAAAGGTAATTCACAAATCGCAAAATCATGATTGCAAATCGCTGATGCGGCGAATCGAGATTCGCTGCATAGCATCATCCTTTCTATTATATATTCTCCTGGCTAAATAGATCTTTTCTTCAGCTTGGCAGTTGCACACTTTTATGAGACATACATTTCATGAGCACCATCATTTAAACCTTAGAAAAATGGCATGAACTTTCTAGCATGAGTCACAAATACTTCAATAAAGTAAGGATCATCTAAAAGTCAATCACTTCTTAGATAGAAATTGTCATGCAACAATCATCCATCTACATTTGCTCTCATTAAAAACTATGGTGATTTGTTGTCAAAAGTTTAAAGTTTAACATTGACATATTAAAGTCCTTTCATATAAAGACCATCTTAGGTTAATGGCTTCAAGTTTAAGAGCTTTTCAAAACATGAATTTGCTTCTATCATGCCTAAACCTAATCCATTAAAATATTACCACACAAAAAGAGATGATGGTTAAATGATTGGACCTTGAGAGCCATGCCTATGATAGCCAACGGAAAGCCATATGTTAGCATAAGCGCAGACCATTCTGCACCAGGGAGGATTGTGAAATAAGCTCCAAATCCATACCTGTAGAAGGATTCTTTCACATATTTGGGAAAAACATGAAGATAAGTTTGCATGTAGTAGATAATCATATGTACCATCAATATAGAATCAAATTAGAAAGAACTTACGTAAGCAAACTCGAACCAAGTGCAAGCCCAATGGTGCCAAATGATGTCTGGTGCCATGAAAAGATTGTTCAAATGAAGCAACCATCTCTCTCTCTCTCTCTCTCTCTCTCTCTCTCTCTCTCTCTCTCTCTCTACTACACACATAATTCTCATTTATGATCTTCTCAATGGCATTGCAACTCCATCTCTTTATTAATCTCAAGGTAACAATACATAGATCAACAAGAAAATGTAAGAGCTGCAAGTCTCCTCCATAGGAATAACCCTGACAATCCTAATTTTGACACATGGAAAGCTCCATGCATAGCACTTACCATTTGGCAGTACCCTGACACAAAGGCGAGCAAGTAGGACCATCTTACATGTCACTCATCACAATCTGACTGATTGTCATCTTCAAGTTCATAATCCCATTTCATTATTGGTGAATGAATATCAAGCATTGATTTTGGAATATGTATTTATAGGCCCAAGATTATGTTTATGATGAAATGGAAGTCAAATTTCACAGACATAGAGAACTTTTATTATAGGGACAAAAGTTTACTATATATAACACTTCTAAAACATAGAGTTTGTTGAGCTACTTAATTTTGCTTTTTACTGCACTATGATGTGGGCTCAAATAAAGGAGTTATAAGAATTCAAAATTCAGCAAAAGAAAATAAAAATTCAACTTACAAGAGGGGAATCCTTTTTGTTTTCTTTCTAAGTGATGATTATGAAAGTAATAATGGTTACACAGTATTGGATATGCTGAACTAATCACATTTGCTTTTGACTGTACTGATTCTGAGTTCATGGAAAAATTATAGGTGGTTGAAAAAAACAGGCAAAAAAAAGTTACAATTTAGAAGTGGGCCTTAAGAAAATTTCCTTTCAATCCTTCAGATATTTGCCCATCAAAAATTTAAGAAAATCCAGCAAATTTTATTTCTCTGGGTTATTCTGCTGGGCCATCAGCATGCTAGTGAAAAAAAGGGAACCAAAAACATCTTGATGGTGGCTAACAAAGCCCGTGGGTTTGCGTTGGACATATTCGTGGCGAATGCAAATAAAACTGTGGGGTTGCAGACAGGGAGGATAATGATAGGGAGGGCGAACGATAGGTGCTAGCGAATGCAATAGTTAGCTGGCGAACACACTGGTCGACTGCTGGCCAATGCACTACGTCAGTAGGGAATGAGAATGCATGAAACTGGCGAATGCTGGGAGGTAGGCAGGTCATAGGTTGAAAATGGTACGTTTGCAAGAAGGGGACTGAAAAGTGTGTTCCCAGGTGAATTTGCAAGCATTCAACCTCGCACATTTATGTGAAAAAGAATGATGGGCAAGCCACAAAAGCAAGCGTTTGCAAGGAACGACGAAGGCAAGCAGGCATCAAAGGAAAGAGCTGGCAAAGGCAGTGAGCGCACAACCTGGTCGCATGGCTTTTCTTTTTTTGTTGCTAATGACATCACCAGAGGTGTAGAGGAGAGAGGCTGCATGGCAGAAAAAAATATTCTTAAAGTAGCGATCCTGAACGTGATCCAGGAATTCCCGTAGTTTCCCGGATCGCAAATTTTTTTTGTTTTTTTTTTTTTAAAAGTTGCCAATATGGGTATCATCGAAATAGCCACATAAGCCTTTCTATTAACTATCCTAGTGACCAGTCCTATTCTTATTTAGCTCCATGGCTGTATTTAGCATTTATTATTATTGAGCACATTGGCTAATTACATGCAAGACATGACAACCAAACGCATTTGGAAGAGGTTCTAGACATTTTTCAGACTCTCAATTTGAAATGTGTTTCAAAAGTTGGTATTTCAAAACTTTTTACCTGAAAAAAAATATACTTTTTAAAAAACCTTAAAAGAAGAGGGTCTCAAGCAAGTTTTTGGTCCTCATTAGAAGCCAAAGTAGCTCATGCTCCAAAAAAATTTGAACCTTGTTAAAAGGATTTGACAATAAATTGAACAAAGTGTTAGGCTTTCTTCAAGTTGATAGATATTTTCCTTAAGTTAATGTTTACGTTTAGAACCGTTCTCACATCTACCTTGTATAAGTGATGCAAGTGAGGAACAATCTATCCCCAAATTCGATGATCCTCCCACATGGCCATTTTTACCATGTATAACAATTTTGCACTAACGAAGTTACGAGTTGACCATCATCAAACATGACATGCATGGCTTGTTCCTCGATAAAACCATTCATGCAAATAAGATCATGCCACCCCAAAACAACCAAAATAAACAACAGTTAGCACAGTATTGCAATCTATCAAGGATAATAATGATAAGAGTCCCTTCGAACAATCTTCAGAAAGACTGCCCCTTCTCTATGTAAGACGAATACAAGTCGTCGCTTTTGGCTTTGTCAAGTAGGTCCAATTCTTGAGCACTTCTTTCTTCACTAGGAACTTGTGTCATGATTCTTCTCTTTGCCCTTTTTTTTGGAGGTCCCAACAAACTGCTCTTTATGTGCTATCATCAAAAAATTTCGCATAGTAAATAAATCCTCAAGAGATTGAGGCTCGTTTCTACAGACTTCATGCAAATACTTTTTGGTGTACCCCAAAAATACAATGTAGTTTGATATTAATTTCAAATCCATGTGAGACGCAAGATGGGACACTGCCTCTTGAAATCCTAAAGATAGACATTTAACTATCTTCTCCCAATCTGTAGTGTTACAAATCAACAATAGCACTTCAAATCGTCCAAGACTGAAAAAAGGTGATCTCAAAGGCGTCATATAACTAGTCTCAAGCAATTGATGTGTTTGGCTTGTTCTTGGATAGAGAAATGCGACATCCAGCGGTCCAAGCAGGCCAAAAATATGGTGGGATGAAGGTCATAGGGTGTAGTAGTGTCGACTGTGACTATGTTCGAGCTTTCAACTACGAATCTACATATATATTCTTTTGCAAAGATCTAATTGCTTGAATTAGCTAGGCCCTATCTATAGCAAATGCATCAAGCCGTCACCAGTGCTCAATTTGCAAGCAAAGATCCAACAACAAGATGTTCAATATAAGCAAGTTTCTATTTGCTTCAATCCTCTTCAAATAGTAATTTGTCATTCCAATCAAGAAAAAGGGAGGCTTGAGGGCTAAAATCATCTCAAGAGACTAAAAACCCAAATGTAAAATGAAGTTGAGGAAGAGGATTCCTGAACAAATCCTCTCCCCCACCCAAAAAAGAATTCTCTCTACACAAAAGCCACAAGGGTGAAAGCTTGCGGGGCTGCCACCCACATGGTTGCAACCCCACAAGGATGGGTGGTTGGGTGGCAATTCATGGAGCTACCGCCCATCCCCCATTGCATGGGATGGAGATACATAGTACCGTAGCCCTCCGTGTGGCACTTGCTCTCAACTGGTGGTAACTCCATTGCCACCAGTGGAGCCTCAACTTATTTTGAAGGGCGATGGTATATGCCACCTTGATTACCAGCTTAGCTATGATGGATGAGGCAAGATAGATACTATTGAGTTGTCATCTTTTGATTGTTGGGGTGTAGGCTGACACTTTCTTACAACATTTCTGGGCCATTAAATTGCTTTGAGCACGTTATAGGGTCATTTTCCTATCGATTTTTGTTGCCATTTTGGTTTTTTATTTTCTTGCATCTATCTCAAATACATCGGCTTATTGCAACTGTTTTACAATAGTATCACGTTGTCCATTACATTTGAGATACATTTACAGCATGATTTACAATTGATGCATGTTGCTTTATGGGTATTTGTGTGGTGCTTTTGACATACTTGTGACGACCTATGTCCTCTCCTTCAATATCCCCATTGGCACATGCATTTTTCCCTCATGAATCAGGGTACTTTCTGCATAGTTCTATTTTCACATCATAGCAGCAACTCAGCAACATCATTCAAGGCTAAGTGATATGCAACAACCAACAATGCCAAGGAACCTGAAATATAAGTAGATCATACGCAACTAGCAATGTCAAGAAACATGTAGCATAACTAGGTCATCCTTAAAAACGAAAACTAGAATGGACACCTATGCAACAAACCAAGGTATCCACAATGCCCAAGAATGTGTAGTAGCATCCAAGAAAATGGGGTCAACACTCCAAGGAATTCATAAAGCACAAAGAGTGTATAGCATCAGTATCGATTGCATATGAGGGCACATAACACAACAAACAGATTTGAGCAAAATGAATCATAATAGAAGCACACTAGGATTTAAGCAGAGATGGAAATGGCAACAAGAGCAGCACAAGGGACTGACAAAAAAATATAGCAAGTGGAGGTGAAAAAGAGCCTCGAAAATAAGGCGATGGAGGATCCAAAGATCTGTCAAAAACCAACAAGCTGAGGGGAAAAGAAATGGCCGCAAAGAAGACGATGGAGCCTAGAAATGACTGTAAAGAAAAAAACCATTACTCATCTTCCAAAATCCTGGAGCATGGTATTTGGGTGATAGTGGGTTGCCTAAAAAATGGCAACATGCATTCCGGTGGATGTAATGTAAAGTCATTCAAATTGGCTCAGGTGTATGCTGAGTGATTTCTTAAGACTTCAAGTTTATCGAGTGATGTGGTGAGTGATCATATGGTTGATTTATCAAACATTTCTTGACTTTGGGATTAACGAGATTGAAGAGCTTATTGAGCTTTCACTACGTGGACCATCAAGGATAGTGTGCACAAACTAAGAGGAGTGATTAGACTATGGAGAATATACTCATATACATGTCTGTAAGAAAACAAAGTGCAAGAGGTACCTCCCACCGACACAACTTGTTTACAACTACCATAAACATTATGCCACTGGGTGCAACCCTTCATGGTCATGTAAAGCCCTCTTCATGCTCATGTATGAGTTTCATCTAAGACCACCGGTTACTATGGAAATAAGAGGGATAAGTCGCAAAAGGTCATTGACTTTCTACATGACATCCATGAGATGGTAGAACTAGCATTTGAAAATCGCCAAAGTGCTCAATAGCGAACAAGATAATATGCAAACCTTAAAAGAACACCTAGAGTGTTTTTTGAAGGCAATTAGGTCTATCTCCAAACCTCAAAGGACTCTAATAGATGTGGACTGGAAACCACTAAAAACTGCTTGTAAGGTACTATGGACCATTCAAAATTCAAAGGTCACTTACAAGATGAAATTTATAAGAAGAGTTCAAGTGCGTCAATGTCTTCATGTATGCAAACTTAAAGCAAGTCTACACATGACAGGAACTCATTTACTTCTAAGCTTAAAGTGATCCAAGTAAGGACATAAATCTAGAATTCCTTTAAAACCTAAATCGTGTTTGTTTTGCACACAAAATTTGAAGGATTTTTAGAAGGCGATAATTCTTGGGAGAGCATGAAAAGTGTGAAGGGTCTCCTAGGGACTTCATTTCTTTGGACAAAAACATTCAAGGAGACGAAGTATATTACGTCCTTGACTAACTAGTAGTAGTAGGGGTGGTTTCACATGCACTGGGGGGTAAGTGGAGAGGGCCCAATTCCATCTTGATTGGTAAAAGTCACTTCAAGTGGCCTCACCCCATTTCACAAGGAATGGGAGTTGCCCCTAGGTGTCATCCTAAGTGGCATTCAATGGTGCCAACCTGGGGCAGGTCAAAATACCAGGGGAATACCCCAACTATCTTGAGCTAGTGGGACTTTTGTCTCACCTCCAATAAAAAACAAAAATGCCTTATCTAATTTGAAATCTAGTCATTAGATACCCTTCGTTTTGATTGGTGGATCCATTTCAAGTGGTCTTCACCCCATTACACAAGGAGTAGGAGTTGCCCCTAGGTGGCATTATAAAGTGCCAGCCTAGTGTAAGTCAAGATACAAGGGAAAATCCCAACCATCTGAGTGGTCGGCCACTGGTGGGCCCTTTCTCTCCCCTCCAATAAAGAACAAAAATGCCTTATCTAATTTAGATTTAGGCATTAAATGCCCTTGCCTCCAAAAGAGAGGAGGTTTCACATGGAACGACTTGAGCTTTCAAATTGGGAAATAAGTGCATATTTTGAAATTAACCAAGCCCCTTCCTTGCTCATGCTAAAGAAAGCCCCTGGAGATTAGGCTCTAACTAAAAATCGCACATTGGTGGTACCTTTAGGGCCAAGAAGACCGTAGAGGACAATTGCACAAGTCCTCATTATGCGTGGCTTCGCGTTGTGGCTGTATAAGTGAGTGGTTGAGCATTGTGTGACACATTCTAATGTGACCTGAACTTAATTTTGTCATAAAGGGATTACCTAGACTAGGTGAGACATCTCCTACGTGAGGTTGGCTATGGTGGCTAAAGGATGCCATAGCTACTATCTAGTGCATTGATCCTTACTGAATAAGATATATGCAAGTGTGAGCACAAGGAGGACTTCACACCCTTGATTTACTAGCGATTCGTCAATGTTGCGATTGTACTTCCAAAGGCAGTTCTTCTGTATGAGTGTTATTTGAGCTTAGAAAATTTTGGGATACCCATATGCTGCAAAATATAGGGTGACATAAATTCATAAAGTCTTTACAAATGTGACACAAATTTCATAAGTTTGCACCAATTTTGGCCACGGACAAGAAGCACTCAATCTTTCAAACGGATTCTTGCCAATGGCCAGAATAATTCCATGAATGATAAATCGATTATTAACAAGTCAATCTAGCAATGTCCATAGTTCGTCATCTGGGGGAAAAGCATCACCTCAACGAAACTTTCGAAAGAAACTTGATAGGATCAAAGTGGTCAGTAACCATCTGAAACAACTCTCTGTAAATGCAGATTTGAGGCCATGGCTAAAGTTTCCCAGCGTTTAAGCATCCAATGCTTCAGCACACAAACATCTGAGGCATAGAATTAGCCTGTGAAGCATTGAAGCTTATCCTATCGATTTCACTCCCCGTTGCATAAAACAGAGAACAATTCTGCTGCTCTGTGAAGAAAATAGATTAATACGCACCTTTGTGATAGAAACCTCAGTGTCAGGAACAGTGTCTTTGGTAGGGGTAGCTTCCACCTGGCTGGCAGCTCTCACTACCACTCCCCTGCCAGCCTTGTTGCTACATATTTGTTGGCTGGTTTTTGAGGGACTAGAAATTTGTGAAATGGCGCTGCGTCCAGGCCGATAAATTCCAGCATCATTGTAAAATACCAGCAGTTGGGTGTGCATGCAGTAGCAGCTTGCAATCCCCGGTGCCATCGCCATCTCTCTCTCTCTCTCTCTCTCTCTCTCTCTGGTTTTTGGATTTGTGTAATTGCTTGTCTTTCGCTTGGGGTTTGCCTTGCATTTCCAAGGCAAACACTACCCACCCCTAGAACCGTTTGGGCCTAGCTCAACAAAAGGTTGCCACTTGGCAATCTCTCAAGATGCCTCAGGCAAGATTCCAAACATTGTCCCATAAGTAGGCATTGATTCCATATATTGTGTGTGTACGAGAGTGAGTATACCAGGTACCCATGCATCAGATGCATGCACTACCTTGCATTGGCCCCAGCTCAATCACAATCGCATGATTATATACAACGTAGCAATGCTAGTTCAGCAATGCCATGTAAGGGACAAGCCCCTAAGATGTAAGTTTGCAACAGTTGGGAATTGAGCCTACGCCTAGTCGACCACAGTTAACAAATTACCCATACAATTTGTTGCAATTGACACGTTGCAATCCTTACGGACACTATATTAGACCATCACTTATTTTCTTAAAATGTGCATGCATGTATCTGGAGATCCACCAAAAAGTTTCGTGCCCGTACTTGTGTGCTCACGCGTTTGAAACAGCAAAAGATTTCAAGTGTCTCCACATGCGTGTGCTCTCTGCTTGAAACATACTCGCGCATTTGAAACAGCAAAAGATTGCAAGTGTTGTCACCTACGTGTGCTCTCTTGCTTGAAAGATTAAAAAATTTATGGTGCTCGAATCTCTGCGTAGCAACTGGTTAAAACATTAAAACATTTCGAGTGCTCGAACCTATGCATAGCATATGCTTACCTGCTCTAAACAGATAAAATCAAAAACTTTGAGGCCCACCAAAAATTTGGTAAACATTCACTGACCCTACCCATGCCACATGATGTGTTGGCAGCTCGCGTGCCTGGGCAATGATGAGAGCACTCGTGCGCTCGCACACACACACACACACGTGTGTGTGTGCATACATACATATGTACACACATATATGTACGACACACACACACACACACACACACACATATATATATATATATATGTATGTACGTACATACGTGTACACACGACATATATATATGTACGTACATACATGTACACACGCATATATGTATATATGTATGTACATTTACACATTTCAACAAGACAATACAAAAATGAATATAGAAACCCAAAGAGATCACTTTCATAAGTATGAGAGAGAGAGAGAGAGAGAGAGAGTCTCTTCCCGTGCTTGTACGCTATATACAGCAATTTCTTGACCTATTTGGGTGTGCTTGCCGAAGCTTATCAACATTTGGAAGGTTCTAGATCTATTCCAAAACCTAGATGTAAATGGACTAGATTCAATGTACCTAAACCAGCCAATTAGAGAAGGCCAAAACTCGACCTTATCAACTTGCCTAACATGCAAAAAATAGTAATCAACTATTCTTAGTGCCTTATTAACAATATAAAGTTTATCTCTAAGTCTAAAATGCATATTGGTCATAAATCTCAAACTAGTTGACAACTTCTCACACTCCCTCTTCAACTAGTTTTAACATACAATTTTGATTCATCTTACGAATGATCTCCATTCTAAGAATAGACCTCCTTTGTATGGTTTTATATTAAATTTCATAATTGATATAGAGAATAGTGTCCAAATTGGATGTTTCACTATTTCTTACATCAATTTTACACATCAAGATGTAACTAGACCGTGAAGAACCAAATAGAATGGAAATGCAATGATTACTCCATGCTTCCAACTTTGAACTCTCTAGAAAATAACAGCAAACAAACAAAATATGTGAGTAATCAACCAATGCTTGCATGTCTCCTCCATCTTTTCATTTTCTTGATATGTCTCCATCATAAAACAACCTGAATGAGCCTCCATCTCCATCTTGCCACAAGATATCATCAACACTTGGTGACTTGACCCTGAATGAGTGACATAATGAACCACCATTAGCTTCATTTACATCAGCAAAACCAGCCAAGAATGCTAGTACAACTCCAACATCAAAATAATGCAAAACAATATAGCTAGTTTCACCATATATTGACAATTTGCACACATTCACATGAAATTGCTCAAATCTGAGATAGAACAAGTAAAGTAAACTTAAACGATACTTCCTTTCTGCTCCTTTGACCTTAAGTCTTCAAACACCTGCAAAAACAAATCCAAAGTATCTTTGCCACTTGACTTCCTTTTGATGCTCTTGACTAGCTCCAAATTGCCACCTTTCCTTTTGTGTTGTTGAAGCCCTTTGAGATCAACCTCTTGATCTTCCACTTGACCATCAAAGTCATTGACTACGATCTCTTTTCCGGATCCATTAGTTGCTTTCAATTTTTAAAAACCATCATCCACTTGTACATGATCATCTAGACAAGAAAATTAACCAAAACATGTGAGTAAAGCAAAGTTTGTACCTTCAACTTGCTTACCCTTCTCATCATATGTAATCCTAGATGGCTTTTGTCTTTCCCTTGAGGATCTTCTTAGAACTTGACTTGGAGAGGCATTTCCACCATCACCATCCAAAGAACCATCTTCATCACCACCAAAAATGTTAGATTGATCAACATCAAGCTTATCTACATGCTCCTCTTCAAAGACAACATCCTTAGAAATGTGAACTTTCTTTGACTTAGAAATGTAAACCCTATAAGCTTTCCTTACTTCAATATAGTCAGCAAATATTCCCTTCTAGAATCCAAAAGATGGGTTGACATAGCAAGTACTACCAAAGATCTTCAAATGCTCCATCCTTGGCTTCTTACCAAAGAGAACTTCAAATGAACTCTCACCATCCAAGTCTTCATTTGAGTACCTATTGCAAACAAAGTTAGCACACATCAAAGCTTCACCCAAAATGACTTAGGAAGATTCGCATTCACCCTCATGGATTTATCTCTTTAAAAAAGATCGATCTTCCTCTCTTCCACACTATGTAGAACATTTGAGTTTGAAAGCTCCATCTTGATCCCATGTGCCACACAAACCTCATTGAACTTTTTTGGTAGGTTTTCATTTGCCAACTTTAAGCACTTGATCTTCATGTTGATTTGACTCTCCACAACATTCTTGAACTTGATAAAGACATCAAATATGAAATCCTCACTCTTTAGAAAATAATTCCAACAATATCTACTAAAATCATCAATGCAAGTCTGAAACATCTTTGCTCCTCCATTACTCAATAAACCATTACAATGCACATCCAAATGCACTAAATGAAAAGACATCTTAGATCTTGAGCTAGATCTAGAATAAGAAAACCTTTGTGACTTTGACATTGAACAAAGCTCACCAACTTGCTTCTTTGCCTTCACACCACCATGGTTAGAACCACCATCAAGTTTGTAGAGCTCACCTTGTCTCTTGCCTTGAGCAATCAAGACTCCATTCCTTTTGATCAAACAAGAATCACCAACAAATTTCACTTTGAGCCCTTTGTCAACCATTTGACACACACTAAGCACATTCTTGGTAATGAAATGTATGAACAAAACATACTTCAAATGAACATTCCTATTTGTAGATGAGAGAAAAATAGGAATAGTACCAATGCCCTTGATAACAACTTTATCATTATTGGCCATTTTGATGACCTTATTCTCTCCTTCATGAGGCGCCAGAGAAGTGAAATACTCTTTGTGACATGTCATATGAAAGCTTGCTCCACAATCAATGCACCATGGATTAATATCTCCATCTTTGGTTAGCAAACAAGAAGACATCAAAAAAGCATCATCATTTGAGTTTTAATCACCAACACCATCCTCATCAAAAATGAAATTGCCTTGATTCTCATCTTGATCTCTCTTTTTCTTGAAGCAATCACTTGAAAAATGCCCTTTGACTCTACAATAAAAGCATTTGAACTTGGATCTATCTTTCTTCTTGCCAACAAAAGTAGAAGGCTCATCTTGATCTTGACCCTTTGACCACTTGCTTTTGCCTTTGCCCTTGAACTTGCCCCTTGAGAACATAGCCTCCTCTCCAACTTGAGAAATGGATGTAGATCCTCCTCTTGATAGAAGCCTAAACTCCTCATTTACCGAGATCTCTTGCAAATCCACCATACTTTGCAAAGTCTTTTGAATAGCAAAACTTTGAACAAGATTAGCATGATCATCCAACAAGCCATTAAGAACAACTTGAACAAGTTCTATTTCCTTAATGCTTTCATCAGTACATCATTGAATGCTTTAACCCCCAAAACAAAAGCATGAGAACTTTCATCCTTATTTTTCAAACATTGAAAGATTGGCCTCCTAAGGGTTAGTACCCTTGATGTAGACTTGGACTCATAAAGCTTCTTTAAAGCTTTCCAAGCCTCACTTGATGAAGTACACTTACCAGCTTCTTTGAAAAGTTCATTTGTAACATTCATCTTGATTACATGAAGAGCTTTCTTTGCCCTCCTATCGTACCTCAATTTTTTTTGAGGTGCCAAAGTCTTTTCTCCACACCTACAACAATATTCATCAACTCATTCATCTCAAGGAGAGACTTCATTCTCACCTTCCAAGTAGAATGGTTGCTTGACGTAAGCTTATCATTGCTTTCCAACATGAAGTGTCTATTTGTAGCCATGTTGCAATGACTCAATCTTCTCTTTCAACCTGTTCCAATGCACAAAACACTCCTTGAATGTCAACAAATGAACTCAAGAAGAAATCACAAAGATATGGAACCTCCCAAATCTTTTTCTTGCACCAAACCTAGCAAATCCAACACATAGAATGAAAGATACTTGATCAACCTACAATCTTATGAACTTTTGTATTTATAAGATTGAAATACACTCTTGAAAAGTCCAGCAATTTTAAACACAAGAGATCCAATAAAAAATAGAGTTTCTACAAAGGTACAAAAAATTGAATCATTCACTTTCTACATGCAAATGCTACAAACTTGATATATATTATTGAAGAATGCAATAAGACCTATCCAATGCAATTAAATTTGCCACATTCCACCAAGTAAGGTATGAAATTGGCCTACTTCAAGTATTTTGTCCTACATTGAGTTTTGATTTACAAAAAATCAATTCTACGCATGAAAAATGCTTGATTTTGAAAAGAAATCACTGTAGCATGCTCTAGAATTGGTGACTCCTCCAAATCCTTTGCTAAGTCTGGCTGCTCCTATTGCAAAGTGGGAGGTGAAGTGCGTCAGTTCGACAAGTCAAAGACTATAAGCGACTTATCGAGTGCAGTGGGACTCAGCCTTCTTTCCTAATGCATGACTACGCATATCAATATTGAACAAAGCATAATGACAGAAGTCACGTTCAATATATTTTAGCAACCAACTTTAGGAAAAGTGTTGATCCTTTGAAACCATGCTCGAGCAAATTTCTTCAAGCCATAAAGTGCTTTATGGAGTTTACAGACATGATTGTGTTTACCTTCGATATTGTAACCTTCGGGTTGCACCATGTAAATATCTTATTCGATAAACTTTAATTCGTTTATCAGTTTCATTTTCTGCACGATATACCAGTAATACTATACATCCAATGCACATAATTTTAATTCATGAATCCTGATGATTCACTAATCATGCATCTTACAAGCAATATAACTTAAGACTATCAGTCTTCGGTGAATCATTATCACCCTGATCGTTTTACCTATTAACTTCATCCAAGAGTAACCAACTACTCAAGTTAATTGCCAATTATTCAGAAATCTTAAATGTATAGGTGCAAAAATTCAGTTATACTAGTATAACACCACATTTAGATCCTTACCCAAATCATTTATAAGTTAACCCATAAATCTTCCATAGAAAGATCCATTAACTCTACAAGTATTTGTCTCAACAACACTTGATCATATGTTTATGTTCACCGACTAGGTTAAGTGCACCAAATAACCTTAGTTACCACGAATACACAGTAGATTCATACAAGATTAAACGTGCACATATGTGAATAATCTCATGATGACCCAATACATAAACACATTCTTACAAGTAGAGGTGAGGAAGTCCTCCAAATCCAAGGTAGAGCCTCCAAATGTCCTCCAAGCAACCTGCAAGCTTCAAGATGCTTCCCAACTCCAAGCTAGGATGCCTCCACCTGCAAGTAAGGATCTGCGAGCCTCCAAGGATCTCTCCTCCACCTGTGTCCCTACTCTTTAAACACAAAGATAGATAACAAACTGGCCTCAAGTATTCACCACCCAACCATATCTAGATCCAAGCTCCAAGCAAGACCTATCTAGCACCCCCTTGCTAACCATAAACAAATCACAAGCATACCACAACACTCCATAGCATACTCAAGATCCAAACCCTACTTATGTCCCATACCATAAGCAAGATCCAAACCTCAAGCTTACTACCACAAGAAAGCACTCTACACACTAGTAGCAATACTAGAGCATAAGCCAAGCAAACAAGAGAGATCTCCCCTCCACAATGGGCGCCCTACTACCCTCATATAGATGGCCCATGGACCCCCCAATGCACTATGGAGTTCCATGCTCATCCAATGAGAGAGAGAGAAGCCTACGGGAGTTAAAGAATCTCCAAGAGCCTCCATAGGCTTATGGAATGTCAAGAGACTCCTTCCATAACCTATGACTCTTTGAATGTCTTTCTTGTGGGAGTTGGGGACTCAATGGACACTTTAGAAGGGCGCCCTCCTACTAGGTCCCATTGCCCAAGTTGTGCAAGTATACTTTGGTCCTAGACCAATAAAGTGATATGGTTCAGGGTTGAGGCCCAAGGTTTAGAAAAATAGTCATCCAATGACTTTCTAACACCTCACTAGGTTCCATACCTCCATCCAAGGCATAGACACCTATCTGCCCTTAATCAAGGACACTAGTACCCTAATCTAAGGCACCTATCCTTAATAGTAAGAGTACCCCTTATCCAAGGATCACGTGACCCCATACCTCCAACTAAGGTATAGTCACTTGTCTGTCCTTATCCAAGGGCACATACCCTTAATCCTAAGGGTACCTTGCCATATAGCCCCCAACACTAAATGGACTATTAGGGGTCTGAAGTACTGCTAGTTACATAGGTATGTAACATTCCTTCCCCCTAAACTTAAATTTTTCCTTGTAGAGAAAAATTTGGAAAATTCTTTTGGAGATCAGCCTCCTTTTCCCAAGTATCCTCCTCTTCTGATTTGCCCCTCCACCTGACTAAAAATTCTCGAAGCAGTCTACTCCGTAGAGTTCTCTGCCGGCTATTAACAATCGCCTCGGGTTCAGGTGGTCCACTCACGGACTCATCACGAAGAAGTTCCACTAGAGGGACCAGGGTCTCCCCAACCCCCAACGAGGGTTTCAACTTACTAACGTGGAAAACAGGATGAATTCCAACGTTAGCTAGAAGTTCTAGTTTGTATGCGACCTTGTTTATCACTTGGATAACCTTAAAAGGACCGCAATACCTAGGTGCCAACTTTGCACACTTAATAGTTTTCAAGCCCCTAGAGTGACTAGGGACTCTCAAAAACACCCAGTCGTTGACCATGAATACCTTGTGCTTCCGAGATAGATCAGCATAGTGCCTTGCCCTGTCCTGGGCACTTCTTATGCTATCTTTAGCCAGCTGTAACATTTCTTGCATATCTGCAAGGAAATCAGTTGCGACTTGCACCCGTAGGTTTTTCATGCCAACACTAATTGGTGATCAAGGTTGAAAACCATACATAAGCATGAAAGAGCTGAATCCGGTCGCTGAATGTTTTGCACTGTTATATGCAAATTCCACCAGTGGAAGGTACTGTTCCCAATCAGACTGTCGATGGCCCACATATGCTCGAAGCATATCCTCCATCGTCTGATTGGTCCTTTTCGTTTGACCGTCTGATTCCGGATGATCTGTAGAAACTTAAAGTTGTTTCCAACTTTTCGAATACTGCTTGCCAAAAATTACCAGTGAATTTTGGGTCACGGTCACTGACAATATCGCAAGGCAGCCCGTATAGTCGAAAAAGCTTCTCAACAAACAGTTGAGCTAGTTTTGAAGCTTTAACAATAGTTTTTGTTGGGATAAATTGAGCAAACTTCGTAAGTCTGTCAACCCTTCCCTGTACGTGGAAGCCCGACCACAAAATCCATAGATATACTTTCCCACTTTCCGGTAGGAATATCTAAAGAATGTAATAGGCCACTAGCTTTTAGCCTCTCTGCTTTATTTAACTAGCACTTAGTACATTTAAGTACATAGGCCTCTATCTGACTTTTCATCTTAGGCCACCAAAATTGCCTTCGGACTAAGTCAAGTGTTCTTTGTATACCCAGATGTCTTGCGCATGGACTATCATGACACTCATGCAAGATTTGGGCCCTTACAGTGTCATTCTCCGGTACACACACCTTTCCTTTACGAAACAAAATCATGTTTCGAATTAGGAAATCTGTTTCAATATTTCCCTGATTCGAGGAATCTTGCAACCCTGAATCGACTCAAAGCATCCGCTAGAGTATTTTGACTTCCTTTACAATAACGTATAGAAAAGTCAAAGATTTGCATCAGCTCAGTCCATCTAGCTTGCCTCCCCTTTAAATTTGTAGCATCACAGAAATATTGAAGAGTCTGATGATCCGTCAAAATTTCAAATCTGGCTCCATCCAAATAATGTCGCCAAATTTTCAAGGAATGAACAATTGCAAACAGTTCCTTCTCATAGGTACAATACCTAGACTGAGCAGGATTGAGTTTCTTGCTTTCATAAGCCACAGGATGTCCATCCTGCATCAAAACAGCTCCAATAGCATAATCATTGGCATCGGTCCTAACCACAAAAGTCTTATTAGGATCGCCAATGATTAGTATTGGTGCCGAAGTGACACTTTTCTTAAGCAACTCAAAACAATTATTCATATCCTCCGTCCACACCACTAGTGGACTCTTAGCCCTCCGGCTTAGCTTGTTATAGCCTTTCAAGGCCTGGGTAAGGGGAAATGCCAATCGAGCAAATTGGGGAATATGCTGACGAAAAAATCCCACAAACCCCAAAAAAGACTTGATTTTCCGAACTGTGGTGAGAATAGGCCAATCAATAACCCTCTGGATACGATCAGCCTCAATCTCCACCCCCCGTTCGGAAATCTTATGTCTCAAGTAGGACAATTCCTTAGCAAAAAAGTCACACTTAGACTCCTTGGCAAAGAGCTTTTCCCTTCTTAGAATTTCCAAGACAATCCTAAGATGTTCTTTATGTTCCGCCAAAGTCTTACTGAACACTAGGATATCATCTAAGAATACCACTACAAATCTTCCCAAATATGGCCTGAACAAATCGTTCATCATTTGTTGGAAAGTTGCCGGTACATTGGTCAAACCAAAAGGCAACACCAAAAATTCGTAGTGACCAAAGCGAGTTCAAAACCTGGTTTTTGGTATATCTTCTACCTTAATGCGTATCTGATGGTAGCCCAATCTTAAATCTATCTTGGTAAAGTACTCAGCACCACCAAGATAGTCTATTAGATCATCCATCCGCGGCAGTGGATATCTATTCTTAACGGTTACCTTGTTCAATTTCTTATAGTCGACGCAAAACCTTATAGTTCCATCCTTCTTGGCCACCAAAACCACTGGTGATGCCCAAGGAGACTTACTAGGTTGTACCCACCCCTTTTCCAGGTAATCATGTAATTGCCTATTTACCTCAGCCTCTTTCGATGCACTCATCCTATAAGGACGCTGTGCAATTGGAATTGCTCCAGGTATTAGGTCAATTTTATGATCAACTATCCTTTCTGGTGGTAAACCTACAGGAAGGTCTAAGAAAACATCATTGAATTCCTGCCTAAGTTCATTATAGGCTTCAAATTCTTTAGTGTTCTCACTGGGTATATTCATGGCATTTATGTTAAGTTCTTCATCATTGGAGCAAATGATATCATTATGAAAACATAAATAAACTTTAAAATCAGAATTCTTCATAATAGAATTAAGTTTCTGTTTAGAATAAGGCTTAACATTTTTAGTGTCAACACTTAAACTAGCCTTGATCTTAATTAAAAAATTCTCATGCATAAAAGATAAAGATTTTTCAACAAAATCAATTCTCAATGATTTGTTCTTATCAAAATGCCATTGTTGCCCAAGAACAATATCTACATTAGCTAATTGAACAGCATGGAATTCTAGTTTTTCAGAGTAATCCTGAACGTGCAATTCTACATCAGGAACAATAAAATCCATCAAATCGGAATTACTTCCCGATGCCATTGTCACACGGTATTTTTTCTCACTTTTTTTGGTAGGAAGGTTTAGCGTTTGCACCAAATTTACATTAATAAAGTTATAAGTGGATCCCGTGTCAAAAAGAACATTAACAACTTGATCATTAACTTTACCTTTAATGCAAATAAGGTCATTAGGACCAAAAACTAAAGAACTAAGGAAACAAACATCCATCTCATTACTTCGAGATAGATTACCTGAGGTTGAGGCTTGTTTTTTGACGCAATCACGTGCAAGGTGACCCTCGCCATTGCACTTGAAGCACAGGTTCTTCTTACGAGCTTCAGCTTTATCATTGCCACCATGATGTTTTTTAAAGTTTTTCTTGATTTTCTTAGGATTGTTGGAATTGGGATGTGTTTCATTAACAACTTCCCTATCCTTCTTCTTAAATTGAAAACCTTTTTTCTGCTCATCAGGCTGTTGACCCCTAGGTGGCTTAGGTGTGTCATCAAAGTATTTTGTAGCCCTAATAGCATCTTCTAGGGTTTTTGAATGGTTCCTACGAACATCCACTTGATAATCTTTTGGTAACCCATCAATAAACATTAACATTTGTACCTTAGGCGGAATATCACTATAAAGTGGATTCAGGTACTCATGAAAATCTTGAATAAACTGTTCCAAACCTTTATTCATGGTTAGATGACTCAACTTTTGGAAGTGTTCATAGTCATCTAAAAGTGGTAGAAAATAATCCCTAAAAAGCTTGCAAAATTCATCTCATGTACAAGGTTGATTGCCCTTTGCAACTAAGTCATCCCACCAGATTAAGGCTCTTCCTTCAAGGAACATAGTGACAGTGGATAACTTCTCAGATTCAGGGAATTGGTTCATGGCAAAGTATTTGTTCCAAACATTCAGCCAAGAACTTACCACTTGTAAGTTCCTATCCTTCTTCTCCCCTTAAACACTTTTACAGGAGGTGGAACTACATGTTTCTTCTGATTGGCTAACCTAGACTCTAAGTCTTGGTTTCTTTGATTAGTTTCAAGAAGTTGCTTATTAGTGGCTTGAATTTGTTGGTATAATAGTTCAAGAGCTTGTGCCACATTGGATGGGTTTGATAGATCAAATGTTGGGTTTTCATTGGTTTGATCCATTGGGGTTGCTTGTGTGTTTTCCTATTATGCAAATACAACAACAAGTGCTCAAATTAGAATGATAGAAATGCTTCAATTGTTACATCCAATGCAAATAAAAAGCATTTACTTCTAATCATTCAATCTTATTGTTTGTAAGCTCAATCCAAGCCTACTATTTGCAAGCTTAATCCAAGCTTAAGAGAAAAACAACAACAAGCTACATTTGTCTTAATCAAAAAATGAAAACCAAATCTTTATGTAAACTTCAATCAACTAATCCAAACCAATGTTTACATAAAGTTCCCATTCCATTCCCATTCCAATTCTATTTGTCATTTCAAAAGCAACCAAAGTTTTCACATTTCTCACTATTCTAGATTTCCAAAACCAAGAAACTAGTGTCTAGAAATGGATAACTAATGAAGCTTTATGAAAACTTCAATTTTCAGATCTGATTTTTAGATTTACAGGTCTGAAAATCAGAACTTTAAAATGACAAAAAAACAGAATTTCAAAACTTGTTTTATGCACAAAGTTACACTACCATTCCCTTCCTACATTGTCATCTTCATGAAACTAGGAGATAGAAAGGTGTAACTAATGAAGTTTGAATGAAAACTTCACTTTTCAGATCTGATTTTCAGATTTACAGGTCTGAAAAACAGAACTTCAAAATGAAAATCAGAACTTCAAACACTTCATTTATGCAAAAAAAACACTAGTTTTGTTCAAAACACATAGCTAGAATCAATCTTTTTGCCAAAAAAAGTTTGTGTATGTAGAGGAAGACTTCCTCTACCTATCCCACAAATCTTTTTTCAAAACTTTTAAAAACCCAAAGCCCACTTTAAAACTTCTCTAACATTATAAAAAATCAGCCCCTAAACAATTCTATAAGCATCACTACTCTCTTCCAAAGAGAACTAGATTCATTGGGTACTTCAACTACAAGCTTCCTACAACTAGAAAAGCCTATAATCTTCCCCCCCAAAAAAAAAATCAGTTGGTGATCTTAATAGAACTTGAAGAAGGTTAGAAAAGTTACCATCCTTTGTCTAGCTCTAATACCACTTTTACAAGTAGAGGTGAGGAAGTCCTCCAAATCCAAGGTAGAGCCTTCAAATGTCCTCCAAGCAACCTGCAAGCTTCAAGATGCTTCCCAACTCCAAGCTAGGATGCCTCCACCTACAAGTAAGGATCTGCAAGCCTCCAAGGATCTCTCCTCCACCTGTGTCCCTACTCTTTAAACACAAAGATAGATAACAAGCTGGCCTCAAGTATTCACCACCCAACCATAGCTAGATCCAAGCTCCAAGCAAGACCTATCTAGCACCCCCTTGCTAACCATAAACAGTTCACAAGCATACCACAACACTCCATAGCATACTCAAGATCCAAACCCTACTTATGTCCCATACCATAAGCAAGGTCCAAACCTCAAGCTTACTACCACAAGAAAGCACTCTACACACTAGTAGCAATACTAGAGCATAAGCCAAGCAAACAAGAGAGATCTCCCCTCCACAATGGGCGCCCTACTACCCTCATATAGATGGCCCATGGACCCCCCAATGCACTATGGAGTTTCATGCTCATCCAATGAGAGAGAGAGAAGCCTAGGGGAGTTAAAGAATCTCCAAGAGCCTCCATAGGCTTATGGAATGTCAAGAGACTCCTTCCATAACCTATGACTCTTTGAATGCCTTTCTTGTGGGAGTTGGGGACTCAATGGACACTTTAGAAGGGCGCCCTCCTACTAGGTCCCATTGCCCAAGTTGTGCAAGTATACTTTGGTCCTAGACCAATAAAGTGATATGGTTCAAGGTTGAGGCCCAAGATTTAGAAAAATAGTCATCCAATGACTTTCTAACACCTCACTAGGTTCCATACCTCCATCCAAGGCATAGACACCTACCTGTCCTTAATCAAGGACACTAGTACCTTAATCTAAGACACCTATCCTTAATAGTAAGGGTACCCCTTATCCAAGGGTCACGTGACCCCATACCTCCAACTAAGGTATAGTCACTTGTTTGTCCTTATCCAAGGGCACATTGTTAAAAATTCACAATTCTAGTGTTACGAGCTCGTAACCAGTGCCAAACCCTAGAGAACACAGATAGGTCAGATACCACAGTCAGGGTCGTGTCCAGCGTACATGACCAACAGGGCAAGACAGTGTCAGTAGTGTGCCCCAGCATGGTCCATAGCTATGGCGGGCCTAACACAGCCTAGGGACCCTGTCAGCAAGATAGGGCCCCTAGTTGGGTCCCGACGTGCAGTCGGCCACGTCAGTGCCACATGGCCGACACTTGGCAGTTGCATGCTACCAGTCCTCACACTGGGCTAGGAGGGGCTTACTCTATATCAGGGAGTAGGCAAGGTTGGGTGGATCAGTTAGTGTTTGCCCTACTGTGGTGTTAGGATCTATTACACTGGTATCAGAGCCATCTCCATCCTAGGGAGTTTAGGACAGCAGTAGAGAAAGCTATCAGAAGATAGGAAGTGTTTCTCAGATTCTCAGAGAGGAATAGAGGAGGAGGATCGTTGTAGGAGCAGCCTTCAAACTTCTGATTTCCACTGAGAAATCACAGTAGCAAGGAGTTAGATTCCAAGTGTAGGTAACTCGCTGAAAAAACAGCTGTTTCTCACTGAGTTCAGAGGATTCTCTATAGTTTTCCCAGCGAAATTAGAGTAGGAAGAAGCCAGCACCTCCATCGCTGTACAGTCAGAGACCTACATCCGATTTCCAGGGAAAAAGTCACTGGTTCTCAGCGAGTTGGAAGCCAAAAAAGAAGAGCAGGGCCAGCGCTGCCAGTGCTTCTGAAAATCTGGTTTTTCAACAAGTTTTTGGGCCCCAACGTCAGAGATTTGGAGCAAGAGGATTCCTACCAGATCAGCGAGTAGGAGACTTCTGAAATTTCAGAACTCAGAAGGGTTTTTGGACTTCAGATTTGCCTTTTTGTGGACAAGTTGGATTGCAATCAGACCAGCGAGCTACTATCCTCAAAAAACCGGGAAATTTAGTACCGTTTTGAAGCCCCAAACTGGCATTTTTCGGAACAGCAGGTCTGAAATCTTGGGGAAAAGAGCTGAAAGGGTTCCTCTTCATTCTTTCTTTGGAAGTACAGTCCTCAGAAACAGCTAAGTCATCTTTCCTTTCCCTTGTACAGTTGTAAATTAGTCTTTTAGACTTTTTTCCTTCAAAAGTTAAGGTAGCTCTCTTTCAGTTTCGAAGATGACCACTCCTCAGGGACCTGATCAACCCCAGGAGAGAAGCTTCGACGAACTTGAAACAGAAGCCTTGGCTTACAGATTAGGGAAGGAACCTATGGAAGTAGAAGAACAGGAACAGTTCGCCGAAGAACTCGACGAACTGGTTACCAAGGAGCAGTTCCTCCAATTGGTAACAGAGGTGGATGAACTGAAACTGGCATTAGCCAATTTCAAGTCCAGTGTGGACGACTCGTTCGCTGAACTCAAAAACTTGATTTTGAGTTCCGCGAAAGGAAGCCTTCCCTCCACTTCTCAGTTATTCCCTTCTCCACTTCCATCAGTTTCGGGTGAGACTTTACGGTCTCACCCCAGTGTTTTTAAAGATTTAAAGCTTCCTACTTTTAATGGGGAAGAGAAAGATAGAAATGCAGATATTCTACAAACCTTCCTCAGCAAATGGAAGAACATTCATGCTCTTAAACAGACCCCTGACCATTTGCAAGCAATTGAGGCCAGTCTTTCTTTAGGGCCTATGGCCTATAAGTGGTGGTTAAATCTCCAGGAGACTGGGCAGACTCCCCGGTCATGGAAAGCTTTTGAAGAAGCTTTCCTAAGAGAATTTCTACCAGAGAATGAACTTGATAGAGCCTGGGAAGCCTGGGAAAGAACAGTAATGGACAAGTCCCTCATCCAATATATCTCGCAGTATCGAGAGGCAATTTTAAAGATTAAAAATATGGATGACTATCAAAAAATCAGAGGATTTGTCCGTGGCCTCAAAGATGAATATAAAGTAGAGGTCCAGAGAAACTCGCCTACTACCCTTGAGCAAGCTCTCAGATATGCTCAAATCTATGATGATTCAGTGGGTAGGAAGAGAGCGAGACAGCAACCACTTTCTGAGCAGCTTCCTCAGAAAGACTTTCAATTTAAAAAGAAATTTTTAAAAAGAAAGAAAGAAGATAAATTTAAAGGTGAAGCTCCTCAGAAACGCCCTTCACTCATACAGCCCTTAAAACCAGATGATTTTGAGAAAGCCAAACAAGAACGTTTGTGCTTTGTGTGTATGGGCAAGGGACACACAGTCAGACAGTGTCCCAAGGGGCCTTTCACTAAAAAAGATAAGAAAGATAAAAAACAAGTTCATCTTGTTCAGACTGTATGTTTCCCCAGTGACTCGGCAGCTTCCGAGATCAAAGTGTATCATGAAAATCATGAACACTGTTGCCAGTTGACCTCTGCAATGCTAGCGAGACCCTTCAGCTTTGGGCCGCATGACCTAGTACGTATGCATGGGAAAGTTGGTAACCAGTCAGTAAGAGTCATGGTTGATGATGGGGCAACCCATAATTTCATCAACCACACCCTGGTTAAAAAGCTTAAACTACCAGAAGTACCTAGTCAGCATAGGTACATAGTTTCATTAGCTAAGGGTGAAGATAAAAAAATATGGGAAACTATGGTAAGTAAGTTAAATCTTGGTATTCAGGGGTACCAAGATCAAATAAACTTTCAGATAATGCACCTGGATCGAACAGACATTGTTCTCGGGAGAGATTGGCTCTACAGTTTAGGACCTTCCCTCCACAGAAACTATCAGGAGAACACCCTCAGCTTTCAGTATAAAGGCCGAGAGATCCAGTTGCATGGGGAGCATGATGTTCCCAACAGCCCTATGGTCTGCAGTTCAGAGCTCTGTCAGCTAATCGGAGACGAAGACCATCAGGTATTCTTATGTGACTTTCAGTTTATTCCTGAAGTTTCTATTTCCAGTTCTATTCAGCAGAAAATCAGTAAAATAGAAACTTTATTGTCTAAATTTAAAGATGTTTTTCCTGAAGATTTGCCACATGGTTTACCACCTAGCAGAGAGGTAGATCATGTAATAAACCTAGTACCAGGTACAGCACCTGTTTCTAAACCTCCGTATCGGGTCAGCCGAACAGAGGATGAAGAAATAACTAGGCAGTTAACAGACTATCTTGGGAAAGGCCAAATTCAGACCAGTAGTTCACCATGGGCCTCACCAGTCCTATTGGTAAAAAAGAAGGAGGGGTCTATGCGTCTTTGCGTAGATTACAGAGCCCTCAATAAAGTCACAATTAAGAATAAATACCCTATGCCTCGGGCAGACGAGTTGTTTGATCAACTCGACGGGGCTAAGTTTTTCAGTAAAATAGACCTCAGATCGGGATATCATCAAGTCCGTATAAAATCGGAAGATGTCTCGAAAACAGCTTTTAGGACTCGTCACGGTCATTATGAGTTTAAGGTGATGCCATTTGGGCTCACAAATGCTCCAGCTACCTTTATGACCTTGATGAACAGTGTCCTCAGACCATACTTGGGTAAATTTGTAGTCGTATTTTTAGATGACATCCTCGTTTACAGCAAAACCAGGAAGGAGCATCTAAAACACCTCAGAAAGGTGTTTCGACTGCTCAGAAAGCATAAGCTTTATGCTAAACAATCCAAGTGTGAATTCTTCGTTGAAGAAATAGCATATTTGGGTCACATTATCTCTTCAGATGGGATTAAGATGGACCCAAATAAGGTTAAAGCCATACTCAGTTGGCTGAGACCTCAGAATATTTTGGAACTTCAAATCTTTCTTGGTCTAGCGGGATATTACAGACGATTTGTCAAGGAATATGCTCAGATAGCAGTCCCTATGACAAATCTCCTTAAGGGGAAGGGAAAGGAGTTCATTTGGGAGTCCGCACAACAGGAGAGCTTTGATGCTCTCAAAACAGCCTTAGCTACAGCACCAGTTTTAAAGGTCGTCGACCCCAATCAACCATTTGTGGTCGAAACAGATGCTAGCGACTTTGCAGTAGGTGCTGTGCTAACTCAGGGTGGACGACCAGTTGCCTTCGAGAGTAAAAACTCGAGCCAGCACAGACTAGGTATAGTGCCTATGAAAAGGAACTCTTTTCTATAGTCCATGCCCTTAAGACTTGGAGGCATTATTTGTATGGTGCCAACTTTGAGGTCCTGACAGACCATGAGAGTCTCAGATACCTTTGCAATCAACCTGAGCTTAGAGGTCGGAAAGCTCGTTGGGCAGAGTTGATGCAAGAGTTTGACATGTCTATCAGATATAGGCGTGGAAAATTCAATACAGTAGCAGATGCCCTTAGCAGAATGTCTATGATAAACGAGCTGAGTTTTACTCAGATTCGTAATGAGTTACTCGAGTCCTTGAGAGGGAAATGCCAGCATGATGCATTCTTCTCTATTATCTGGAACTCAGTCCAGAACAGACAGTTACAGACTCCAGAACCAGTTCCCGGGGCTGGTGCCAGTTCATCCAAGAATACGGCAGCTTCCGTTGAGGATGATAATGAGTCCGAGTATACGTCGTCAGATGACGTTGAGGATTCTGAGCCTGTATTACCCAAGCAAACCCCAGTGGTTGAGGGTCAGCTGACTCAAGGATTCAAATGGAAACAGTATTCCATTCAGGATGAGTACTTGCTCTATAGAGATAGAGTATGTGTCCCCAATTCAGAGGATTATAGGCAGCAGGTCCTATATGAATGTCATGACAATCCTAGCGCGGGACACCCAGGCATACAGAAGACCTATGAGCTTCTTCGTAGGCAATTTTTCTGGCCCAGTATGAAAAAGGACGTCCACCAGTATGTAACCAGTTGCCAGAAATGTCAAGTAAATAAAGCAGAGCGTTTAAAGGCAGGAGGGTTGTTGCATCCCTTAGAAATACCAGCTGGTAAATGGGAGAGTATCTCCATGGATTTTATAGTAGGCCTGCCTAAAACCCAAAGGGGTAATGACGCTATATGGGTCACAGTTGACCGTCTGACCAAAATGGCTCATTTTATTCCGACCAAAACAACCGTTAGAGCTCCAGAGTTAGCGAGGTTGTTTGTAGACGGGCTATTTAAATTGTACGGTCTACCTTCCGGCATAGTCAGCGACCGGGACAGTAAGTTTACTGGAAATTTTTGGAAGGCAGTATTCCATCATCTCCATACTAAACTTAATATGAGTACCACCGACCATCCACAGACGGACGGTCAAACAGAAAGGGTAAATCAAGTGCTGGAGGATATGCTTCGTGCATACGTCAGCAAGAGGCAGACTAATTGGGAGGAGTATCTCTCGATATTAGAGTTTGCTTACAACAGTACCAAACATTCAGCTACGGGATACAGCCCATTTATGCTGATGTACGGTTTTCAGCCACGCTCACCCACAGCTGTAGGGTTTAAACAAGAAAAAGTTGAAGCAACCAGAAACTTTTTAGAAGACCTAAACCAGATGATAGAACATGCTAAGCGTAGCATTAGACAATCCCAGGATCGAGCCAGACATTATGCAGATCCACACAGACGGGATGTGCAGTTCTCCACTGGTGATAGAGTCTACTTGAGAGTCCCAGTTGACTCTAAAACCCTCAAATCAGGAGTGTGTGCTAAGTTGTCTCCAAGGTATTGTGGTCCCTTTACCATCAGTAGGAGACTAGGCGAGGTCACCTATGAACTAGAACTCCCACACAACAGTAAGGTTTTTCCAGTTTTTCATGTAAGTCAGTTACGAAAAGCCTTAACCAGATCAGATAATCTGGTAGGGGACAGTGTTCTAGTTCTCCCATTGGATCCTCAACAACCTCCACATGAACCAGAGGAAATTCTTGATAGTAGAGAGACGCAGACTCGTCATACTCTATACCGAGAATATCTGGTTAAGTGGAATGATCAGCTTGTTGAGAATGCCACTTGGGAAAGAGGCAGCGTCCTTCGCAAGATTTTTCCAGACTTTGTCTTAGAGGACCAAGACGATTCTTAAGGGGGAGGGAGTGTTACGAGCTCGTAACCAGTGCCAAACCCTAGAGAACACAGATAGGTCAGATACCACAGTCAGGGTCGTGTCCAGCGTACATGACCAACAGGGCAAGACAGTGTCAGTAGTGTGCCCCAGCACGGTCCATAACTATGGCGGGCCTAACACAGCCTAGGGACCCTGTCAGCAGGATAGGGCCCCCAGTTGGGTCCCGACGTGCAGTCGGCCACGTCAGTGCCACATGGCCGACACTTGGCAGTTGCATGCTACCAGTCCTCACACTGGGCTAGGAGGGGCTTACTC